>JALHLI010000008.1:467500-887500 GCA_023349425.1 Anthopleura sola
TCGGTGTTCTTGGGGAGCACACACCTGATGTCCCCTATTACAATACATTCCATGGTTACATAAGACAACTGATGGTCTTCAATAACAGTATGACTGATCAGGAGATACAGGCAGCCATGAGTAAGTGCTTTTGATTGGACTTGATTTGGACTTGGTTTTCTTTGTTATTCATAGGGCTATGTAGGATAGAGACCGGTTGACCAATACAGTAATTGAAAGCCGGGGAAGGATTTGATATTCAGCAGGGAGAAGTGGGGTTGATGAATTGAATTGAATAGCTCATTATGAATTCACCGGGCATATAAATATAAATATATAATAAATAAATAAATATATATCCCACACCATAGAAAATACAGCCAATCAGAAAGTAGGAAAGCCGTTGTATATTCATCGGTATTTCAGTACGAGCAATACAAGATAAAGCACCCTGTTTGTTCAGACATGGCCATCACCACACGACATTACATAGTCAGTGCTGAATCGTGTTCGACCAGTCACACGACTTCCCCCATTATTTTTGTTTCACAGATCATAGACAACCAGGATTTTGGATTGGTCTCAATGCCCTCAATGATACCAGCACCTTCAAGTGGAGTGATGGAACGAACACTAATACCATGGTGCAACCTGATCAGTTTAAAAATAGTCCCTCTTATTTGCAAAAGTGTGCCGCAGTAGCAAGGGACGGCAAGTGGATGTTCAAAATCTGTAACGGTTTGAGAAACTTTGTTTGTAGCAAACCATTCCCCTAAGGTCACTGTCTACCAAAAGCAGATCTCAAAGTCACACTCCATTGCCTTCAAACAATTGTTTCAAGTCGAGGCATTTAGGTCAATAATACAGTAAATGTATAGAAACCATGCAACCCAAATGCTAACGACTTAAAGGAATTGTTTGAAGGTAAAGCAGTATAACTCTGATATCTGCTACTTATATGAATGTTTTATGCTATTTCCATGTTACTTTTCCTTTAGGCTAGTCTTTCCTAAGTTTACTGCTGTTACTGCACATATGCTCAGTCTTGAATAGCAAAGCGCCGCCCCACAGATGATAATACGTCAGTATTCAGGTTTGTCTGAGCATATAATATATTCTTAGCATTCTTGCATTCAAAACAAAACAAAATGACTATTGAGAGATTAAGTTTTGGTTTGTTTGTCTGAGTTCTATTAACAGTAGCTGTGCGTTTCGCTATTTCTCAAAAACCATCTCGGATAATAAGATTTGATATCAAACTAATAGACAGTTCAGAAACCATTGTTAATGACGATCTAGCAGGGGTATTGTTTCTGCTCATCTCATTAGGCAGCCTTTACCAATGCCTGTAGCAGGCCATTGATTTAACAAGGCAGACATAGTGGACTTTAGGTAAAGTGCGCACATATATATATCAGTTGAATTTCGAATTAAGGAACTACCGCGACGTTAAATATAGTTTACTTAACCTTAAGCTTACATCGCCATCGGTGATCGTCCTTTTTTGTACACTTTACGCTTATTAGAATATCAGACGATAGGCTCTATTGATGGGTTCAGGCATTCCCATAGAGTCAAAAGACAAAAACATGGCGGCCATTTTGGTGCCGTTAACAATGCATGCTAATGAGAAATCTTTTGTTAAATGGCACTAACGCCCCCCCCCCCCCCCACCCCCGAGAGGCCGCGATAACTTACAATCTAAAAATAGCACATGCCGAATGTCTTTTAAAATCGTTATCAAAGGGTTTTTGAAATATTAGGCATTCACCTTAACACTTAAGGGATCATATCTCATTCACAGGGAGAATGAAGTGAGTGAGGAATTGGTGAATCTGTGTTTTTTTTTCAAGCCCCCCATTTTCCGACTCTTTTTTAATGGGGAATGAGAATTAAAAGAAGATTCCACAAGTGGGAATTAAAAGTGGCTCTTCTCCCACTAAATTACAATCGGAATTTAGAAGTTGATTTTTGTGAGCGAGGAAAACCGGAGAACCTGGTGAAAAACCCTTGAAGCACAGGAGAGAACCAACAAGCAACTCTACTCACATCTAGCTGATCTGAAATAGTGACGTAGAAATGACGTCACTGCAAAACTGAAATATCATAAAGCCTGCGAAAATTGTCTGAAGTTTATATCTGGATG
Source organism: Anthopleura sola (assembly GCA_023349425.1). NCBI lineage: Eukaryota > Metazoa > Cnidaria > Anthozoa > Actiniaria > Actiniidae > Anthopleura > Anthopleura sola. Next base: position 469,626 of record JALHLI010000008.1, read on the forward strand.
AATCGAAATTTTCAGGAGAGGTTTTTTTTGATATTTCGTATACATCTACTATGCTTTTAATTGAACTGAGTGGGAAAATAAAGAAACAACCGTTTCGCGAGTCGCCAGACTACAAAGGGTGACACCTCAGTTTTTCAAATTTTCTTGATTTTGATTGGCTAATAATTTGTCTCAGATCAGCTGGATACGAACACCGAGCCCAGTGAGGCTCGAACCCGAGTCGCATTGGTGAGATTGGAGTAATTCACAAACAAAATTTAAGCAAAATAACAAGACAAAATTGAAAATTCAATTTGCCATTTTTTATACATCGGTTCACTGGTCACAGACAAAGCATTCAATCGAGGCTGGAACGTAGTTTCAAAGCATTTTTCAAATTTGGAATTTGTATTCTCGACTGAATGCTTTGTGTTTGAATAGACTATATCATTAATGTGCCGCAGCAATGCATTCTGGGACTGTTAACTCAATCAAATAACACCAAACAAAAGACATCATGGTATGTGATTCTATTGTTTGGTGTAGTTTGAGATAAAAGTCCCAGAATGCATTGCTGCACAGACTAGCGATATAGTCTATAGAAGGGGTGCAGAGCATGTTCATAGACTATGTAGGCGCTCACCAAGTAGACAGTTCAAGGCCTGTTTTCGCCCCCAGACTCAGCGGTCTAGTCGCTTTTTCCGTCTGACGCGCAGGGAGTGGGGAAAAGTCCACTTGTAACTAAGTATAGCTGCCACTCCTCCCCGTCCAATACGAGAAAAAGAGACTGGAGTGAGTATGGAGGTAAAACAGGGATTGTTACAGTGCGAATCGAAAAACCGTGGGCACCTAGAAATATTTCAAAAATCGTTTATCGTTCGTTGAACAATATGAAACGACTTCCTAACTGCAAGAAGTTACAGTTACATCTGACTACAAATCAGTCGAATTTCTTGCAGTTAGAGAGTTGTTTCAAATTGTTCAACGAGCGATACACGATTTCTGAAATATTTCTGGGTGCCCAAGGTTTTTCGATTTGTACTGTAGCTTCACCAGCGAATGTTCGTTTTTAAAGCAGGTTATGTTACCAAGCCATATGTTGAAATTTTCGGCTCTAGATATTTTTTCCTATCTATGCCTCAACCTAGAAAAATATGCTTATCTTTGTGCCATGCAATTGCTATTATCTGTCGCTTATTTTCTTCGAAGGTAGAAGCGGAATCATGAATCACGTTTTCGAAATACAAGGAATCATGATTCTTATGCGATTTATGTTGGTTCGGGTTGAAAAGTTATGAATCAGGGATTTTTGCGCTTTGATAATCTGGGGTCATGAATCATCAGATTCTCTCTCTCAGTAATCTCTTATTAACACATAGCCATCATGAAGAAATTTCGCTGTGTACAGGATAAGCCTCGGTTTCAAGCTGCCTTTGAAGAACTAGCACTATTATAAGGAATCCTGAACGATAGTTGAAAAAATGTATAGGAATCATAGATCACCAAAGTTAAATGTTCCGCTTCTACCATAGCTGGAAGAAAAAAAAAAAATTGTAGGAAGACAAAATGTTAGTAAACACTCTTTGAAAGTTAAATTCTTTCCATAGCAACCGAGTTTAGTAGATAGGGAAAATCTCATTTTACAGCTAAACGCCATCTCATTACGTGAGAGCTTTAAAACGCTTAAGGTGGCTCAATATAATTTTTCAGGTTTAAGGTACCTCTGGAAATCACGATTTCGCAGCTTAAGAATGCTAAATTTTTTCTTTTTAATACTTTGTCACGTTTGTAGCATAGTAAGTTTTGTTTGGTAGACCGCATGGTTTCCTAGCAACATTCGTTACCATAGCAACAGCCAAATGGCCTTTGTTTGAAACATTGGCGTTTTTCTCATAATCTAGTCAAAATATTTAACAAAACTTGCGAAATCGTGTTTTCAAGAGATGCAGTACCTCCAGCCTACAAAAACTATATCGAGCCACCTTAAACCACTCCCCAAAAACAACTAGACATATTAACCCTATCCAAAAAGAGCAAGAGACTGGGAAAGAGCACCAAGAACGATCCATTTTTTGGAAGTTGTTAATCAGTAATTATTCTATGTTGTCATACATTAAATCACTGCAGAGTTATAAGCATTTGAAATGTGCCAAAAACATGAAAGCGAGGCTGCAAGGCCCTGGTTCTCTTTCTCATGCAATTCCTTCTGATTTCAAAATGCTGTAACTTTTCAGTTATTTGTGCTAGAGCACTGACATCTTGCTCAATTACTGTGAGCATACTGTTTCAAATGCTGGCTATGATGAATCTAGCAATGCGATGAAAAGACATGTTCCTTTTCTATGGCTGTTTGCATAAGGTCTATATATGCAATGCAGTGGATGCAAAAAATCTACAATACGTTGCTCTCCAAATAAATTAGGAGATGGCGGGATCTATTCTATGTACACTTTATTGTGTTGTTTGTGGAAGGATCTGAAATTCATTATTGTATCTTTACACTCTATAAACAAAAATAAATAAGTTCTTTAGCATGCAGCAATAAATAATTTCATACTTGATTACCATCACTTATCAGTTTGTTACAATTCAGAAATTTGTTGCATCTACAACTTGTTTAGGGCAGAACTATCATTGTCTTAACCGTGCCGTGCCAAGTTCGAGTGTTCTGATCACAACGCACGGAGCAGTACGCAAACCAATCAGAACGCTCGAATAAGAAAGTCATTTGATAGTCATGTCACGGTACGTTGAAAATTTAAACCAGATTTACTGTTACAGTAACCCCTTGATATTTTACACCAGGCAGCCTCTGATTGGCTGAATTTATGTCATTATTTTATTCAGCCAATGAGATGAAACCAATGAAATCAATGACTATCAGAGCTAAATGATTTGGAGATAAAATCCTCAGGACTAAAGTTTCAACATGTCACTCAAGTGAGAAGCATATACCTTCAGTACCACATATTCAATGTCTTAGATTTCTTCGAAATATCAAAACATCAATCTTTCTACGAGATTCATTTACCAGCTATGACGTCACAATCGACTGTTTTTCATTTTAGGTCACGTGTCGTTGCGTTGTTCAGCGGTAACACTTGATAATAGCTGTTATTACAATTGAACCCGCAATGAATCATACAAGTGAGGCTATCGGTTCGATACAATGCTTGTTGTCTCATTTGCATCTCATTTGCATACATCCATAATAACCGCTATTGATTAATACCTTATATTTGAGAGAATGACACATGGTCAAAAACAGTATGTTCGAACAGATTAGGTCTAAGACCGGTCATGCAATATACCCAACCAAATATAGCCACGAATTTGAATAACTATTGTCCTGGACTGACTAGCCTCTCATACATGTAAAAACGCTTTAATGTTTCCACGTGAACACGAGGCTAGAACAATAGTTATTCAAATTGGTCGACATGTTTCGATTCGGTGTATTATTGTTAGCTAGAAAAAATTCAACCGATTTTTCGCAATCAGTGTTATCAGACTAACAAACAACTGAAGATACAAGTGTACTTTGACTGTGCAACTCAGCCATAATACATTTGAGAGGTGACGCAGTTATTGGTGAGGAGGTCTGGGAGGACGCTTTAGACTTGACTGTGTAATCAAGCCGTCACACATATGAAGTGGTTACCAAGCCATCTATATCGTTGTATATACATAGGGTGTTACCACTAAGGGGGTCTCGGAGGTCGTTTTAATATGTAACCTAGCCGCTACATATGTGGAGTGGTTACCAAGTCATCTATATCGCTGTCTGTACATAGGGCGTTACCGCTGTGGAGGTCTTGGAGGTCGCTTTAGATTTGACTGTGTCTTTGAAGCAACATTAGGTTTGTTGGTCTGCCAGTAGACCTTGTTTATGGCCACACCATCTACAGATATTGACAGAGTTTTGGACGGAATCTTGATGAATTCTTTGCTTCCACTACTATATCTATAGATGCAGGAAGAAGAGAGAAAAAAATCTCAGATATTTGCTCTGTTTACTTTATATAGCGTTAGAATTGCGTATCTCTAAGCACTCACTTGTACACAAAGTCAACCATCTTTGAAGTAATAACTTTAGGTCCTATTCCATATATCTTATATGACTGAAACAGGAAAGAAAAAAGAAATGATGAAATGGAAAAAGGTTAGGAGTAATGGGAAGGGAGAGAAAAGAAAAAGAGAAGAAAAGAAAAGAGAGAGGAGAGGAGAAGAGAAGAGAAGAGAAGAGAAGAGAGAAAAGGAATTTTACCTGTTCGTTTTCTTGGTTATGCATGTACAATCCGCGGAATTTCAGCCCGTCTTTGAACAGAACCATAAAATTAAAACCTTGAGACTCGGCTATAGCCTGTTGATATAATAATATAAACCCATCAAGATTACTAATAAGGTTACCAGTATGACCTGTAGAGTACTTACCTGTAGGCATCGCTCTTTGCTTTCATTATTAACTGTCCCAGACAGACAGACATGTGATATAGCATTGATAATCAGCTTACGGTTGGATTTACCACTAGGTTTGACGTAACATTGTGGACCTGTCAATCAAATTATGACGTCAGTTCTAATAAATTCCAAATCACGAATAGGAAAATCTTGACACGAAATTTCTCACCACTGAAGTCGGTAAAAGCTGAATGATCTTCAGGCTGGTTGGAACCAAGGCCCGGTTTGTTATGGCCGTTTTCGCGCGGTTGTCTTGTGATTGGTTGCTTCAAACGCCGGTGGGTCTCACTTTTTCGTTCATCTTCCTCTAGTCGCTTCTCAATCTCTAATTCTCGCTGTTTTTGCTCGCGTCTGGAAGAAAATCACTCAAGATTACTGCGATTCTCAATATTCTGCGAACTCTGACATTTCAACGGCTTGCCGTGAAATTGGCCATCGTATCTATCAAAACTAATCAGTCGGTACCTTTCATATTTTTGACTGGCGGCAGTGAATAATAATAATAATAATAATAATGATGATGATGATGATGATGGTGATGGTGATGGTGATGGTGATGGTGATGGTGATGGTGATGGTGATGGTGATGGTGATGATGATGATGATGATGATGATGATTGCTCGTATGGTATATATTACTTACTGTCTTTTCTTCTCGAGTTCTGATTCCCTTCGAGCTTTTTCTTCATCCATTTTCTTTTGTCGATTTCTTAAGAACCTGTCTCTCTTCTTCTGTTGCTCTGGAGTCAGTCCCTCCTGAAGTAAATGTATCCATGGTTACGATAGTGTTACTATTGTTATTAGCATAATAACAGTAATAATAATAATGGGTTTATTTACACTTTGAGATTGCAAAGAGAAAACAAAAGAAATATATATAGGGTAGAAAACTCCAGTTTCTCGGTTGCTCAGGGTTAGCCTCGGTTTTATGACGATATTTATGTAATTCAGTGAAGTTCCGTGGAGGGTGGGGTGGGGTGCGTAGGCACACAGGAAGTCCATAGATCTGTCATTAACCGGCGGAGCTGCAGCTTCATAGTACCTACCCATAACCTACCTCTTTCATTTTATCAGACTCATCACCAATAAACATCGAGAAAGCCTTCTTAGGTGACGGATCTTCGTCTTCATAGATACCATTATTATCTTGTGGCTGGACATCATGATCATTGTCACCAACTGATGACTGGGATGCCAAACCAGATACAGCGGGTGGTACTGTAGGGCTATTGACGTCCCAGCATCTTCGTGATGGGGACTTTAAGGGTCCATTATTTTGGGGGTGCTGCTGCGAAGGGGTGGTGGTGGCTTGAGGGGGGTATTCAGAAAGACGGAATTCACGCGTTTCGTATTCTTGCTTTTGATCCAATGGGAGATTTGATCGCGCAGTCGACTCAGGCTGGTAACCTTGCATCTGCGTGTTTCCATGGTAACCGGGTCCGTTTGCTGACTGCGGTCTCCCTTCGTTATTGATAGGGAACTGGAAACCAGCAGAAGTAATGGGAGACTGGTAACCAGCTTGAGAAGAAATAGGAGACTGGTAACCAGTTCGAGAATAAATAGGAGACTGCGAACCAGGGTGAGTAGACATAGGAGGGTGGTAACCAGTCTGAGATGACGTTGGTGGCTGGTAATTAGCTTGAGAATACATAGGAGACTGGTAAGTAGGAGAAGCAGCAGAAGGAGACTGGTACCCAGGCCGTTGAGGAGGCGCCTGATGATACCCATGGCCAAACGAGGGTGGTATGTAGTACCCGGGATCGCGCGGTGATTGATAACCTTCAACAGTCGGGGAATGGTACCCTGAGCTTGGCTTAGACTGGATCGGATAAGTTGTCACTGGCGACATACATTCCAAAGGTGTTGATATTCCGATGGGTGGGGTTGGCTGGCCAGAACTGGTTGGTCCATTGTAGTCAGTAACCCGTGGTGGATGAGTAATAACCCTCAGAGGTTCTTTGATACGCATGGAACCCTGGAAAACAAACCATCAGATTTTTCTTTACTTGGGGATATGGAAACACTTCAACATGTAAGTTTTGTTTTTAATGGTATTTCATAGTTTCGTGTCGGTGTCTTTTTAAAACGTCTAAGGACCTTAGGACCAAATCTTAAAGTCCCGGTTTTACAATATCTGGAAAAGATCTAATACCATCAACACAACTCTTGTCTAGGTCTATCACGATGCAAATACCTGGAAAAGGATTAACACCATTTACTTACCTCTTGTCCAGGTCTACCCGGTCCAGGTTCATTATTGCTTCCTTGCGCTCGACCAATCGAATACCAAAATAATGTCTCTCCTAATTTTCTTCTTTCCTCCTCCCACTGTTCCTGGCTGCGCCGCTTTTCAGCTTCGATCTGCCGTCGTTTCTCGTCGAAGTGAAGCCGAAGGAAAGTCAAATGTTTGGCTGTTGCTGTGTCTTCTTCTGCTTCTTTGTTCTCGGACTCTTCTATCTCACCTATAAGAACGATATGAATCGACAATCAAATTAGTTGACCCAGGGAGTTGGGAGGCTCCCAAAATTGGACTTAACCTTTTCATTGCCTAAGTCAACAAGGAATATAGCACGCAAAATAAAAAATAAATAAATAAAAAAAAAAATCTTATTTTTACCTTTTTCATTAAGCATGACTTGTCCTCCGCAACCACTTAACCCTGCTGTTAACCAGTTGATACGAGGAGCAGGACTAGAACTGTCAGTGGAGCCTGACTTGGTACGACGCCGAGGACTAGACAAAACTCGATCCTCATTTTTCAGCTGGCAAAGAAAGGGAAAACAGTTGACATGCACGTGTTCAACTCATGGATACAAATAAGGCATGCGGCTTTCTTGTTAACAGCTTTATTCACTACGCAGTTTTGTAATTTCGAATGACACAAAGTTTGCAAGAAGAAAATACGTTAGTTTTCTTCGATTTCGGTCAAGCTACACTAAGAAATGGTGTCCTAATTTGGGCTATTTTGTAATTGTTAATGTTAGTAAATTCTTTTTCGTCGAGCATGCGGGGAGTCATTGCTCAATCTCCCGAGCCAGATATCACTAAAGCACTCGCGTCAGATGGCATTAGCAACGCACACCATCCGTGCTTCCATCTTATAATTCAAGATGAAATATCAGATAAAGAATCAACGATCGAATGACCGACCGACCGACAAAACGATATCTTATTTACCTTATTTTCAGTGGGGAATCCGTTATGCAATACAGACATCAGTGCTTCAGCTGACTGAGACCAACTTGTGCTGTTTGTAGTACTGATACTATGAAGGGCATTGTCCTTTCGATCTACAACCGCTGGTTCATTTTCAGATGTCTGAGGGCTCATTTTCTTTTGGTTTTGTTGCTCTGCCGTCTTTTTAGCATCATAATCAAACACTCTTTCTTCAGGCCCTTTTCTAAAAGTTTTGGATCTGAGTATAGTAGATCCCGGAGAACGAGGAGACATACTATCGGAACTAGTGCTCATTTCTTTCAGTTCCCCGGTATCAAGATCGACCGTGAAGGCCTGGGATCTACGATCTGGAGTCCCAACTCGTTGGTCCTCGGAGTCACGTGCTTGATTTTCGCCGTTTTGAACCCTAGGAGACTGGGTTCTTGCTATTTCACTAGCTTGTGTTTGACTTTGAGGTACAGATTGTAAAGTTTTTTCTTGAGTTACTCTTGGACCAAAGTGAGATTCTGGTATTGAACCACGATAAGTGTCAACTACTTGTTGCTGGTTACTTGGTCTATATTCTTGGGTTCTGTATATCGATGAACCATTTTGATGAAACACAACGGGAGACTGGAGACGAGGATCAGTCTGCGCATGTCCAGGTGTAGGGTACTGCTGGCTCATAGGAATTCTATAATTTTGATCAATCCCGTTTCGAGGAGATGAAGAATACTGGAGCTCCCCCTGCTGGCCAACAGGCATTGCCGATGTGACTTGAGATGTAGAATATGGTGCTGTGTTGCGATTAGTTGGAATGTGTTGTTCGTAGTGGTACCCAGGACTCGGCTGTCGTTGTATAACGGGAGGTCCTGGGTGCTTACGAAAAGTGCCAAACTGGCCTGGACTTGAATGTCTTTCATGTGGCTGTCTTGGACTTGAATATTCATTATCCATCCCCTGACCATGACCAGCATCCCTTTGGTATCCCTGTGGTGTTTCTTGGGAATACGCACCTTTGACATAAGTGCCATATTGATCACTATAAACTGGTCTAGACTCTAGGCCAGGATCAGCGCTACTGTGCGTAAAGTACGCCGAGTTTCGACTTGCTTCCATTCCTGAAGAACTAACAAAAGAATGCCTAAAGTCTGTTCCTTGGTTACCGATGAATGAATTTCTCGCATCTGGACCGACCACAGAACTTCTAATATCTGCACCTTGGTTACTAACGAAAGAATTTCGAATACTTTCTGAGGGGGTAGGTACGAAAGAGTTTCGACTACTCATATTCTGCCCAACAAACGAGTTTCTTGGGTCAGTATTGATGGTATTAACGAAGGAATTCCTTGAGTCTCGCGGCGAATTTCTGATGTATGTTCCAGTGTTACTAACAAAAGATGTTCTCATGGGATCTTGGTTATGAGAGGCGCGAACATGACTTGCGTCTATTTCATCATTAAGCTGCCCTTGATTGACTAATCGGTTTGATACTGCAGCCACAAACTGTTCTTGATAACTACTTTGTTGATTCATCTGTCGATCATCAGGAAGCCCGACGTTGCAACCATATCCTTGATTACTCTCTAAAAAAGGCTGACGAACGTTATTGGGAGCCATAGCTTCGTAGCCACCATGTTGGTCATGCGGTAGCCTTTCCTGACCATGCGCACTGGATCCTTGGAATAATTCTGAAGTATTACGGTCAAAAATAACATCTTCTGATGGTCTCGGGGAGAACTGCCTCGCATCTTCGTGACCTTGAAAACGTGGATCCCCATACGATATAGCATGCGATCCTATAGGATTTTTATTCTGTGAATCGACACTACATAACTGGCGAGGCATCTCTACCAAATGAGAACTTGACATAGATACCCTGTCTTGTATAGGGGTGTTTAGGTTGTCTGCCAGAGGTTCAGGTACAGACACACTTCGTGTAGTAGTTCTATAAGCTGCGCTCAAGGTTAACTCGCTTACTCGTTCATTTCCTATGACAGGTATCCCAGCAGCCTGAGCGGCATCAGCCGACATCTTATCTACCGTATAGCTACCACGTGTCAATAACTCAAGTGATTTATTCCTAGGTGACATATCTTCTTTACTGCGCATGAGTGATTCATAGCGAGGTGTCTGTGATACCGAAGGCTCAATACCCTCTGTTCCAAGCGCCTCTTTCATTCTCTCCTGACGTTCCTGTTTATTCTTGGCTGCGACAGCTTTTTTGTAAGCTTTTTTATCGATTGTATTGGCAGGTGAGGTCATGAAGAAAGCCGGCATGAAAGGTGCAACCTCTAGAGGCGAGCACGGACTACTGGGTGTGGTCGAGGGCGTGGAGGCACGTGTTTCCTGTAACAATAATATCGGTTCTGATGATTCATTAATAGGTGATAATAGTTCTTCTGATGCATCCCCATTGGGGTCCAGACTGGATTGTTGTCTATTATCTCCATTGTCTACCCTTTTGTTCCCAGCATGCATTGCTGCCTGATGCTGTTCACTACTATCTTGTTTCTCTATGTTTCTAATCTTATCTTCTGTTAGTCTTTGGAGAACTTCAAGTCTAAAGCGATTCATATCGTCGCTGCTTACGCTTGCATTCAACAGATCTTCTTCAGAAACATTTTTAGCTGTAGCATTTTTATTGAAGTCCCTACTTCGTTGAGCAAGCACCATGGCTTCCATTTCTTCGAACTCCTTCAGTTCTCGTTCAGACATTGAACTTGTGCAACTCTGAGAATTCCCTGATAAGAATAAAAACAACATCATTTATGTGTGTTCGTTTACCCATCAAATGTATAGCAGTCTGGACTACTAAGTAGCAAATCACTTGATTGACAGATCACGGGCCAATGAATAATGAAGTAAAAGAAGGAATCCCCGTGCCCCGTCATGAGCACTCTCATGCTATTTTTAGAATCATTCATTTTGTTTGTTTTAAGGGTCTATGCGATCTCGCCTGAAATAAACAAATCAAGATTCCCCCCCCCCCCAAATAAATCAAGCTAAAGAATGTTGTATAGCTCGATGTGTTCTTTCTGGCTTTGTGAGTTTTGTGTTGTCTTCATCACAATTTAGGAACTCGTACCCAGTCCCTCACGGTATGGAATCAGGCAATAACGCTTGATGCCTCGACTACCAGAATCCTTTTCGTACTTTCTTTTGTTGGACTATAATTAACATCATCAATTTGGGACTCCCAAAGGAGTATAAACATTTGAATAAGAAAAAGAATTCGAAGAGGATCAGTCTGGTGGTAGTGGTGTCAAGGTGAATTAATCTGGCATGCATGATAGTTTACGGTACCTTGATAATAGACATCTTTTCTTGTAGGTACAGAAGATGGTTTGCTGGTAAGGCTATCGGTAGATTTAACACTATCTTGAGATCCACGATCTTCACTGTACTTGATGGATGCCTGCAACCCGGGTTTGTCACGCATTCTTTCGTATGCTTGGGATGAAGTTAGGTGTTGGTTGGGTCTGAAGTAAAACAATCAAGTTGGTTAAAACACCCTTAGTTTCTAGAAAGGAAATTTTGACTCTAACCTTCAAATTTCATTGATACCCTGAAACAACCTCTGGGCTGGTCTAAGTCAGGGTATGACTAATTCACAGATAGAACCCTAAAACAACCTCTGGGCTGATCAAAGTCAGGACATGGCTAACTCACAGATCGAACCTGAAACAACCTCTGGGCTGATCTAAGTCAGGACATGGCTAACTCACAGATCGAACACTAAAACAACCTCTTGGCTGATCTGAGTTAGGGCATGGCTAACTCACAGATTGAACCCTGAAACAACCTCTTGGCTGATCTAAGTCAGGGCACGGCTAACTCACAGATAGAACCCTGAAACAACCTCTTGGCTGATCTAAGTCAGGGCACGGCTAACTCACAGATAGAACCCTGAAACAACCTCTTGGCTGATCTAAGTCAGGGCACGGCTAACTCACAGATAGAACCCTGAAACAACCTCTTGGCTGATCTAAGTCAGGGCACGGCTAACTCACAGATAGAACCCTGAAACAACCTCTTGGCTGATCTAAGTCAGGGCACGGCTAACTCACAGATAGAACCCTGAAACAACCTCTTGGCTGATCTAAGTCAGGGCACGGCTAACTCACAAATCGAATTGGTATTTACCGTGTTAGGTCTTTTGGAATGAGGAAAACCGAAGAACTAGGAGAAAAAACCCTCGAATCAAGGGAGAGACCAAACAGACTCTTCTCACACCGCTACGCCATCCTTGAGTTCTCACTTTACAGCAAAGGAAGAATGGAGCAACAATAAAACGAAACCGAAGGAAAGGGGAAATAAATGAAAAGAAAAACTCACCCCAAACAATTGAGGGCTGAGGATAGGTGAGTAGGAAAAAAGGAAAAAAGAAAAGAAAAAAGATTGAGAAAGAAAGAGAAATTCTGAGATATTCTAGTTAATTTGTTGACCTTGTGGGACATAGCAACGGTAACTAAGGGTAGTTTGAACCATGTCATTGAGTATAAACAGTACACTTTCTAACCTGAAATCCAAGGAAATTCTCTGACTTCGTTTCATATCAAGATTAGTATCAGATGAACTGGTGCCTTCTTGCCATGCGTGGAATGATCGTCTAGGTTCCATGGCGGTCTTATCGAGGCCCGAGAGAGATTGGGACCGTTGAAGATCAGCTACGTGGATGTCTGTAAGGAATTAATGTATAAAGAACATGTTCAGAGAGGTTTTCATAAACCCGTGAAACAAACTTATCATTCAAATTATCATTTTTTGTGCTTTGACTAATTTTGCTATCCATCAAACATGCCAAGTCATTTTCTGACAGGACCGGGAAGCAAGCCATGTTGGCGAATGCAACATTACTGCACATGAGCAGACCATTATTTGCAGTAAAATGGCACCGTAATGCGCATGAGCAGACAGTTACTTGTAGGCAGTTATTTGCAGTTCTCTCGGCCAATCAAAGCGACGAAAAAATAATTTGAATTATAATATTAGTTATCGTTTAACAATGTGTAATAAAGTTTATTTGCGCGTACGTTAGAGTGAGTGATTTTCACGACAGACGATCAAAATGTAGTAAAATGTATCAATATTAAATACACTAGTATTTGTGCATGGCACGGCGGGGTTTATGAAAACCCCATCTTATAAACTAACATTATAATGATATGCTTTATAATTAATTTTTTTTATGATTATTTCGACAAATGATGCGCAAAAGGTAAGGAAATGCAATGGTTTATGACAAAGGTATATTAGGTTTAAGAAGTTATGGATATGTTGAAACAGAGTCTTTATACTGTAGTATAAAGCAATCTGTCACTCTAAAGAGTTACATCGTAACTATGTATTATGTTTAAGAAGTTATGGATATGTTGAAACAGAGTCTTTATACTGTAGTATAAAGCAATCTGTCACTCTAAAGAGTTACATCGTAACTATGTATTATGTTTAAGAAGTTATGGATATGTTGAAACAGAGTCTTTATACTGTAGTATAAAGCAATCTGGCACTCTAAAGAGTTACATTATGGAACATTTCTAAGTTATAAATGTATATTTATATGGTTGTATCACTATGTGCACATACAATAGGATTTGTCATGCGACGTCGCAAAAGCTAGTTCGCACGTGTGACCATTCGTTGCCGGCATGTGTGTTTACACCGGTGAGATTCGTTGCGCGCGACATCGCAATGTCGACTGCTACGTCGTATGGGTGGCCACACGGGCTGATCTATAATGTTTGCGGCGTCGCATGAAAAATCGCATTGATATCATATATGTCCACATCTTAAATCTCTGATTGGATCTCAAACCATGAGCTGATCCATAAGCCCTCATCACTAATGCTTATGGGTTAGGGTGTGGATTAGAGTGGTATGGAAGGAATGGGTTAATGAGTTGGTTGTTTAAATCTCTGATTGGATCTCAAACCATGGGCTGATCCATAAGCCCTCATCACTAATGCTTATGGGTTAGGGTGTGGATTAGAGTGGTATGGAAGGAATGGGTTAATGAGTTGGTTGTTTAAATCTCTGATTGGATCTCAAACCATGGGCTGATCCATAAGCCCTCATCACTAATGGTTATGGGTTAGGGTGAGAGTGGTATGGAAGGAATGTGCGAACGAGGCAGCGGGGTGGATTGGCACATACCTCTCAGGAACCTTTGCAGGGGAGAAATGATATCTGGAATAATATTGAATATGGCTTTTTAAATAATAACTATTATTAATATAATACTATAATACTATAAGTAAAAATATCTGGAATAATATACTTGATTCATATTGTATATATAGGCTGATAAAAAGATATTCATATTATGTTTGGAAAAAATGTAAATTGGAGATTTTCTTCCGTTATGAGAATGAGAATGAGAATGAGAATGAGAATGAGAATGAGAATGAGAATGAGAATGAGAAGAGAGGAAGATGTAGAATTATGAATGAGAATAAGAGAAACTGGGATGTAGTAATATTGCGCTAAAATCCGTCGTACAAACATTAATCAAAAATTCTACCTCTCAATTAATCCTGATTGAGAACAAGGAAATCGTCTTTTAAAAGAACTAAGAGAAAATTCATTACCTTCTTTTGATAAGATGATCAATATAAAAAAAGAAGTCACGCAATATTCATTGAAACGTAACGCAATTCAAGCGTTTAGTGTCACGAAACGCCCTCAAAATGACGCGCCTTGTCGAAAGCTAGAAAATAAAATCGATTTTGTTGACAACTAAAGTGTAAATAAAATACTTTTAAACCAACTGTGGTCTGGTAAAATAAATAACCTAGAGTATGAATTTATATTTCTATTATTTATGTATGAATGAATATCTTAGAGCTGTGTCTCTTTCGATAATATCATAGCAAAGAGTACGAGTGTAAAGAATGCTATAAAGATATGTAAAATATAGTAAAAAATGGATTCTCGACAAACATTAACAAGACAGCAAAGATCGTCACACATGATTATTTTATCCACGACTGAATTATGTTCCCAAAATATGATTATAAATAAGGTTTCTCAAATGAGCTGCATCTTATATCGAATTGCATCGCCGTGGAGTCGAGAAGAAAAATTACAATCCGATGGAAAAAATTTTTTTCATAAGAAAAATATCGTACGAGAACGTTTTTATTTTGTCGAGATATTCGAATACGAGATGTTGCTTGAAGCCGAATGTGTGAATCATATAGTTTGACTTCCATTGCCGGTGAAGATTACAACGATCGCGTTGGAAATTATGAGTCATAGTCCATGAAATCCAAGTATTTTACCTACCTGACGACCTACGACGAAAGACTTGAGTTTGAGTGAAATAACTTGGTGATTTTCGTGGTTAAATTAGCATTATGTTTGTTGAAAAGTCGCGATTTTCTACGGAAATCCTGCTTGCCATATTTCTAGACTGCATAATGTAAATAAGGCTCTTTTAATGGAGCTAGGGTTCTGGGATATTAATTATTCACATCGTGTATTCGTCTAGTGTAGGATTGGTCATAGTTCTTCATGAATCAAGTTAAATAAAGTATGCTAATATTGTGGAAAGGAAAAACAACACGACACGATACCAAAACTAGCTATTTAGAATAGGGATTAAAAGAGGAAAAAATAATAAAATAATATTAGCTAATAAAATATTAAAATAGAGACTTGGTTGACTCGACATTTAGTTACGTTATATTGAAATACATCGTATCCAATCATTTCCTCTAGTTTGAAACATCTTACAGCCGGTCTTAATGGCACTAAGTAATTCATTAATTTTCACAAGTCATTTTTTCGCTTTAATATTCAAAGAGGAAACGACAGTTTTGTAGACAAGACAGTTAAATCTAAACTATTTTTCCCCGAAGCCAACCCATTTTATTTTTATTTATTTTATTGGCTGCGAGGATAGCGAGACAGCATGGATTAGTAGAAGTGTTAGACCAACATATGGTATAAATCAAAGCCAAATCCTAGTACAAGAAGACAGTATGCTCTTCAGCGCTCTAAACGTTTAATAAAATTACTCAGTATCAATCGGGGATTATGATTTATTAATCAAAATGATAAGGTTGAGGTATTATCCATGATTATACCACCCATATGGGCGTGGATAATGACACTATAATCACTATATTAACAGGCTATTATAGCACTTAAACCTGACCTTAGAACAAAAGAAGCAATTGACAATAGATTGAATCTGGTAATTAAGATAAGATTGGTCTTAACGCTTGGCTGACAAGACCTGGGTTAGCAAAGATCAATCAATCGAAAATTGAAAATCGAATCTGTTTTCGCAGTTGTATCACAACAATGGCTTCAGCTAAAATGCAGG
The DNA here is from genome assembly GCA_023349425.1 of Anthopleura sola. NCBI lineage: Eukaryota > Metazoa > Cnidaria > Anthozoa > Actiniaria > Actiniidae > Anthopleura > Anthopleura sola. The sequence continues at coordinate 485,554 of JALHLI010000008.1, forward strand.
TGAATGACTAAAGATGGAATTGACTTTTCCGGAGAAAAGAAAACTGGAGAACGTTGAGAACCAAGGAGCACTCTAATCATATGATTTGGTCGGGGATTCAAATCATGAAGTTGGGAGAAGCGACACATTAACAGCGCACAGGGACCAACTTTACTCCCCAGATATTAGATCTAAATTACTCCAAAAACTGAATAATATGTAAAATATTCTATCGTAAATGTTATCCAACCTTAAAGACGACATCATGAGCCTGAAAAGCGAGGTCCCTCGAGTCAGAACAGAATATGAGCAGCGAAACAATCTTATCAGACAAAACTGGATGTCATACTGATGCAACTGCGTAGTTATTTCCGATGTGCGCGTTGAACCGAAAATATGTCAAAACAAAATGCAATGAAGTGAACATTTCGCTGAACCAAGATAAAATGTGGAGTTTCAAAAACAGTTTGTCGATAGCTTTTTAAAGTAAAATCAAGGGTTCCCGTTTCTTAACGAGAGTGTCCGCGGATATGAAAATGGATAATAGTGCCGTAAGTTGGATACAGAAACAAAATCTACAAAAATATTCACAACAATTAGTTTAAATTGATTAATTCGTATAAATAACCGAGTTTTTGGTGTCGGTCTTAAAATCCTGCAAAGGAGACTAGATCGATGCCGAGAGAACACTTGAGAAGCTGGAAGCAGCATCGCATCGCGTCGTGGTTACTTAGGCTTCTCACGCGTTCTCTCAGCATTCCTTGACGGTGTTTAGATAAAAAACTGTTTTATTTTTCTCAGTTTATAAGAGAAGGAACTGGTTGAGACACTGGGAAATAAAATGGGAACGTCGAAAATGGGAAATATAATGAGAAAGATTTAAGTGGTTTGTCCCAGCCACACCCAACCCGTCTAGTCAACTTAATACCTTTATATATATCCTTATACTTAGTAACAAACCTGTCGTGTCTTTTTCTTCCATTTCCCAGTCCTCCAGTGCCAAAGTTCTTTGTTTCTGTTTAGCACGTTTGTTTAGCCTTGGTTCTGGTCTGGGTGGCATACGAGGGCTGCCTCCAACTTTATCAGGTGCGCTGTACTTCCTAGAAGCAAGGACTGGTTTACGCATGATGCTGTTAAAAGGATCCTCGTCATCTACCATTTCTTCTCCATCATCTGTAAAATCTAACTGAAGCGAATAGCTTCTATTTTGTTTAGTTTTTGATTGTTCGCTCCTCTTGTCGTCAGATGTCCTCTTCGTAGTTTTATCCTGTACTTGATTCTCTTGCTCAGAGGCAGATGATCTTTGCTTGCTCTTCTCTTTAGTAAAATCCAACAACTTCTTCCCTACAGCAGGACAATGCGCAGCAATGATTTCAGATGCTAACATCGGAGCACTCGAGCTTCGGTTGTTTTCCAAATCCTTTTTCACCGCATCTTTAATCGCTGCATCAATATTTCCTGAATAATCAGTGCAACTTCTACTTCGGAGTTTATTGTCTTCCACAACTTGTTCCTCTTCAATTTCGCATTTGTAAAACATTTCAGAGAGTAGAGCGATCATGTTTGGCTTCATTGCCTGAGAGCTGTACATGAGATCTTCTACTTGTAGAGATAGTGCTGTGGTACAGATATGTTGGCTACACAGGGAGCGAAACAGCTCGATATTTCCTACTATCTTCTCCTGGGAAATGTCTTGTCCAAAATGTATGTCTGAAAAAAAATAAACGTATGTGAAAACACTGGCGGCTAATTCACAAACAAATTGATAAACTTACTCTAAATCTCGTGTTTTGATTGGCTGGGAGCGCGTGCATTATAAGAGCACTCTTCATATATATATAGTAATATATAATACACATTTGTATTTCGTATTTCGTGTCCAGAATAATGGTTCTTTAATTTGTATTTTATAAAAGTAATATAAAACTTGCTTGCTGTGCTGTGTGAGGTTATGGCAGAACAATCGAGAAGTGCATGTTGAGAAGCATCATGTTTCTCCTAACACTTCTCTCGTCTACTGCCAATCCCCCGTGCTTTATAACAGCACACAGCACACGCGCGCGTTTTCTATTTCTTCATTCTAAGATCTATACAAGTTGTCGAACTTTCATGAATTCAATCAGATTAGTTAGTGTTTTGTAGCAGGTTTTTTCATACCATCAATCTTGATAGCATCTGGATGGTAGAACGAGACCAGTCCCAGTAGACACTGCCCATCACTGACCCCCTTCAACAGGTCATCTATGACAGGAAATAGTAACTGTACTTTTGGCTGCAGCTGATCACGCCTGAACCGAAACCTCTTGGCTTTGTCTGGATCGCGTAGGAGATCCTCAGCATGAAGTTTCTGTTTCTTTATTTCGTTATCGTTGAGAGTTGTGCATACTTTGTTGATCCAGAGTAAGAGGGAATCTTCCAAGTCAAAAGGGAGTTCTTTGGAAGCGTTAAATGGAGCGAATTTCCTAAAAATATCAACGAAACCATTATAAAAATATATAAACAAAAATAAAAATTCGATTGAATTCTGATAAAATAGAAAGGGAAATTGAATGGGATGGGATGAGATTGGATGGGATGGAATGATTGGATGAATGGAATACTGGAGGAAGGAATAGATGGGAGCATGATTGGTGGATGGGTTGATATGGAAGGAATGGAATGAATAGATGAATGGATGAATGGATGGTTAAGTGGACAAAATAGATGGTTGAATGGAATATTGAAGTAATAGATAAATGGAAATATAATTACCAAATGGGTGGGTAAATGTAAGAAATAGAATGAATGAATAGATGGATAGATGGATGATTGACTGGATGGATGGAAGGAAGCTATACATTTATGGCAATTTTCAATATTACAAGAACTCCATAGTTGTGAGTTGCTCATAGGAATTTGGTTTTTCACCACCGACAGTCAAGAATGTAAAAAGTACAGACTGATTATTTTTGAATGAGAAACCAAAGTCAAATAATTTCAGCATGCAGCCCACAACAACTAAGTTCTCTTAGATTATTAAGAAACTGCTTTAAACGGTGAGTAAATGGAAAGATTGGTAAAACTAAAAAAATCCAGTGAATGCATTAAAATGAATGAAACCTTGGATGAATCAACAGAATCCAACCAAGGATTTTCATTGATCTGTTTAAGTACACCCACCTGACAGCTTGCACAACCTGTGGTACAGTAACAACCTTGGAAGAGTAAGCAGCCATTAAAGCATCCATCAGGGCCAAATGAGTTGACTAGAATAGAATATTCCAGGAATAATTAACATAATTTTGAAATCAGCTTGTCATCACAGTTCAGGAATACCACAGGGATGATATATTTTGAAATTGAACATACAGTCATTCTCATTCCCAGTTTCGTATTCGATGTAAACTGCTGTTTTTGAAGACCACAGACTTAGCCTCGTTTATAAGTCAGCTATTCAACAACATCATTAAAAGTCCATGGGGTTTCAAAACATTGGTATTGTTCAACTTACACATTCTTTACATTACGGTTGACTTTTGCAATTCATTAGCAACAGCCAGCTGTAATGTAAAGAATGTGCAAGTGGAATAATACCAATCCCACAGACTTTTAATCATGTATTTGAATAGATGACTTATAAACAAGGCTAAGCCTATACAAATGAGTCTGTGGTCTTCAAAAACAGCGGTTTGCATCGAATACGAAACTTGGTGGAGTATTGGCATACCTTTCTAAAGGGTTTCCTTTGCTGTAAAGTAGAATCAGTGACAGCAATATCTCCTTCTTCCACCACATAGAAACCATGTCGAGACAAACACTGGATAACAGCCCAGTGACCCACTACAGGGTCCTTGTTGTCAAAGATACAGTTGCACACCTTACCATAGATCTCATCATTTGTTAGCAATTCTATTACCTCTGGACGAACAGTTATACGGTTCTTCGGAGGAAAAGGAAAGGGAAATTTTATAGTTAATTATTAAGTGTAAAAGATCTCTGTTACCATCTAAGCAAATGGTCTGTTTGAATTCTCTCCCTCCCCCCCCCCCCCCCAAAAAAAAACCCTGACCCCTCCACCAACATAAATAGACAAAAACTATACATGTATACCCTTCTCAGACCTTCAAGGCACTCCTTGGAAATCCCAATCACCCTTCATAGGGTAGGTAGTACTGTATGAATCAGACCCTCCCCATCACTTGAAAATTCCCATCCTCCTCCAGGCATTGATCCTCCTCAACCCTCCCAGCCCCTTGGAAATTCCAATCCCTCTATGTTGGAGGACTGCATAAATAATTATTTACTTACTTCTGCATCTCTCTCAATTGGACTAGTAACTTGTGGAGGAATATCATCCAGTCCACCATCTTCTGTCGCTCTGAACACCAGCCAGTAAAGAGAAGCACAGAATTTAGCCTGCAAAAAATAGAAAATAAATGGAAATATTTTATTCTTGTTTTATATTTCAAAAATCGATATTTAGATTGTAAAGCGCCTTTGATTATATCCACATAGAAAGGGCACTATACATGTATATAAATCATGAATCATTATCATTATATAGGAAAGAGAACACTATTATCAATGATATTTTAAAAGAATCCTGCAGCTCAATTTGTTATGACTATTTACCTCAGTTATTGTCACTTGAAGGTATTAAACCCAGTCATGCAGTGATTTGGCCAATACATATCATACATTTATTCATGTTTATTAATAGTGACCAATCAAAAGATATAATAATTAGAATAAACAAGGGACAGCCAACATTTAATATCTAATAAACATGTATTTCTTGAAAAAAATTCTCTAAAGGGATTCTTTTCTAAAGCAGCTAGGTTTCATGGTCAGCATTCATGTCATGTGAAAATGATTTATAAAATGATGTGCACATTTATATCTTTGTATGACAAGAGGTTTTGTTTCTCAAACAAGAAATATTTTTTTCTCTCCCATAAAATGGCTACTATAATGCAACCCTAATAACTACATTATTTTACAAAGGATAGATATCTACATTAAATTAATTTTCAACATTATACAAAATTCAACAGTGAAAGTTGCCCAGTGGAATGTGGTTTTTCACTGCTGCCAGTGAAAAGTAAAAGGTATCGACAGATTATTTATGATTGATAGAAGTGAAAAACCATTAATTTCAGCTCAGCGATACCAAGGTCACGTAATTAAGCTCCTATAGCCTTATGAGTCACTGTTTTACATAATGTAATTGACACAATTTGTGAAAGCAATTTTATTTTCATTTAGCTAATAAATATCTCAACTACCAAATACCATTTTTTAAGAACAGGACATAACTATTTGAGAACAATATAAATCGAACAGGCTATGGTATATAATATGAAAATAAATTATATGCATCATAGATATAAATACAAGGCTCATACATACATGATTATACCTTTGATTATACCCACAGTGAATATTTATCTAGCCTAACCATATGTGTTACCAATTTTTTCTAGAAAATTTAGGATTAACAAGTACAGTTAGTAGTATTGTGCTTTTAGAAATTGAACATTTTTCTTTATGCAGAGTTAAAATTATGAAAAGTACTATTACTAGCCTTAGTATAACCGAGACATTAAATTTGTCAAACTTATAGCCAATCCTTGTTATTTATTAGAACAAAAATATGCATGGCAAACCTAATGTCAAGAAGTTATGATTAAGCTTTGGTTAGCTGAGGTGATAAAATATAAAATGCCTTCATATATAAGTCTGTATGGTATGGTTAAACTGCGACTCTTGCTAGACAGCCATCAACAAACGAGAACCTATCAATATTTGAACAATTAAAACTTATGTTTTTTTACTGTAAAATCAATATGAGTACGTAGTAATTTGATTGTTCTATTTATAAGGTGAATTCCAATAAAGATTTCTGTGCTTCAGTAGATTTAAAAACATTGAAATTCCTTTTTTTATTTGTTCACCTATTAGACTGAGGCTGAATTTCGAAATGTGAATTAAAAAGGGAATACGATGATGAATGCTGAGACGAAAATCCTTTAAAACTGTGATATCATCATTATTTTAGAAGGGGAATTTCCTGCTTTCAGTTATTAGAGATAGAAAGTGAAAGATTTAAGTGATCTGCATATAAACTAAGTGTTGTATAATCATAACATTCTTAAATAAAAATAATAAACAAATAATTATTCTTACAAGTTTATCAGATTTTATACAATATATATGTGCTTTTGGTAAAATATACTTGGTAAGCTTAGATTTTGTTGGCTTTTTTAGTTAACAAGATTCAAGATGTTTGGTTAGGATTTTGAATTTAATTTTGGAAAATTTTTGACCACAAGTTCAAGTGAATTTTCAAACACGAGTTGAAAAATCATAAACAGGGAAACCACACCAAAAGGTTATCCTGTGAGATTTTATCGATTATGTCGTTTCGAAAGCATGCGTATCCATGTGATTATAGCGAGAAAATGAAGTTAAAGATAACAAAGAGTCTTCAAAGTCATCGCTAAAACTACAACAAAGACCAACAAACAGTAACAGACCCAAGACAAAAGATTCCCCTTTCTAAACTTTGTACAATTTACTCTAATATTAAAGAGTCTATAAAATCCAATAACGGAATAAAAAGTGATAAAATATGATGGCTTTATGGATGTATTTTACAAAGCATCATATATAATTGATGTGTAGACGGAAGGATTCCGAAGTCGATAAATAAAGCTTACGTTCAACTCTTTGCAGCTTACCTCAAACGGGTCATAGTTTGTCACTGCAGTCACTCGGAGAGGAGTTTTATCCACTTTAAGCTCGCTATAAGACTCTCTAGTACTCATTTTGTCTTAGTGTCAGTTAGACAACAGTTTTTGGGTAATATCTGGTCATTTCCAAAGCAAATTCACCGGCAAATTCTTCTTTCACCGACAACAACTTTCCATGTCGCCTCCATTATTCGCAGAAAAATCCAAACTTCTTGATTTTTTTCTATAAAATATACGTCCTCTTTGAAGTCAAAGGGTAGAAGAAGGATTCCTACGATTCTCCTTGGGTTGTTTCATTGCTTTTGTCAAGGAAAATGAAGGAAATACATCTGATAGAAATTGTTTTGGTATGTGTGTCTTGGAGTTCGAACATTCAAATTTAGTGCCAGTAGAGCGCAAGCGCACACAGTACGTTGGCACTGGGGCGGAAAGGATTGTCAAGAGCGGTGTAGCGAGCTGAATCCTTTTTCTACAGTATCTAAAAATATATTTCCCCTTCACTGATGAAGCGTTTTGTATTTTATGTTCCTGTATAATGAAACAAATCATATTCACCTGAATTTTACTGAAAGTTTTATAAGGAATATCTAACAGGTTTATGCTGATGATTGATGACTGATGATTGATGACTGATGATTGCAATGATGATGATGAAGACATCGATCTTTATATCAACGCTATAAGGGTACAGACAAACTGAAGAACGGGGGCAGGAATAGGAAGTAGTAAATTCGCAGGATTTGTATCGTTCCGTTTTATCTCCAGGCTGAAAGATATCATATATTTTTAGTTCTCGTTGGAGGGAAGTAGGGGGGGGGGGGGGGGGGGGGGGGGGGGGGGGTGGGGGTGTAAAGGGACGAGGGCATTGAAAAATGAAAACCAAGTTATACTCTATCCTACGTTCGACTTACTCGTTATCGAGGTCCATGTATATAATTATGTACCTCATATTGGGGTTATCGATCACGGCACATACCCAGGTGACATAGGATCAGGGATCAATAGCGGTGTAGCACTGAGTTCAGGAATCAGGTTGAGTCCGAGAGGGTCGATCGGTGGGTTCTCATAATGATTCTGTCAATGGATTTAGGGGTCCTTGCTCCTCTCCACTAGTTGTTACAATATGATGAAGTCATGTTCCTGAATTAAATATTCGGCCCCTGGAACCCGTGCCCCTGGGATCCGTCTACCATCAATCAATCAATGATAGTCCCATCTGCTATTCATCCCCTTCCATCATATTAATTTGAAAGAAAAATCCATCCATTCTGCTTCCGATACCTATTAGAAAAGGACTAGAGATAGATAAGATGGTAAGATAGCCAACCAAGGACCTTTACACGGTAACGGATCGGGACAGTATCGGTTCGCGAGCGACTTTTGAGCAAATTTGTTAGTTTTGTTGTTGTTGTTGCTACTAGATGATTGGCTCAACTGCTTCCCTTAAATTTACCTTATCTTGGGAATTTCTTGTTGCTTTCTCATATTTTTCGGTGCCAGCAGATTTGTGGGGATTCATGCTGTGACACACGGATCGGACCGATATTCATAAAACACACACAAATGTATCCATGTCAGTCACCATCGTAACGCAAGATATACAGTAAACGAAAAGTGTACTTTTATAAATTCACAAAATGAAAAGTCCTTTTCTTTCTTTCTTTCTTGATTCTATCATCTATCTATCTTTTTATTATTTTTATTGGTTTCCCTTATATGTTTGACTTTCAATTATTACAAAATTTTCCACATATCAAGACTTTTACATTTTTGGATTTCCTGTGGTAAGAGAATCCACAATGACGTAGTAAAAGTCATATGACTAATCACGAGTTCGTTCTTAGTGCTTTCCTCTATTCTGATTGGCTAAATTAACCAATTGACGTCAAACGGTCCTACTTCAAGCCAATCAGATCAAGTAAAAATGATTGACAGGTCTATTTTTGCAATGTGACGTCATTCCTTGTACGTGCCTATAAAAACACCATATAAACATTGCATCATATTCATTGTTTTGGTTCGAGAACAAGAAATATTTTGGATCTAAAGAGTTTGTACACAAGTTAACAAAATCGTTTTAAAAGCTCCAAGATCGCAATCGCCTTATTCTGTTAAGGCTTTAGCTTTGAATGGCTTCAAGTTTTTCTGAACTCAATCCAGAAAAACGTAGTTCTTACGAAGAAGAAATACTTCGAGAATTCAACAGTCAACAACAAGAAGACAACAATCCGCCATTTTGGATAAGAAGAGGAAGGCGAGTTAAACACGATAGTTTTTCCTCGGTTGAAAGCAACTCGTCAACAGATTCGCCACTTTCTGAGTCCCCTAAAGCAGAAATGCATACAGCTAAAAAGACTGATGGTAAAAAACGGGGCCGAAGGCCTTCACATTTAGACAGTGAAGCTAAACTTGAACGTAGCAGACAATCTGCTAGGGAATGTCGAGCAAGAAAGAAAATAAGATATCAGAATTTGGATGATATGGTCGCTTCTAAAGAAGACGGAGTCTTAAAACTATGGCAAGAGCTTGATATGGTAAGTCATAAAGATATTCGTAAAACATTTTTACGACTTTTATACTCCTGAAACTATAAACCTGCTTACTCAAAACAGATCTAGACGTCTCGTGATCGAACCAAAAAACTTTCGTTCTTTGTATTCAAGTTTCGGACAAAGTATTTGCTGTCACTTTTATCTATTCCCTAAATTTCGTAAGTGTCTGATGACGATTTTTGTACAAAAATGAAAATGATACTTTATCGTACATCTTTCGTACGAAAAATATCGATCTAGAAAAGATTGTAAACAAGTAATAGTTTCGTACAAAGTGGTTTAAAATCTTTATTATGTAAAAGAATTTATCATTTCTTTCTGAAAAAACTTATATTCTGTTAAATTTAAGCTAGCTCAAAAAGTGTTTTTTTTCAAATATTGCTCTGCTTTCATTCTTCCTTGCCTTTTTCTTTTTCTGGCAATTTTCGATCTGAGAGGAGATATTCCTGTCTTATCTTGTTTGTGGCTCAAATCCACTAAATATTTCCCGGGTTTTACCCTCATTGCATAAATATTTCAACTTGAAAGCACAGCAAATGTATAATAACATTTGAAGCACTTCTCAAAAAAAAAAAAAGGAAAAAAGAAACAGTTTAAAGTCTTCAAGGTGTTATGGGCTACAAAAAATATTTTGTAACAATTAATGTATATTTATCTGAAGCAGGTGAGTAAGGACCTGGGAGGGGGTAGGGGTACTTCAAAAATGGTCATTAAGTTTTAGGGGGCTGGTGCTGGATTTCTGGAAAAGTTTTTTTTCTGGAAGGGGACTGGCTGGGGGTGAGATTTTTTCAATACATTGTTTTTCATTGTGGAAGTTCATTCATTAAATAATATATTTATTCCTATTCATTTATTTTTGGTATAGTACCGCCGATGGTGTAAAGCTGTTGATCAAGGTGTTTTCCCCAAAGAGATGTTGAAATTCCTCAAAGCTGAACGAAAGAAATGATCAATTGTCTGTAACACATTTGACCACCACCTCACTATGCATGTGGCCAGATTGGATGTCCAACTGAGCGTCAGCTTACAATTATCACCAAGTTGGCATTGTGTGGTTCACTCCCACCTCTATATTTGTCTGCCATTGGAACTAATTTTAGCTACTGGATAAAAGGAAATATTCCACTCAAATTCCACCAATCACAGAAGAGCTTCCTTACTTGTTTAATACCAATGGGAATATACCAAGGCTTAGATTTTTCAAATCATTTAAGCTTATAAATTGTAGATCTGTTAACCTCCTGGAAGTGCTTGTATGGAGGGGTTCTAGTTGCACTTCTAACCAACTGATCCTAGCTCCTCTCATTAAAAAATAAACACCATTATAATAAGCAATGCCATGCATTTTAGAAAGACCATATAACTCAACATTATGTAATTTACCACTATCAACTTTAAATAACTATCAATGCTTGGTAGTTGCTTTCAATAGGGTGGCACAGGGGTTGCTCATGACACGTGATTCTGCCTTTTCTTGACTGTGATTCATGAAATTCAAAAACTTAAGACTCAGTGATTCGTGAATTTCAGTTCCTCTATGTGTGATCTGCTTATTTTGAAGCCTGTGATTCATTAATCATATTCCATGAATTTATGAACAAATTGTCTGTGATGATTGATCAATACCCTGTGCCACCCTGTTTGAATAGCCTTAACATAAATGTTAAACTAGCAATTAGCATTCCTTTGATAATTTTTGACTGTTAAATAATTATATTCAAATCAGTCATAAGCCTGGTTTTTATTTTTTTGATAAGCAGAGCATGTTATTATGCAGATCGAGACTGTACAACACAAAAATGAGATCAAGATTTTTGGTCCTTTGCTTGTCATACAGAACCAAGCATTAGATATCATTCTATCACTAGCCTCCAACTACAGTTTATTCAATTAAGGTGTTTTGGACCTTGATTTCTGATGATTCATCATCTCTGAATATTTTTGAGTTATTTCTTTCCAAATTTTTGTGTTCATTTTTGTGGTAAATATTTTCTTTTTTTTTTATAATCCAAGTTTTATCAACTTTTCTTTTATGGTAAAAAAATTGGTATGTACTAATTTTTAAGTGTTTTTCTTTTATTTCTTCTGATTTTCTTTTAGTTGGGATGGAAGTAAAACATAATATTGATATTTGGCAATAAATATTGTTTACCAATTTATTGACAGAGTGTTTATGATTTAAAGTTAATCTTTGTTCAAAGCTCTCCTAAGCGAAATGTCTTGTTTTCTACTATTTCATCGGTGCTATTTAGTACAATACTGCTATTTTTGAACTGTTTGATGAATATAGCATTCACACTCTATAATGATATGTTCCATTACCATTCCTTGCTGATTCTGTAATGTATATGTAATGTAGTCTGTAACAGTAACAAGCAAAAGAATGACCACTTTGAAAATATATTTGCATACTTCTATGCAGACTTTTTGATGCCAAACAAGCATTGGTAAAACCAGGCACAGCGTTTGCATCAAATGTGTTGGTTTAATGTACAAAAACCTGTGCATAGAAGTTTGCAAATACATATGGTTATACTTTAGCGTGTCACACTGTAATTTTAGTAAGTTCTTCAACTCCACAACTGCATGTACAAACCATGCATAAAGTAGAGTAAGAGTTTGTTGTAGAAAGATTGCTATTGAAAACTTGCGATTCATCTGATGAACATTCTGCACAAGAGAAGAAGTGACGTCTGAGCAACAATTTTACCTAGTAGAGGTTCCTGTGGCTTTAGTCTTTTCTTTCTTTTCCTTGGCTGTCAGGCATTTACCCAATTAATAGCCAGGGTTTATTTGGGCATAAACAAAGATCTCTAGTCTCATGGGAATAAACATGGCTGCTTTACAGAAAAGGTTCCTATTATGTTTTGCCTTACACAGTAAAACAACATGCAACCCACACCAGAATAACTAATTTTATTACAAGATAACTCTAAAAATGTACATTTTTACAACACAGCATTGGAAATGCAACAATGTTGTGCAATAGGTTGCAAAATTTTATAGCCAATTATAGCCTACGTTGCAGCCAATTTTATATATCATGAACTGTTGCATGAAAAAATTTGTAACTCATAAAAAATCAAGGGAATGCCAAATGGGAGCCATATTTAGCCTCCTCTAACATTTTCCTCTCCTGCATTTGCCTTCCTTTGTCTTTCTTCAGGATTTTCTACTGGTGGGCTACCTGTGCCTAATATTGTCCTAGAGGGACTGGATCAAAAAAGCAACAGGAAGCCCACAGAAGTAAATAAAATCATGAAAACCTTTGATATTTTTTAGTTCATTTGGTAAAACATACTTAAATTCTATAAGCAGTACACTGTATGTTCATGATCATCAATACATCTGTGTGGAATAAGGAGGCAAATGCATCTGATACTGTTGTTGAGAATAGCTATTATAGTGAGCACCTATTGCACCATTCACAGGAAGACGAGATTGTGTAGTATTGTATGAAGGTTGTACTGGAGCAGGCACTTCAACAGTCTGTGTTGTATAAAATGTAGAGATTTCACCAGCTTTAACAAAACTTGATGATATTGATGGTACGTTTCTACCACGCCCAGCAGGCTTCACAGGTTTGACTGAACCAGGAACAACACCTATAAGTCAAGGAGGGAAAAAGAATATCAGAAGCAGTGTTCTTACCAGACCACCGCATTGTGGCATTACTGCGCTTTTTTAAATGACACATTAAAAATAGTTTTAGGGGTCCAGAGGGTGCAAAGACTTTTCTTATGCAAATAAATTCTTCTTGTGTTAATATTATTATTGTTCACCTTTTCAATGAAAGATCACAAATTCCACACTGCATCAAGTTACATTGATATAAAGCAGTACTTATCAATTTCTAAACTAATCATAAGTGTATACCCCCTCCTCTACAAAATAACCCTCTTTTTCTATGGGCCCTGTGGACCCCAATTTTAAAAATCCTGGTAAGAACACTGCAGAAGGGTTATAAGGACTGAGGTTATTGAATTAAAATCCTCCATTTCATGGTGTTGGACAGTTTTGCAAGACCATGAGTGTAAGATATGTACTGTATGTAGCATTCCCCTAAGGAACCCAAATTGTTCTGATGTGAAAATAATTAAATCATTACCAAGGACCTAGTTCAAATAATTTATCAATACCCTGAAACAAACTCTGGGCTGATCTAAGTCATGTCATGGCTGGCTAAAACACAGATTAAACACTGAAACGCACAGATTGATTTGGAATTTAGCTTGTTAGGTTTTGTGGAGGTAGGAAAACATGAGAACCTGGAGATAAACTCTTGAATCAAGGGAGAGACCTAACAAACTCTACTCACATGTGATACCAAGCCAAGGAATCGAACTGCAAACCCCAGAGGTGAGTGAACTACCATGACCATCCTAGATTACCCACCTTTGGAACCTAGAGAGGGAGGGGCTGGGGGGATTAAATATAGCCCCATTTAGAATCCACTCAATTTTCAAGTCTCAAATTTTATGTAGTCATGACAGTTCTAACCTTACATGACAATAATTACTCACCTCCTCTCCCCTTGGGTTTTTTCCTCATCGGTAAAGCAATACCCTTAGCTATCCCATCAAGCCTTGCCTTGTGTTTTGCACTAGTCATATGTTGTTGTAGTTGTAATGGTGAGTTGACGCTGACATCACAGTCCTTACAGTAATATTGACCAAGCTGTGTGCCACCTGGGTTAATGTTTGCACCTGTATTTTGCAGATTCTTCATCAGTCCTACAGTTGTCATTGCTGTTGTAAGCTTCTTATATCGTATCTCCTGCCAGCCTATAAAGAATAAAAAACTTTTCAGTACTGGTATAAAAAATGAAACAATTTCAATCCTAAAAATACCTTGTAGTATTCTTTAATTTTTATCATGGAACCCTGAAATAACCACTGCTGTGATAATGTTAGAGCATGGCTAACTCACAGATCAAACCCTGAAATACTCTCTGGGCTGATCTAATTCAGGGCACGGCTAACTCAAATATCGAACCCTGAAACAACCTCTGGGCTGAACTAAGTCAGGGCATGGCTAAATCAAATATCGAACCCTGAAACAACCTCTGGGCTGAACTAAGTCAGGGCATGGCTAAATCAAGGTTAGCATATTGAGTTTTGCAGAGGGAGTGTAGCCAGAGAACTTTGAGAAAAACCCATGAAGCAAGAAAGACACACAACAGACTCTATTCACATGTAATTAATGAACTCTTCTCAAAACTAGCTTGAATGTGAGGCTGAATTGGAAAATCAAAAGAAATGCCACAAATTCTGCTGAAAAGTGTGACTTCTTTTGTATTTTCATGTTAACCTCGCATGCAAGATGATTTTGAGAAGGGTGACAAACCAAGACCCAGCCATGAGATGAGAAGCAAATGCATTGGCATCCAGACTATCCGTCAGTCCCATCCATTACTGATAGCAATATAAAAATCGTTTACCTGGTTCTTCAGCTTGAGGAGGTGCTGGAGGTTTGGCTTTTCCAACAATAATCTTGTGTCTCAATCCATTCATATGCTGCTGAAACTGCCTGGGTGAATTCAGAGTAATGTGACAATGTTCACAAGTAAATAACTGACACTTCACATTTGATCCAAGGGTTATATCTGGCTGCTTTGGTTGAATTCCTTCATTTTTTACAACAACTGTTTTTCCATTGAGTGGGTAAGAGCCACCCAATTTTGTTGAGGAGGAATATGGAGAACTTTTAGAAATAGCATCTTCTGAGATTTTATGTCTGTGGGCTTTGCCGCTAAAATGTTGGTCAGCTTGTGTTTGTGAATTGAATATTTTCTTACATAATGAGCAATAATATTCAATAGAAGATGGAGCTACATTCATGTTTGTGGTTTGAGGTACTGGTGTGTTGTCGGTGACTGGACGACTGACGACAGGGGGGGCTTTCTGAAAATAAACAAAAAATGTATTGAAATGAAACAGTATTCACTACTTTCAAATGGGTTCCACACTTTCATTGAGCACTGCCAGTGGCAACATTAATTGTTGCCATTGATATTGATGGTATATGACAAAAGATCTTGCATTAGTATCCTCTATTAATACCACCAACATGGCTGCCATGTCTTTAGGATTCTCTTGGGACTGGCTGGAAACCATCAAAACGGACCAATCAGAGTAAGAAAAAAAAACCCCCTCCATCCAATCAAATATGTACCTCTTGAGCAGAAGGACTGTAATAATCTTTGACTACAGTATATTGCTATTGCAGGAGGAATGCATTCTGGGACTGTAACTCAAGGAGCAATTGTAATTTTAGGAGCAACGATGACACAGTTGGTTAGTGTGTGCCCTTCAATGCACACACACATGAGGGAAGTTTGGGAGAAGTCAAGAGCTGTTGTGTAAACAGAGCTCAAGACTTCTCCCAAACCTTCCTGAGTGTCTATACATGTATCAGGCAATGTAAACATGGCATAACGTTTTCTATTTGTTTTATAAAATACTGAAATTGCCGTGTTTACATAGCCTCATGTAAACACGGCTATCAGCCAGAGCGTGCGTTATATCTGAACTATTTTATAAAGCCATATAATCTACGGTATGACAAACCCTCTTACTGTAGAGTATATTGAAACAACGTATGCAGAAATAAATATAAGAACTATATAACAAGTTTGAACCACCACAACTGCACACCAGCTGCTCACTCTTAACAAGTGAATGTCATATATTCCTCATAATGATGTATTTAACCATAAAACCATTCTTATATGTCTAGCCCATGGACATCAAAAACCTCAAAGTTATTATCATATTAATAGGCCTATTTTATCATTCTGTTATCTATGGCATTTTAAATTCTGCTCACAAAAGAGTAGCCTGATTGTAATTTGAATAACAAAAAGATAGAATCTGTCTAATTGAACACTTTTTGGATCACTCTTTCACAAATGTCAGCTTAAAAGTAAGGTGGTCATTTGATAAATAAACAAAATGAGAAATTAAGGAAATGAATAAATGAAAGAAATTTTACACAGTTTTTAGGGTTTATTTTACCAGTTTTACCACAATATACAGGGCTCAAAGTAACAGTCAGTCATATGCCGGTCAAGATTCTTTTTTCTGAATATGACCGGTCAACATGTCCATTAAAAACCATATTTGACCGGTCAAGTACCAAATTTGCCAAACATTGACTGTTGACCGGCCGTTATTTTGAGCCCTGCTTACAAATATGTTAAATTTGGTTGTGAAAGTGCAGCGTTCTCACTCTTGGTGAAGAAGAATCAAAGAATCTATTACTAGACAAAATATTTATAAACACTTGCCCTGTGATGTTTTAAAACACTAACTATCTATATTTACAGTCAAGTATTAAGATGTCTTCAGTTGTGACATTGCTTCATTTGATTATCTGCTTGGCAATTTAAATTATGACAATCAAATAATTATTCATTACTTTATTTATTAACTTGTAGAGTGCTAAATATCAAGGTAAAATTTTCAACAGCAAAACAAATATAAAATACACCATCTTGGTCTTCTCACATCACTCTTTTCCCTCACAATTTTTTATGTTATTTTTCAAAATCAGATATAGTAAATAAGAGAATCTTGGTAAATAATGTTCATGAAAAAACATAATATCCATATGGGGTTGCCCAATAATTGATATGCTTTGTCACTTTGTTATGTAAATCTAGACATAAAAAGCTAAAATGACAGAAAGCTTTTCTCTAAAAAATCCTATTACTGGATTACTCAGGATTTTAATAAATTAGTAAAAAGAACTGGTTAATAAATCAAAACAATGGGTTTTATGAGCTTGGATATAAATAAATAATAAATATAAATGGATCGTCTTTTCTAATGTTCAATTAAATATTTCAATGTTGTATTTTACTGAAAGGTATTTTAAATCGTATTTTACAACAAAATTATGCAAGTGTGCAACTTGAAAAATAATGAGAAATCTTGAAAATTTGTAAGACAGGATTACATGACTATCAAGCTTGTCTTACATGCTACCAGATGTATTTTTAGCTACATGTACATGTATTCAAAAAGTTGTATGTTTAGGCATTCCATATGGAACTGTGCTATCTGGATAAAAATTCAAACACCTATCCATGTAAATTCCATGTAAATAGTATATGTGCGTACTGGTCAAATATTAATTAGAATGGATAAACTTTTATCTGGTACCATATACTGTGAGCTAGGCTCCTCAATTTATGGAAGGAAAATTCAAACAATTTAGCACTGTAGATATGATAGAATATATCATATTTTTATAGGCAAAATTACTACAGGAATTTTATTTTTATTTTATTGGCCCTGAGCAGCGCCAAGTAACATGCATCTATCCCACACATTAAGCCACATTGTGAAGTAACTGCATTTTATTTTTAAAATGTGTGTAACAGATCTAACATTTTTGAGACAAGGAATGAAAATGCTGAGCTAATAAGCCAGTTCAGAGTTTCAGAATCGTTTTCAGTGCGCATGCGATTTTATCCAGAATTTCTCACATTCTTTTGTTTAATTGAAATTCGGGATAAAATCGCATGCGCACTGAAAACGATTCTGAAACTCCGAACTGGCTTATTATGACATTTTTTTCTGGGAATACATTTTGTTTACTGTCTAAGTAAATCTTGGAGTCTTAACTAGAACATCATGTACTGTAACAATGTGGTGTGGGATAATGTTTTGCTAAATAGTGATCTCCAGCTGTTTTCTTTGCGTTTCCCAGACATGAATTCAAAACTCTCTTTACCATACTTATGGCAGTCTTTTAGTAGTTTTGTTCAAAGATATTTATCTTATTCATTTATTTAATAACTTCCACCTTAAATATAAAAACTAAAAAGAAAAGAAAGATATTTTTTTTACAGATAATGTTAAAAAGAAAAATTTGTTAAGGGATCACACAACAGAGCAAGGCTCCAAATTAAGTATGCCCTTCAATATATTTTTAATACATACTGTAAGATGGTGAATGAAATTTCAAAATGATTCAAGGGTGGTTTTCTTTAGGTTTCACAAATATAATTTTTTTTCTATTTGGTTTTGAAAAGAAAGAAAGAAAAGCACTCATCATAGCAAATTAATTGTTTACTCGAATTAAGCTGACTCTAGAGTAGAAAAGGAAAATGGAATTCAAATACAGCACAGGCTTACAGTATAATATATATAATAGATTTTTTGTGAAAAAAAAAAAAAAAACAAATAAATACAGTACTTATGTCAAACCTCTATTTCAAACCATTTCAAATGACATATCTTAGACTTATCCATTTTGCTCTTAACATAACTATTAGGCAATTATTTTTAACAACAAAACTATTAATAAAACTAAAAGTAAAACGTAAAAGGATCATAAATTTTTAACTTCTAAGTCAAGAAATGATGTATATGATTCAGTATAATGCAAGGATAGGTACTCTGCTTGATGCTTTCAATTTTTCCCATAATAATTCAAGACAATGACAGGCTGAGTAATACACTGAGACAAAATGACATGTCTCAAGAGAGAATGAAGTAGCAATTTTCTTTTAACAAACACGCTATAATATATAAGAAAAATTGAGCCAAAAACTGACCACATATTAGATTATATTGAGAACAAGGGAGTATGGAACAGAATTTAGAAAAAAATTATGAATAGAAATGCAGAGATGGTATTATTTGTTGGGTAAGATAAAGCAAGGCAGCTTTCTTTTTTGCATCAATAAATCAAAAATATCTGACATCAGTAAAATTATTGAAATACACAAACTGATAACACCAAAATACGAAACCATCTCAAAGGAAAAACAGAAACCTCTCATTAAAAATGCAAAATGTTGAAAAAAAATTTTCTAAACAAGACATTTTGTCTTTGTTTTTTGATTTTTGTTTACCTTGGTTTTATTTTATGAAATTTTGCTTTTTGCTTTATAAGAAATAAACAGAAAAAAATTACAAAAAACAAGCCGTTCAAGTAATCTTTGGGGAGACTTTTGAATATCAATATCAATCAAGGTAGTGATTAATGAATTGATGTCTCGAAGCATTTGTCATTATGCTCACTCACAAAGGAACAAACTAACAATGATTTTGATTATTAACCTCTAGGCTATATAGAACTCTTAAATGAAGCCAGAATTTTCAAACTATGGGTTTGATAAACTACATAAATATTATCCTGGAAAAAAATATTTTTTATTTTATTTTACCATCAATAATTCATGTTAAACATTAATCAAGAATACAAAAAACATTATTGAGGGTGTCCTATACACAATATGAATAGGTTGGGTACATATTGCAGATTATTATTTTAAACCAACATTGTAAATTTACATACAGAGTTTCATTTTGCTGATGATACCTCTCGAGCTGTGAGGTTTAAAGTCATAATTTCCTTTCAGTAAAATGAAAAAATCATCCTTTTTCATACCCTAATTTTAATTCCTAAATTTGCCAATAATTGGCATGTATTTGTATCAGATCTGATGTTGGGACAAATATAAAATATTCCTCAACTAGTATTCCAACGGAAATTTTAAGTAGTTTAGGTTGGGACTATTAAGAGTAGTTATAGTTCCTTATATTTTGTTTATTTAATCCCCCAAATGAAAGGATTTAGGAACATTTTACTTCCTATAAGAAATCAAATGTAAGACGAAATTCAAGACGTCTGGAGGTAGACTTCTCAAGAGAGAATATCCCCGGAGAATATCAGATATTTCTGTGCTTTTACTATCCTCTACCTTAGGTGCTAATGATTGTATATATATCTACTTACCACTTCAGCTGCCATTTCTAACATTTTTACTTTCCCATTATGGCTTTTACCCTGGAAATGTTGGTAAGCTTGACTAGCAGAATTCAGTTTGACTTGACATACTTCACAAGTGTAAAGTTGCGTCTCACACGAGCTTTTTCTCTTTGTTCCTTTACTTTTCTGCTGTTCTTTACCCGATTCTGTTGATACAATACCATCTTCGTTTGATAAAGCGCCTTCTTGTGGCTCATTTTTGACAGAAACGTCGTTATTTTTGGAAGAATTCAGAGAAGAAGTGTCTGCCACGCTTTCTTCCATGTCAACAGACTGTGGAGTCCAACAGAGACAGTATCCATCCCGCGGGAATCCCGCTGCTAAATCAGCGCATGCGCTCTTCTAGAAACTTCGCATGAATATGAACGAACGTGCTGAACGCAGCCCAAGTGTGGTTGTGGTTTTTTGAACTAAAAAAATGCCACTATTGGGGAGGCTTTTTCCATTTCGTGCTCGAAACCTTTGAATTGACTCTTCTTATCAGATGACTTTGGTTTTTCATTTTTATTGTTAAAACAATTCGTTGCCAAGGAAAACACAACTGATATTCCATCAAAAAAAAAATTTTTTTTTTTCATATCCGTTGCATGGGAAAATAAATATCGGAGCAAAAATACAAGTTTTCTGTTATCTTTGTGTATTTTTCTTTTGATTAAAAAGTTAAAATATATTATACCTTGTCTGGTTATAAACTAGTACAGTTACCGGCACTAGATGTCAACTATGTGGGTAAAACGCTGTTATTCTCTGAGCCTTGCTAAATCCAAAACTTATCTATCATCACTAAACGCGGGCTGGCTGATCGAACTATCTTTAGTCTCTTGGGTATCGACTGAGGTACGTACTATATAAATAAAAAAGAAAAATGACTGGTAACTTGTGTAGCTCCCATGATACGAATAATTCTCTTATACATCGTTACTATCTAACATTAAAATATGTACAGAACTATTAATGCTGCCTTTATGGTGTTTTGCCATTCATTATCTACCATCTTAATGCTTGTGTCTACTTTAACTGATTTTATCTCTTAGCCTATTGTTATCATTTATTTATTTGTTTATTTATATGAAATTTGATAGCTGACGTCTTTATCTTGAGATGGTAAAACTTCCTTATCTTCTCAGATAGTCAGTTCTCTTACTCTAACCCGTAGCCAGCACAATTTATTTTCTAATAATTTGGTCCTTCAGTTGAGCGAATTTCTATTAGATTTACTGCGTGGTATATTATCTCCTTGTTTCCAGAACCTTCGTCATTATGTTGGATGACTCTCAAAGGGATCCAAGTTCAAGTACTGTGATTGGACAGCGATTGTTTTCTTGCTTTTTCACTGGCTAAGAGCGGAAGTCATTTGTATCACTAATATCGTCGAAAAACAGGTGAAATAAAACTGGCTGACCGATTAGACTTCACGCACCGGCTCAGTTTAATTTCGTTTTGTCGATATGAGAATGATGCCTCTTTGGTCTTCAGTAAAATTTTTTTCTCCTGTAATGAAAGAAATAGACAGATATGACACGTTGTACACACAAAACTGTCCACTAAGATCAACCAGATTAATTTGGAGAGCTTATTTATAGGTGGTATTCACCTGTCTAGCTTCTCCTCAACAAATTATCTGTTGGAAGTTAATGAATAAATAAATAATTAACCGTTAGATCCTCGCAGAAATAACTATAACTAGGAAGCTTTGAATTCGTGACTCTGGTTCTCATATGAAAGTAAACATGCTTAAGGGTGTTTTTTCTTAATTTTAGGATAGAATCAATTCAAAAAACTCTAAAATGTCAAACCGAAAATGCACAAAAAAGCAATGGAAACATGTATAAAGCAAAAAGCAAAAAGATCGCGAGAAAAAAAATTTTCCCCGCATTTGGTAAGAGAAACAAGCTCCATGGAAACCAGGCCTAACTATCCAGCTGAGTTCTCTTGGCAGAATAATGGGAAATTCTAATCAAAAAACGATGTCGAATCCTCAATTCTGATTGGTTGACTTTGAGTTTGTTCTGAAGGTCAACTCAGCTGGATTTTGATAGTCACTCATAGATTAGGAAACGGAGAAAATTAAAAAACTAACAAAAGATCAGTCAGGGAGGTTTTTTTTTCCATGAGCCTACTGGCTAGCCTAGGATACTCCAAGTTTGACAAGGATGTCGATTACAGTGTCTGACCACATGACGCGTACGGACGATATCGATAGTTTGCGGGATACATCCGCTTTTGAAAAAAAAAAAACATGCGGTACTCGCTAGATGTTTCACAAAGCTATACATCAGGGGCAGATCCAGGGGGGGGGGGGGTGGGGGGGGTGAACTTTGATTTTTAGAGCAAGCAAATTCCAAATATTGAAGCAATCAAGATATTTCAGGAATATTCGAATACTAGACTCATAATACATTAACAACGAGTGTTATATAAAATACTTTCATTGTTAAGCGCATCGTAACTATTTATAAATATTCCGACGAAGATTTGAACTACTGAATACATGACTGCAAAAAAGGGGGTGAAAAGTCACCCAGTTCACACCCCCCCCCCCCCCTCCTCCGTCCGCCCCTGTACATTCAGCGTAACTTACCAATCTTTTCTCTCTTTTGGTAAGGTCATTTTCTTGAAGTCTATAATCCAGAAAAAAAGCAAAAAAATTAGGTCATACAGCTGCAAATAATATTTCAGTTCAATTACATGACAGACTTTCTTTACCCAAGCTTTTGAATAATGGCGTTTTCGGGGAGAGCCATTGATTTTAGCGTATGGAATTGAAAGAGGACGATAATATACTTACTTTTGCAGAAGCCACATTGCTTGAAACAATAATGCTTGAGGAAAAACCGAGGTCTTGGATATTTGCCCAGGCACCAGAAGCGACGGCCAAACTGCTTGCATGTGTGTTTATATCTATCACTGCAAACTGTAAAACAAATACAAAAATAGTAGTGATCAAAATCTAGTTGAATAGAAACCTTGAATTGTACGAGTGAATTAGTAGCAGACACAATGCAGTGGCGGATCCAGAATGATTTCAAGAGGGTGACTGGTTCCTAGCAAGGCATCGTATTGTGTCTTTTTTGGTCTTATCTTATCCTTTATTCTTATTATATTCAACTCCAAGGGCGTGACAGTTCAACCCCTGGATCTACCCTTGCAATGAAAATTAAACTAAACAACAACAACAACAACAACAACAACAACAACAACAACAACAACAACACTGAACCCGGCTGTATGCACAGGAAAATTACTGCATGCGTTTTCTATTTCCTTTTTTTCCTTTATTTATTTATTTTTAAATTTTTGTTGGTTTCGTAATATCCAAATTCAGTTGCCAATGATAATAATATTGTTGAATCTGAAGCCTGATACATCAAACTCGGTTGCAGTCCAGTTATAAAAAGAAGCAGCTTGACATTCCATTTGGGGGCAGAATCGAAAATAAATATTTTGAGCTTCTTATAATATTCTTCTACAGACTAGGTTGGTACTATTTAATAGTTTTTAGACCAAGGCTGTGCTAGCTGGCGACGCGGTCAGTTGACCATGTTATCCGGCAATTAGAACGGACTGGACAGTACAACAATCAGTCATTAAACATAAAATTTAAAAAGGTCGAAAATGGCCCTAGGAAGAATTAAGATCAAATGAGAATGACTCATTAAGTGTTTTGTAAAATCCACAGACAAATCATTTTTTTAAAATTTATTGCGACCCCCAGAAGAGGACCAATACAATAGATCTATTGTCGATCAAGGAGACTTGCAGGTCAAGTGGCTATAAGTATTGTTTTTCCTATTATTATCATGAAGACAAGCTATTATTAGGAGGGTGAATATCAAGATAATGATCTAGTGGCCAAGATGAGTGCTAGATCCATAAATACTTACATGGACATCCAACACCTGGTCTCTTGTCATCACTGACGGCTCGCGTCACACCATCATAACAGCATCCATATTTGGTCTTGTAACATGCCGGAGGGGAGGCAGCCTTTCCTATATGACAGGTAACCATCATCATTAGTAATTTATTATACCCAGAAGAAAATCAAAATGAGCATCTATATTCTTGGGGTGGATGGTACGTCACAAGCCGCTATGTTGGTTGACTATAAAAAGGATTCACGGTGGTGATGGTGAAGATATTTTTCGTGATCGGTGATTCGGCCTTTTGTTTGGACCGTGATTCGTGAATTTCAATTCCCCTGCGATGCGCGTGATTTGCTTATTTTGAAGACCTTGATTAGAGACTTTATTCATTTATTGTATTTTCAGTTCGTGATTCGTGAATTTACGAAAAAAGTGTCCGTGGTTCGTGATTGATACCCCTTCTTCACGACCCTGATCATGAAGGATTAATATTACTCATTAAAATTATATTGTTATATCAACCAAAGGGCGAATGTTTCATTGCTATGTATCTTAAGGGATTTTGAGTCATGTGATTGCAACCGATAACAGCTCTGCCAGTCAGACTTTACTGTACAATTGGTAAATTCTAGTTGGTGTACAAGACGAGGTCCAACAACATTTACGTCCCTTTTTTCTAGTTTTAGCCGGCATTTTTTTTTTCAAACAAACATCTTGAAAACATCTTAAAGTTATATTAATAAATCTATAGACTTAAACCATCCTTTTCAATTGCGCAAGTGCGACGCGCATGTCATTATACCATTAAAGGATGCTTCAACCTGAGTTTCTTCCAACTAAAAAGGCTTTAAAATACTTTAAGATACTATATTATACGCTTAATAGATACAATATGAAAGAAAAAGAACGCACAGCTGCTAATTTTTGGGACTGTATATGTTAAGTATATTGGTAAGGCACTGATTGTTTGCTAATTTGCATACGGACATTTTCAGTCGTGTCAAACGAGTTTATTCTCGATTCATCAGATAATATTCAATTGTGTTGCTCTCCCTTTTCAAACGGATAAACGTATTGGATTTGTATAATAAATGTTGGTTATTTTAATTACATCCTATGAAACCACAAAAGTTTGGAATTAATTGAAAATTTTTCATTGCTTTACTATTTTCTTTTGGCCGAATGTTTGCTGCCTTACCTTGGTTTTTACATCTTCCACAAGTTTTGGGGCACGATTCACTCATTTCTGTCCATTTCTTCAACGAATCGCAATCTCCATTAGCTTTCTTTTCTTTGCACTGTTTTATTTTATCGTAACAGAGAAGAGCTGTAGAAAAACAGCAGGAAAAAGTATGTTTTTATATGACTTTTCAATGAAATAGGCTCTAAAGACTCGAGAAATTTCTGATTCTAATCGTTCGTCAAGCAAGATTGATTTCGTAAGTTGTTTTTCAATAATATTTTGTTAAAAGAACGAAATAATCATTTTAAATATGTTTAGAATAAAGAGTTAATAATTTGATACACTAATAAGGTGATAATATGATTGTATTGTATAAGACTAGGAAAACGAGATGGTATGTGGCTTACCTGAACATCCTTTCCCGTTCCATCCCAAAGCGTCAGTCACACCATCAGGACAACACTCATATTTACTTCTATGACAATCAAGCAGACCTGAGAAAAAAGAAATCAGAAAAAGAATAATACTATTAGTCAAAAACTTGTAATAACTATATAATTTAATTTTTCAATTTTGAAATCGTTATTACCAAAGCAAAGAGGACGAAAGAGAAGGCGAGAAAAAAAATTAAAATTTTTGGCGAAATACTTACGATGAACATGCTCACAAAATGTCAAATCGACCATCGAAGAAATAAAGAATAATGCTAAAGCAAAAGCACATATATTGGAAGACATTGCCATGGTTGTAGGGAACTTGTTTCCAGTTGTTTGCAAGTGTTAGTATCGTATCCAGTTGGCAATGATAGGTGCTTGAGTGAGCAAGCTGTCTTTAAATAATCCCGATCGCTGAGTCTGAATAATAAGGTCATATAATGACCTTTTCCTGATCACTGCCCAAATATCAAACAATCCCACCGCACACCGAATGTTTGCCATTTTTGTATCGATCATTATGCCTTGGTCAGAGTGCAATACTCAGTAATGCTCTCATCTAACCATTCTTCCGTTCAGTGTTTAGAAATTGTTAATTTATTGGTTCATAATTCAGTCATAAAGACCTCTCTGATGATGTAAATGATCCACTCAAGAGGAAACAGATTGAAAACTGATTTTACAGGCGTGATGTATCGCTACATGTGGAGGTAAGCTGAGCCCAGATTCAACCCATTTACTGGCTATTTGACCACGAACGTCACCCATTATTAAATGTGGTAGGAAAGGTTTGGTCAACCCTAGGAAGCTGAGTCTTTTCCGTAAGGATTCCAAATCCCTGATTGAAGCGATATTGTACTAGAACTTCAGATTTATTATGTACTGATAAGTTTATTGAAAAATCCATTGAAGCAAGGATAATCAGTCTCGACAGTAAGATATGTCAGTGACCTAATATAGTGCTAATAGGTCTGTTTGTAAGTCAATGATACCGAAGGATTACAACACCAGCACCAGAATATACCAAAATACTAGCCATAATACATCTATTTAGTTCCACATATTATGAGAAATATTGCACAACATTTGCATAACATCTTTTCTGTTGCCGGTTTTCGGTCAAACATCCTGCTTCAATAACAGTTTGCCAAAACCCAGAGAACCTGACCAACCGGGCCGAGTTTTCATGACTCTTATAAGATTTAAAGTGGCAGATGATCAGTTCCAAGAGTTGTATGATAAAACAGAGCAATTTTTACAGGTTTATGAGTTAAAGCAAACGTCAAGCTAGGAACGATAAAGAGAATCGTTATGTATGTTTTGTATGCTTGCGTGCAGAGTGAAACGAACATGGTGGAAAACTCTAGTAGTTTTTGTCATTGTCGTCACCTGATGACTTAGTTGACTGTCACGTTCATACAATTATCATAATTTCAGTTCGCTCTTATATACACCACTGCATTCACTGCCTATTTTCCAACGTTTTGTATCTTATTTTTATCAACCACGGACAATAAAGTGCTATAACTGTAGAGATATTTCTTTGCCCTTTTTTGGCACTGTCAAAAACTGAAGTGATTGGGTATGCTGAGTAATGACCGATATCAAAAACTAATAAATTTGTATCGCCTTCTGGAATGTTGCCGATAAGAAATCAAAGGAAATTAAAGGTTTTGACGGAATCAGAATCACCTTGGTTAAAGTGTGGATTTGGGTCTTGGAAGTGAATCACATTTGCATTACCGTGAGAAACCTTGTCATGTGGTACAGTGCCCTGAGGGAGGCACTTAACGAGCTCATCCGTTATTGATTACACGACCGATAACTCAAGCACGTTCAAGATAATTTTAAAATGCAATCACTAACTTAACAACAGAGCTCTTAGCATTAATATTTGGTTAATTGTTTTGGCTTATTCATAGATATGTTTATCGTATATCTTTATATCGTGACCTCTACTTCTCAGAATCATAGTTATTTTGAGTGTTCATTTAATATTACCCCTGTGCGTGCACATATTGAAATCTGTTGATAAAACTTCTATGTTTGCTGTTTTCTAGCTTCCTTACCCCTCATCCTAACCCACAACATTTCCTGATTCCAATTCTATAACAGAGTTGTACTTCACAGCGTGGTATTCATTTAATTGACGCTATATTTAACAATTTTATTTCCCATTGTCGTGCAATTATAACAAAGGTTTCCTATGGTTAACCACAATAATATGGTACAACAAGCACGCCTCTTATGGAAGTGTTTTATGGTCTTCTAGTATAAATACGCCTCCGGAAATACCTTTTTATTTGTGTGTTGACTGAACAAGATCAGTTTGGTAAAGTCTGAGTCAGTGAAGCCGGTGAGAGTCAGACTTTAACAGCCTCTGGAATCTCAGATGAGGTGAGGTAGTTTGGCCGTTGACCAAACGAAGATTAGTGAGAATGGAATCCCGGAATAAATCACAGAATGCTATTTTGGTTAAGTTTGAAACTGGCTGATGTACTAGTTTGTTTAGATATATTTTAATACGCAGGTTTCGTGGTGTTTGTAATAACAGGGACACCATACAAGATATGCTAATGAAAGTGGACTTCAAATAATATTGTTGATTTTTGTGGAGGGAAGACTGAACCGGAAAACCCTGAGAAAAACCCTCGAAGCACATGTACATGCATGACACTGAGATTCTAGCAACTGCACTCATACGATATCTAGTTAAGGCTAGATTTAATTAAGAGTTTATGAGTAGAGCACATCAGCTCAGGTAAGAATGTCAGTGACAGCCAGTCCTTGATTTCGTATGAATCATGGCTGTACGACGCGGTATGTCGTACCGTTACGGTACGACGGAAATTGATGCCATCATTTTGAACCAATCACAACGCACACGATTAAAACTCATTCAATCGGATTTCTGGTACACATAACCCGCCACATCCACGGCACGACACAACTATACATACCGGCTTGCGTTTCTTGATTCAATCAGTGTGAGTAAATATCGAAAATACACGATGTTCACAACCATGACTGAACAGATAAACTTTTGACCCGGTTTTAAGTAACGTCTAGGGTTTTGCGTCACCATTCGCCCACCGTTAGATTTTATTGTCTGTTTCCAAATATTCTTAGAGTAAAGATAGCACCTTCCAATCATTTATTTTAAGATCATGAGTAATGTATTGGATTGCATCCCAAATCTACGTACAGCAGATATGCTGGCACATGCTCAACCAAATGAGTCAGGCGTTAATGACGAACAAAGGAAAATTACATGTTATGTCTTGGGAGAACCCCCGGGGGGGGGGGGGGGGGTACTCCCCTATATTTGCTATACGGGTATGTCTGGGATAGGGTATCTTTTTGACATTTTTTCCGGGATAGGGTTATGTTTTAGTTGTTTTAGCCTGGTAGGCTAGGTTTTCTGCCGGCACAAAAAATAACGATTTAAGAGCCTGTCCATGAGAGGACCAGGCAGACGTGATACATGCCATCTCTCCGATTTCAATGAAACTTGGCACAAAGAAAGGTTTCACTCAAAAACTCAACATGCCAAAATATTTCGAAATTCGGAATTATCGGGGGGGAGTTAGACCACCCCCCCTGCTTTTTTTCCAAAAATCTCAAAAAATTCACCCTGCAAAATGGAAAAAGTGAAGACCTCCCAAACTCTCAGAATTCAACAGATTTTATTTTAGCTGGACATGAGTATACTTGCATCTTTTGTCAATCCATGACAGGAGTTTGCAGTGGTTTGATTGAAGCCTTGTCAATCAGCAGACGTTAATAATTAACCCTATAAAATAACATGCCAAAATAGGCCAATTTGATGACCAAATATCTCCAATGGCCAAGGCTATATTCAAATGACAACACCATCACCGTTTAACTCTATGGTTGGTCTAAGGAATTCAAGAATAAAATTATTGGGACCTCTTAATTTCTTAGCGCAGGCCATGCTTGAAACCTGTCATTGAGAGCAATAATATTTTCTCCAAATCGTCAAACTACGATGGCAAGATGAGAACTTTGGTGCATTTCCAACCGTTTTCCCAGCTCTTTTGCATGTTAACTTAATCATTGGACTCCCTGAGAGGTTCAAAAACAGTGAAACTCCGATATAATTAGAGATAAGGCCAATTTTTTTCGAAAAACAGCGTCAACTTATCACTTTGTAAATGATGATTCTTCCGAAAAAGCCCGATATTTCCGATATCTAAGTAGATAAATGAAATCGTTGAATATATGCCATAACTTAGCATTATAATAAAGATTTGTATTATATTTATTCTAAATTTTGGTCGGCGGATGAAGGGTTGACAAGTACAGGTGAGTGAAAATCTACGCTTACGTGACAATGTTGACATTATTCATTTTGATGGCATTTGGCTTCGCATAACAATATCAAGAACGGCTTTCTAAAACTGTATAGTGGATTACTTCAGTAATATGGAAGCTGTTCCCTTGGATCAACTATGTATCAATCAATGAAAGTTTTTATACTTACATCAGGCCCTCTTGCAGTGTGCTAAAGTGGCTACTGTATTTCAAAGGACCGTCGGTCGTTCGATAGTCTTATAGCGAAGCATTCCTTTCGGCGAAGTGCAAAAACAACACAACAATTGATGAATATACACATTATATATCTTCCTCTTTACTAACTAAGAAAATTACCGACCATATTCCTAGATTGCTACGGCCGGTATACTTTGCTTTGCTATAAAATCCGAGCAAAATTCGAGCATCTCATGGCGTGACTGATCCTGTGGTCAGCGGACGTCACACAGGAAACCCGCCGGTCAATGTGCATAAAAATCGCTTGTTATAGGGAAAACCGACACGTGAGTTAGACTTAATGCATTTTAAAGCAATGTCTCAACTGTTATGTTCATTTGCAAGGCATTGTACTATTCAATGTAGTCTTTCATCTAGACAGTATCGAGGAGAACAAAATGTAATTGAGCTTCGCCCTCTGATTTCATGTTCTAGCAATCCTCATCTTAGACAATTGAAAGTTGCCCAAGGAAGCGTTCCCTCTGAAAAGGAGCTAATACTTGCGCTGGTTTCTTTTTCTTCACACGGGGTCCCTGTGTTCTAAATATAATCTAACCCCGTCTTACAGCCACCCTGTCAATACGTCCACGCTGATAATAACCTCAATTTGCCCCAGCAACTGGAGATCTCACTTATGATGCGATTTCCACACTTATACAAGATAACCCATGGCGCAGAATGGCTATTGTTTCATGGACATTTCTCGTTAAGAAGATTTTAACTCAATTATGATTGTTGAATATTCATATGATACTGAGCTTATCGTTGATTGGTCAAGTATTTGGACTCTGGGGAATTTGGCTTTCCTTAACATAATGCCAATCAAAACTGAAATTTATGCAGATGTCAATCAAAATGACTTTGAAGCCAGTTTAGGTTTATATATCTGTCAATCATAAAGTATTACAAAAAAATGCTTAGTTGAATAAAGAAAACCATTAATTTACCGATAGATGGAACCAGGCCGATCTCAAACTACAGGAAACCCATAAAGAGCATAGTTGCCTTTTCAGGAAAATATACCGTAAATCCACTATTAAGCCCCTCCTCAAATACGCCCCCCCCCCCTTTTAAAGGGAGAAATTTATTAAGTCCCCCTCTCTTTTAAGTCCCTCCTCTCCAATAAGCTCCTCTCTCGAACGTGCCTGAAATAAATAACCCCCCCCCCCCCCCCCGAGGGACTTAATAGAGGATTTACGGTAAATCAATTAACCAAAAGAAAGCCTGATACCTTGTAGTTAGAATACAAATGGCATATTTCCAATTACCTGCATCTCGGTGTTTTGGGCAAAATTGTTAAGTCATGATCAATGCCGTCTTCATCAAATAGGCCCACTCGCGCAAGTATTAGCTCCTTTTCAGAGGGAACGCTTCCTTGGGCAACTTTCAATTGTCTAAGATGAGGATTGCTAGAACATGAAATCAGAGGGCGAAGCTCAATTACATTTTGTTCTCCTCGATACTGTCTAGATGAAAGACTACATTGAATAGTACAATGCCTTGCAAATGAACATAACAGTTGAGACATTGCTTTAAAATGCATTAAGTCTAACTCACGTGTTTTCCCTATAACAAGCGATTTTTATGCACATTGACCGGCGGGTTTCCTGTGTGACGTCCGCTGACCACAGGATCAGTCACGCCATGAGATGCTCGAATTTTGCTCGGATTTTATAGCAAAGCAAAGTATACCGGCCGTAGCAATCTAGGAATATGGTCGGTAATTTTCTTAGTTAGTAAAGAGGAAGATATATAATGTGTATATTCATCAATTGTTGTGTTGTTTTTGCACTTCGCCGAAAGGAATGCTTCGCTATAAGACTATCGAACGACCGACGGTCCTTTGAAATACAGTAGCCACTTTAGCACACTGCAAGAGGGCCTGATGTAAGTATAAAAACTTTCATTGATTGATACATAGTTGATCCAAGGGAACAGCTTCCATATTACTGAAGTAATCCACTATACAGTTTTAGAAAGCCGTTCTTGATATTGTTATGCGAAGCCAAATGCCATCAAAATGAATAATGTCAACATTGTCACGTAAGCGTAGATTTTCACTCACCTGTACCAGGTGATCTGATGACGTCATTTTAGCGCGAAGCCAAAATCTTTTAAAAACGTATCCCAAAAGTCATTGCGGGCGCTCCACTATTTGAATCCAACATGGCGGCCCCAAACCAGCTCCCCGAAGATGCAGAGATTAAGGCAAAATTGATAGGAATCGCAGCCTTTATAGAGCTCATAAGCGAAAAATATTTATGCTTATAACAACACCGGCTTTAAAACGCAGTTTCTGGTAATAGAAAGGCAGAGACATTTCGTAATAGTACGTTTAATACTCGAAATACCGATCTTGACTCGAGTGACATCGTCGTAAAAATGTTATTGGTGGCCTTATTAAGACGAATTGCATTGGCGAAGCAGTTCATATACAGTTTACATGTTTTATATGAAATATGTATGTATTGTGTTATACAAATATTTATTAAAGTATTGGGTTTTTAAACTATAAATGTCTGTTTACACGAGCTGCTTTTACATCAGAGCACTGGAGATTTCCCGCCACAACCTGAAGTTGCTGTGAGAATTCTTGATGTTCAAGGTCAGCTTTACCGTTAAACGGCTGATGTCCACATAACAAAGCAGGATTAGCCCCCAAAACTATTTTCTATCCTTGTTTCATAGAGCTTCGCGGCCATTTTGTGGCTCTTGTAAGACGATATACTCTAGGCGCGCAAAGGATTCTGTGCGTTTTTATAATATTTTGCTGCTGCACTCTGATTGGCTGATTTTAGACATCAAGATCACCTGGTACTTGTCAACCCTTCATCCGCCGACCAAAATTTAGAATAAATATAATACAAATCTTTATTATAATGCTAAGTTATGGCATATATTCAACGATTTCATTTATCTACTTAGATATCGGAAATATCGGGCTTTTTCGGAAGAATCAACATTTACAAAGTGATAAGTTGACGCTGTTTTTCGAAAAAAATTGGCCTTATCTCTAATTATATCGGAGTTTCACTGTTTTTGAACCTCTCAGGGAGTCCAATGATTAAGTTAACATGCAAAAGAGCTGGAAAAACGGTTGGAAATGCACCAAAGTTCTCATCTTGCCATCGTAGTTTGACGATTTGGAGAAAATATTATTGCTCTCAATGACAGGTTTCAAGCATGGCCTGCGCTAAGAAATTAAGAGGTCCCAATAATTTTATTCTTGAATTCCTTAGACCAACCATAGAGTTAAACGGTGATGGTGTTGTCATTTGAATATAGCCTTGGCCATTGGAGATATTTGGTCATCAAATTGGCCTATTTTGGCATGTTATTTTATAGGGTTAATTATTAACGTCTGCTGATTGACAAGGCTTCAATCAAACCACTGCAAACTCCTGTCATGGATTGACAAAAGATGCAAGTATACTCATGTCCAGCTAAAATAAAATCTGTTGAATTCTGAGAGTTTGGGAGGTCTTCACTTTTTCCATTTTGCAGGGTGAATTTTTTGAGATTTTTGGAAAAAAAGCAGGGGGGGTGGTCTAACTCCCCCCCGATAATTCCGAATTTCGAAATATTTTGGCATGTTGAGTTTTTGAGTGAAACCTTTCTTTGTGCCAAGTTTCATTGAAATCGGAGAGATGGCATGTATCACGTCTGCCTGGTCCTCTCATGGACAGGCTCTTAAATTCAATTAAACAATTGCCAAATAGTTATTGAAAGCTATTGAATAATCGTTTTTTGCATGTCAAAAAAATGTAGGTTTAGTCTGGGGTAGGGTATATGAAATCAAAATTCTAGGTCTGCGATAGGGTCAGGGTTTTGAGGACCTGGCGGTACACCCCCACCCAAGTTGGGGTGGTAGTACCCCCCCGGGGGGAGAACCTACATAGCACTCAGCTGATGTAATGTATTCATAAAATCTATTGTATTCTACTGTCCTTCTATCTATTGTATGAGGTGTGATGTATTGTATTTTTATGAATACATTACATCAACTGCTTGCTACGTAGAATCTCCCGTTATGTCTTGGCCTCTATGCCACACAATAACAAAATTACAAGATGGCGGTCGTTCTAAACTATTTAATCCCACGTGCAAATATGCTAATCATACACATGCATGATAATACGGGAAATGACGTGTACGGGACCCGGAAGTAATCTCGTACATTACACGTTATTTTTTATGAACAAATTGGTCTTTAATTATCATCATCTTCTTCTTCTTCATCAAGGTGACTAACTACTTTAGCAAGAACTATTTAGAAAAGGTTATTTTTTTTTCAGAACGTCTATTTTAAACATTAAGTTTGAAGAGTAACTTTGAAGAGTAGCTAAATTAAGTCGATTCGAAGAAAGTTTAAAAAGTAAGCTCAAAATTCAGCATTTTAGCATAATGTACCGATAATCGTTCTCGAAGATGACAATAAAAACACGTACAACGCTTTTTATGAGTTCTAATAATTATGTTTTTGTCAAACTTTCTCAAAAGATTGCTTTTTGCCTGTTGCTTTAGTAAATCCAAAGAAAAATATAGTCCCCTTGCAAACGTTTAGGGTTTTGCCAAGTTTAAGTTCAAAACGTGTATGATTTCTCAATACTGATTTCGAAAGGTATTATGCGGTTTTGAGAGGTTTGTGTTTAGCGGACATCGTGGGCTCAAATTAGTTGAACATTCAAAAGTAGTTCGGAAGCTGAAAATCATTGAGGGGAGGGGGGGGGGGGGCACTACAATTATTTATTATTATTTTTTTTTTACAAAATACAAATGCCTTTTAAAAAATATTATGATTTATAGTTTATGATTTATCCAAACCACAATTTGGGGGGGGGGGGGGGGGGGGGGGGGCCTGGCCCCAACAAAAAAAATAAGTGGGGGGCCATTGCATAAATAAAAACAATAGTTTTGAATAAAGACAACAGTTTTCATGTGCAGTGAAAGATAGCAAGCTAATGCATGTCAGTACAAAGTGCCCCTCAAAGTTGGGAATAGAAGTTTTCTCTGCCTTGAGTGTCGGGTAGGGCTGTCCACAAGTTGCTCGGCAACTTTTGGGCAAATTTTCCGATTTCGAGCAACTTTTCCACTTGAAAGCAACTTTTTCATTTTTGAACAACTTTTGTTTTCTTTTTTACTCCTACATGAATTCAAACCCATCAGCAGGTCGAATAAGAGCAGAACAAGAGTGTTTTTTTAACTGTGTATACTGATTTGTAATTTTTGTTTGATATTATACACTGAAGTAATGGTCTTGCTGTGGTAAATTGACTACGCATGTGCTGGTCAGCGGTAGGAAAATTTAAAATAGAAAACAAAATGGCCGACGAAACTCACGAACATTGAAATAATGATAATAATGAGGAATGGTAATAATAACTATTAAAGCTGACCCAATTCTATGATATGAAATCATTAAATAGATTGCAAATTTCATTTTTTTTGGAGCAACTTTTGAGCAACTTTTAGATTTTTGAGCAACTTTTGAGCAACTTTTTAATTTTTTGAGCAACTTTTGAGCAACTTTTTAAGAAATTATGAGCAACTTTTTGGACTTTTTGGAGCAACTTGTGGACAGCCCTAGTGTCGGGCTCTCCTGGGCTCGGTTGTACGAAGAGTGGATAGTGTTATCCGATGGGTAAATCTTATCCAGTGGATGAATATATTGGATAACAGCATTGACTTATTCACTGGATAAGGATTTATCCATAGGATAGCGTTATCAACCCTTCGTACAACCGGGCCCTGCTCGTAACCTTGTTAACTTTGTTTTTGTTTTAGGCGTAGTACATATGAATCTGCGCTAAGTTCTATGTAATATGTTTTTAGTAGACCATCTAGATCTACATTTTTCTTTCCTAGCCGTCAGTAGTTAGCTGTTTACTTATTATTATCATTGTATCATTGGGAATATAACAATATTAAGATAGAAGAACGAATAACTGTACCATATGTAATATTAATGACATTAACAGAACCATTTTTATTCATGGAAGTTAGAGGGAGAGCATAAAATAGATACTATTGGCTGTGTTGCAGACCATATCACTGATACTAGTAAGATAGAAGAACGAATAACTGTATCATATGTAATATTAATGACATTAATAGAACGGCCATAATCTTGTCACGTACTACAATATATACTATTGGCTGGGTGGCTGACCTTATCACTGGTACTAGTAAGATAGAAGAACGAATAATTGCACCATATGTAATATTAATGACATTAATAGAACCATAATCTTGTCATGTACAATAGACACTATTGACTGTGGAATCGGTGACCTATTAAAACTGATACTAGAACATATTACATATCATATAAATAATTCCTCCTCACCAATCAACTAACACAAGAGATTTAGAAGTCAGAGTTTTAGAGTACTAACGTGAACATTTTCTTTCTTTCTTTTCTTTCCTTGATGTTTTTTTACATCACTGTTTGATTAAGGAAGAATACATTATGACACCCGCCCCAATCTTGATGCTTGATTACCCCTACCTAAAAAAATTGTAAAACTGTAAAAAAAACAGCATGATTCAAGAAACACTATGAAAAGACATACCATCTGAGAAAGATTCACTTCGAGTCTTGCTGCATGCCACACAATTAGTAACGAAAAGATTTTGAATTTTGAATATTGTGCGTTACCGAAAATGACGAGACCTCAGAAGACAGCAGTAGTTTGTTCTATGATGGTTTTCTTCTTTCTGACCGGATTAGCAACGGCGGCTAACCCTCGTAAGTAATATTTATTACTTTAAGGTACTAACATTGGATGAAGTGTATACCGTCTACTTAGGCCCGGTTTAGACGTCGAAAATGTGCCGATCGAATCTAATGCAAATGAGCAAAACCTATTGTTTGAGTTCATTTGCATTAGATTCGTCATATGTGAAATTCGACGTCTAAACCGGGCCTTAGCCAATTCCTGGGATACTAGCCACGTAGCTGAAGGAACTACCGGCGTTACTGCGATTCTCACTCATTATTCTACGAACTCAGACATTTCAACGGCTTGTTGTGAAATTGGTTTTTCGCTGCCGTCAAGCAAAAGTAATCAGTCGGTACCATTTGTATTTTGATTTAGTGGTGGCAGTGAAAAACCAGGCAAATTACAACGGGAAACTCCCAACTACCGATCAAGGTTTTTTAATAAGTAACTTTGTTTTCTAAGGTCTGTTGGACTGTAACAGGGGAAAGTATGGCTGCTGTCCTGACGGTGTTACCAAACGTAGCTCCATAGCGTGCCACGTAGGTAGGTGCCTATAACAGCAACTTGTTTATCTTTTTTACTCATTACAAACACAATGTGAAGGAAAAAAGCGTAACTTGGGCTTCGTTTTACCGTAAAAGTTATGGTTAATCTCAGAGCAAACTGTTGTTGCTACTACTTGTTTTATTTAACTGCATTTAATTATTTCATTACTCTATTATCCCATATAAGCAACTATGGTATTATTTTCAAATTTTCATCCTGCCCAAATTAAATATTAATTTGGAACGTTTTCATTCGAATTTTTGTTGTTGAAAAAAATGAAGATGTCCGATTACTAGTAATTGGATAGTTCTCTGAGCCAATCAAAACTGACTGGAGTGAAAAAAATAGGAATTACCTTTCAACGAATCAGCACGCAACTTATGCTTGTCGGCTTTGTTTACCTTGTCCTGGATTCAAGATGGCGAATCGAAGAAGAAGAAAATTGTTCTTTGTCTTTAACGATGTTTTTATTCAAAATTAAGAAAATTTCCTTAACAAGAAACTGCGAGAAGCTTTCACTAGACTCCCTAGAAAATTTAAGTCGCATGCATGAAGTAAACATGGACAAAAATACACAAAAATGTGAATGAAAGTATTTAACTGCTCGAGTGTGCAACTGCTTGTGGAAACCATAAAATCGGGCAAAACATTGCACCTTCACCACACTGAGAAAAACCTCAAAAGTACTAGAGTGGGCTGTTGGTAAATAGTGAGACAAGAAGCAAGGCAATATTGTTATAGTTGAACTATTTTCTAACTTTTTATTTATGTGTGTGTTTTTTTATGATCGTGCTGTCCAATTTGGAAATAATGACATTCAAAAAATTCTTCTGATTGCCAAATTGGACTCGGCCTATCGGCCTAGACTGTCCAATTTTGGCAGTCCTGGGATTTTGTTTCATCCAATTTCTACCAAATTTGACAGAATGTGGTCCTATTAGCTATACTCAGACCAAAAAGCTTTTAAACTACCTTCATTTCCTATATGCATGTTTACCTGTCTTCCTAGGTCCCTTCTTTACTAACAGAGTACTAGCTTATCTAATATTTCTGCTGCTCATCTGTGATAAAGTCAACTGAATAATCGATGTTTTCTGTTGTAGTTGGTCTTTGCTATAAGCCAATGGACATCGCCTTTCTTGTGGATATCTCTGGTAGCATCGGTAGAAACAATTTGAAAACTGCCAAAATCTTCATGGAAAAGACCGTAGACTACTTTGGCATGTCCAATCAAGGGAATCACTACGCCATAATCGAATTTGGTAAAAAAGCAACAACCATAGTAAACTTTAACACGTTTACTGGAGATGAAGTGAGAAGTGCCAACCTCAAACTTAAGATCAAGCAAATGAACCGGATTGACTGGGGTGGGGGTTCATTCATTGATAGAGCATTACTTGCAGCAAATAGTACACTCTTCACCGTTGGAGCTGGTATGAGGCAAAATGCTATAAAGGTTAGTTTTAGTGGTGAGTGTTTGTTGTATTGTTGGATGTATCCTTGTACACTTGATGTTTCCTTTGGGCACTTCATGAGTCCTAAATAATGCCGTGAGCAATTTGGCCAATGCATATTTATTTGTGTTTTGTTTTAGGCTGCTTTTGTTATGTCAGATGGTAAGCAAACAAAGGATAGAGGACCCTTCGTGCCTGTAAACACTGCAGCCGAGGGATTGCGGAAAAGAGGTGTTCAGTTAATCGCAATTAAAATGAGTAAGAATGCAGATATCAATGACCTCGCAGCCATAGCAACAGCAAAGAATGTTTTCAATGGTGATCATCTTTCCAGCAATCCAAAGACGTTCGACAAGATTGCAGTTGCTCTGTGCTCAAGTAAGGATGCATGCCTAACAATAGTTATTCTTGACATTTTAGAAAATTTTTATATGAAACGGTCAAGGACAGTGTTATTTCCTGACCATCTTTAACTTCTGCTTCCAATCCCTCTCTTGTCCCAATGACTGCTTCTTACATTCATTCATTCTCTGCAGTCATCAAGCTGACATCAAGTTTCCTTCGAAATCATGAAGCTAAATCCATACCACAATCAGTCTCTTAATTCCATGTCATTCTGATTAGCTACCATTTATTCTGAATAGTAATTATGTCTTTTTGTTCTTGTTTCACAGAGATTTAAACACACGTGAACCGCTGTAATTCATTGGAATCGTACATGTTGTCTTTCGAAAAATAGAGATTGTAAAACTTAGAGCTATAGAAACTAAAAGTTAAGGTCGTTCGGGACCCATAGATCCTGCAATAAACTTTCCTTCAAACTTTGTCTACTAAAAGAACTCCATAGTTTAAACTCAAAAATGAAATAAAAGATGGGAGTCACCGTGCTTGTTTTCGACTTAAGGGGTATAGACTGGAGAGATTTTTTTTTTGTTTGTAATTTCTAACGCAAAAGTTGAACAAACTTTCTACAAAAAAAAGGCATTTTTGAGACGTTTTCTCAATGTTGAACACACACAATTAACTGTTCTGGAAACAATCTTCCTTATCTCATCAATCAGAAACATAAAATATGTCAAGCAAAAGATAATAATAAAAATAGGGGGTCACCGTGCTAATAAACAAGATTTAGTGTCATGAATCTTTAAATTCTGAGCAAAAATCACCGAAATCAAAAATGTCCGCGCGGGACTGGGTTCTATTACCTTAATGACCGCTTAGAAAGTATTTGTCAGTCATTTTGTTCTCTCATGTCTTTATAATCTATTTCAATCGAATTCAGGGTCTTCAGAGTTTGAATTTCCCTTCCTAGATTGAGTTTTCGTGAAGAACCATTTTATTGCAAAACGACAAAAACGGAGCTGATACTGACTGGCAATAAGATTTTGAATATGTTTGGGAAAAATCGTTTTTAGTATAGGAAATTGCACGACCTCGAGTACAATTTGGAAATTAATAGGTACGAGTAATGTTTTGAAAGTTCTTGTAATTGCACGAGCCTTTAGGCGAGTGCAATTAAAGAACTTTCAAAACATTACGAGTGCCTATTAATTCCAAATTGTACGAGAAGGTCGTGCGATTTTTTATTTATAGTTCACTCGACAAAATTTCATAAAACATGCGAAGCGAAGGCATTCATCCATCTTCATTGCCTTTGCTATAACCGACCCTTCTCCAAGAACGCTAAGTCGATCAAGAACAGCATAGAAAGTGTTAACGTTGCTGTAAAACCTTTTTAGATTAGTATTTTATGTATGATTTGAACTACAAAATACTAGAAAATAACCTTACATCTCAAGTAAAAAGCCATTTTAATGCATGTTTACAACTATTGAATGACAGTACTGACAGCTAAACAGCGAATCAAGAAGCGACTTTTCTTTGAAAACGTACTGTGCGAAAACTAAGCGAAAGTTGAGAGTTTACAGTTCGCTAATATAAGTTTTTTTTCCTCTTAGCATTTGCTAATAACTGCAAAAACACAATTTCAAAATACTTTCTTTGAAAACAAGTTAGCTGGAGAACATCAAAAGGGATAAAAGCAACAAATATGTCGTTCAAGTTAAAAGTTTTGAAGTACAGCTTGCCGTGAACGAGTCGCCAGTGATCAGACCATGTGCTTTGGATATTATTCCCTCCTGTAGCTTGAAGAATTTCGCTGCTATTTTCTTTGAATGGTGAATTATCTGAAGATTTTATTATTTCAAGACTGGATTGATAACTTAGGATCAATTAACCTGTGATAAATAGCTGAATTCGTCTCTCTACAACTACTCGACAGTTTGCCGGTAAGATTTGATCTTAACTATTTTCAAAACAAAAAACGAGCCTCTACTCGCTGTGTTTTTTCGCTAAACGGAAAGAAATTTGCTTTAAAACTATTGTTAGCTGTTTTCTACATATTGTACAATTATTGTACATGTGGTGTTGAATTTATTTTTCGAGAAAAACACAGAAGACAACAGGTAGTAAAACGAGAACATTCAAAACTCCAACTCAAATTGTTTGGCGAAAACTAAAAAGAAAAAACGACTATCTACTACAAAACATGATTTATTACGTCTTGAATTTGTCTAGTTATCATAATTTGAGGCCTTCCTATGTGTGTATTGAACAGTTTTCTGAAATGCTTCCATTTTAATCTATAAAACACTGATTGTTTTGGGAATTTCACTCATTTCACTGGGGAAATTTGCGCTTTTGGCCGTGTTTCCATAGCGACCTAATTGGTACTCCCGCGGAGTACCAATTAACGCTCTAATTGTACTCCTCTAGACCAATCAGAATCGAGTAATTTTGTCGAGTGTACTATAACAACGGAAATAGAGCTAAATCCAAGAAATCTTTAGGTTGATTGTGGAGGTGGTTTCGAATTTGCATAGGATTAGGATGGAACATCAAAAAAACCCGTAGGGGGGGGGGGGGGGGGGTACTCCCTATAATTGACTATACAGGGATGCTCCACCCGAAAGGGGTACGTTTTTCAGGCCGCAGGTATAGAAAAGGGGTGGGAATTTGTGAATTTTGGTATAAAAAAGGGGTAGATTTTCTTCAAAAGTATGTGAAAGGGGTACCTTTTCAGGCAAAAAAGTGTATAAAAGGGGTACTTTTTTGCTGAAATTTGGTATATCAAAGGGTAAGGGGTCGAGAGTCCGGGCGGAGCATCTCCGTATGAAACGATCCGAAGTACCCCCCCCCCCTGGCAAAAAGACTTACATAAGTTATGGAAACGTATCCATACTGTAGGCGTACTCTACTGAAATGTACGGTTAACTGGAAAACAATTGGAAGTCATTGGTTTGACCACATCGACCACATGACGTACCGTGTACGGTTGTAAATCAGTGATTCTTCATTTCGTGTTTTGCATAACGAAATACCAATATTGGGACACATTTTCTGAGCATGATGTACTGGTTGAGCATGAGCCGGTTCAGCATGTACACCCTCAGGATGTCATGTCATGGCACATTTTATGTTACCATTACTGAAAGCATATTTGGATATTCTGCTTTACAGGATGCATTGCAGAGACACCCTTCCCCTGAGGGTCAACCTTTTCTCAAAGCTCCTACACAGACAAAGCATATCATCTTTAAATTGAACCCTAACTGCATGGTTGAAACTGCAAATCAATACATCGGTATCAGCTTTCCTGAATGTATTGAAACAACTCCTAGATGACAGTTTAGTGCATTCGCAGTTATAGGACTTCCATCTGTAAATGAAGTGAATCTGCTGAGAGTACGGTCAGTATTAATTTATTCCATGGTGGTTGTGTCTAAGACACGTATATACCACTTATAAATTAGTTCATGATAAGTCCATGTTTCAAGAACCTTTATTTGTTTTTACAG
Organism: Anthopleura sola; assembly: GCA_023349425.1. Classification (NCBI taxonomy): domain Eukaryota; kingdom Metazoa; phylum Cnidaria; class Anthozoa; order Actiniaria; family Actiniidae; genus Anthopleura; species Anthopleura sola. Next base: position 528,214 of record JALHLI010000008.1, read on the forward strand.
CAACGTGAATTAAATCCAAGCTCTTTTATCTAAATGTATTTTAGTCTCATTTATTTTTATATATTTTGTCTTGGTTATATAATTCTTAAGCTTACATAGCATTATTCTTTCTAACTACTAGAGTAGTAAAACTACTTGATATTTATTAATGTTGAAATTGTTGGCCAACGTATAATGATCCTTTAGATATGCCAAGCCTTCAGTAAAATCTTTTTCTCCTAAATGAGTACAATGGTGTAAATAAGTACGTTATTATTGGTGCACGAAAGACGGTTGTGTAGAATAAACCTTTCTACAATTGAAAGTCGCCGCCTGAAATACCGCTGTTTCATTTAGTCATTGAGGGCTCCTTATTTCAGTGTCGACAGAATAGTCACAGATACCTATGGTAGTGTCTAAAGTAAAGAATGCACAACTAACTTCAACAATACAAATACTTTGAAATTTCATGGACTTTCACTGGAACACATCAATATTCTACTCAAAATCGAGGCCTATAAGGCTCAGCAGCAAAGGATTGGAAACTGGAGTATTAAGAAAACGTTCTCAAAAATAATGACTAATCTATCGTCCATTACTCACCAGTCTTTCGGTTCTATTCGCTTTTCCACCTCTTTGAAATCTAAAAACAGTGAATTAAGTATTGAGAGAGCTGTTGAAGGAACACTCCTTGAAAGAGGGATAGGAGGGGGAGTCGAGTGTTCATTTGACTTGATCTTATGGTCTCACTAGAGTACAAGATCATAAGTTAGACAATCAGTTCTAATTAACAAAAGAAAGACATACTTGTGCAAACGCCACATTGGCCGAAGCAATCTTCCCTGAGCATGTCGCGCAAGGCTGGCGATTTGGTTTTACAATCTTTGGGTGTGGCGAAAAGACTTCTGCAAGAATCATCCAATATTGGAATGTTCCGACAATCTGGTAAAAACAAAGTTGTCACTATAAATGAGTGAGTTCCTCTCCTTTCTAATTCTTTCATTTCGTTTCGTTTCGTTTCGTTTCGTTTCGTTTCGTTTCGTTTCGTTTCGTTTCGTTTCGTTTCCTGTCTTTTCATTTCCTGTCTTTTGTCACTTTTGTCCCTTCTCTTGAAGTCTACAAGTCCTACTTACGAGGACATCCAACTCCTGGTCTTTTATCTTTACTTTTAGCTGGAGTAACTTCATCATAGCAACATCCATATTTGGATTTTCGACATTGGATAGTTTGATTTTCAAACACTGTGAAGTTAAGTAAAACCGTAGAATCATTAGCATCATAAATTATCTCGTCTTTTATTTGTCCATAAATCACTGACTACTTGGGCTACCTTTGACGACCTTGAAAATCAAAGGCACTTGGATGTGTATGTAGACAGTTGAGTTGGATTTAGTATACTTACTGTTTTCGTCGCAATGATTGCATGTCTTGGGGCATAGGGTATACATCGGATGCAGAGTTACAAGTGAGTAAGGCTTGTACGGAATGAACCTGGGACACCCATATTTGATCTTACGAGCTGCGCAATCCGGGACTACATCGTAGCAAAGACGTGCTATGAAAAAACGAAAACATACAAGAAAAAGAATTGGAAATAGAAGGAAAACCCCGGTGGTGTGAGCTGCTAATAATGCACCGCCTATCACCAATGCGACCAATGCGACCAATGCGACCAATGCGACCAATGCGACCAATGCGACCAATGCGACCAATGCGACCAATGCGACCAATGCGACCAATGCGACCAATGCGACCAATGTGAGTAGAGTTGCTTGTTGGTTCTTTATTCGTGAGCTTCGAGGGTTTTCTCCGGGTTCTCCGGTTTCTCCTTCCTCTTTAATATATAAATTTAGGCACTGCCTTAAAAGCAGAGCTCCCAAGGAATAGTATATATAGTGCTAAATACGTGACAATTGTGTGACGCGGTGTAACGGTTACGAAACAGCGTGATTACTTCTTCTGATTTTACAAGAAGGAAAAACTGAAAGAAAAACCATTATTTTAAGCCTTCAAAAGCATCAGAAAACTTATTCAATTCGAAGAAAAATCATTATAGATTTTAGGACATATGAACATAAGTGTATAACAAAGGATTTTATTCAGCAAATGTTAAGTTAGAATATTTTTTAGGTGGAAAATGAACTACACTGCGAATTGTCAGAAAATATTATAAGCTTACATTCAGTAGAACTTACATGCAACAAGAGACAGATTCATTAATGCAAGATAATGACTTTCTTTTAGTCTTTGAAATGTTTTTTTTTTTCAGATTTATTCTTAACTTATCCAGCGATACATCTTACAAGAACATAAGCTTAAAGCTGACTCCATAAAACATAAACAATCAATTCTTCAATCTAAGGGTTATAATCCCTTAGGCCGCCGAGGGGTCGTAATCCCCTCCTGGGGGTCATAATCCCCCAAATGGGCCTCTAGTTTCCATGGTAACCACAAGCCAACCACCGGCTAAACAGTTCACCATGGTTCTATGGGGCAAAGAGTGACCAGTATGGGAACACTTAACCCCAAACCCTAAATTTATTTTCAAAATAATTAGAATAAAAAGTATATTCAAATAAGACTAAGGTAGATCACATAGCTACTGCTATAGTGTTAAGCCAATGTTCTTATACAGCCCTTAAAGGCTAGTTAACTAACTCTAATAATATAAGCTAAACATATTATGTATATCTCTTTAAATCTATTTACATGGTTTTGTCAACATTATTATTATAGTATGCTGTTAGGTCTAGAAGAGGAGGGAGGGAGGACAAAATTCTTTGAATGCACAGAACAGAATGCCAGAAAACTATAAACTTTAGGCTGATACTGAACTTTCGGCGAGCAGTGAACACAGTGAATTAACTGGGACGTGACTGAGGTTAATTACAACTTCAGTTAACATGCCACGACAAAACGTGATTGGCTGACCTAATTGGAAGCACGTGGATTTCGTGAGGTTAACTGACCCTTGTACCAACTTTTACTCCGACGAAGGACTAGCGTCCGAAACATCAGTAAGTGATCTCTCTTATTTTTTACGGTGTAAAATTTAACTTTTTAGCCATACTGTTTCATTAGAAACACCGACGCAGCTCACACTAGCTTACCGCTAGTTATCATCTCTTGTACCAACCATCCTTTATCCCAACAGCATATTATATTACAGTTTGTTTACATAAAAATCAAAGGCCTCTTTGTTTCTCTTGGTAACTAAGCGAGGCTTACACCACTACCATTGACCTATTCTAATGGTTGTATAATTAACTTTAATTTATATGGATATAAATTCGCTTAAAAATGTCAAAATATCTATATGATCATGAAATATGGAATCTTGTTTTGACATCGGAATTCCTCGCGTGAAGCTCGCTGGCCGTCAAATATATATATTTTTCAAAGAACCAAGTCTTTTTACTAAGTCTTAGCCTTTTTTTCTTGAAATGGGATCAAAAACAAAAATCCAAAGCTTCAAATATCGCTTTTTTGTTTCACAAGTATTGAAGAAAAAGATGATAAAAATTTAAAATGCAGTAAAAACGACAAACTATCCAAGTTTTTTTGACAATGTTTGCCGAAGCAACGTCCTTGGCTTGTCTGTGAGTTTCTCCAGCTACTTTACATATTTTTTGTCGATTTTTTTTTACGAAATATTAGTTAACATTAATGAATTTACCTTCTATTAAGGTCTTTTCTACGGAACTGAGATACTATTCTTGCAGTGCAATTAGGTTTTTCTGGTCTACAGATCCCTTTTTCTCTCACTGAAGTTTCAGTGACGAAACTTCATCGTAAGATTAAAGAATCCGGCTTTTCTCGCTAAATCTTCTTCAGCAAGTCGTTAAAGTCGAAAAATTGTTTTCGTTCACTTTAAGAGAGACATGACTTCGATCAAGCGTATTTTTCGCTTTGCAAAAATAAGAAAAAATACTTATTGATCCATCTTTGACAACATTATTGCGATATTTTCTGTACATTAACGAGTAAGCAAAGCGGGTGGGAACCCTGTGGTGGTACACGCCCGTACGGACAATAGAATGACGTTCTCAAGTATGGTGCTCAGCTAAAAAGGAAATATCAGTTTAAAATCCTTGTTCGATCTGGCGTCGAGTGCTTCAATCATGAGCTTGTGACTCGGGAGAATGAGAAATCACTCCCTGCATGTTCATATATCCAAATGATAATATTCAATCATAGTTCTATATCGCAAATTATCATATTAATATGATCAAATATGAATGTTCGACGTAATATAGATTACATTTACATTTTACAAGGGAATTACACGAATGAGCAGAAGAAAATATTACATAAGCTAGTACGTTTAATTTCTAGTACGGAAGACAGGAAGAAATGCATACAGGAAAGGAACGTAGCTCAGTTAGTTGGTCGGAGCCGTCTGCAGTAAGTTTTCCATAAAATGCAGTTACCATTAAAGCATAAAAATAGTGGAAAGAACAGCTTGCTTTGGGATTGGCCATAACTTTTACACTAAAACAAAGTCCAAGTAACGCTTCCTTTACTTCCCATTGTGTTTTTAATCAGCAAAAAGAGAAAGTTATTGTTGTAACGAACGTACCTGAACAATGAAAATATCTTTCATCAAAGGTAACATTGTCAGGACAGCATCCATGCTTTCCCGTGCTACAGTCAGTCAGAGCTTGGGGGAAAAAAGCAATCAAACAGCCATTAAAAGAAATAAAAAAGGAAACACTGACACTAAGCGCATCTGGTAGTTTTTGGGATTTAGCGTGTTAGGTTTGGTGGAGGGAGAAAAAAGCGGAGAACCCGGAGTAACATTCTCGAATCAAGGAAAAGAAACTCTCATGTGACAGGAATGGAACTCGAGACATCAGAGGAGAGAGGTGAGTGCCCTACCGTTACACTACCTAAATCAAGTCATTTAAAGAACTTAAACTGAAGTAATATAATAAATATCACTTACGGTGGATGGCCGCCGTTGATAATCCCAACTCAACCGTCAGAACAACGAGAACTATCATAGAGCAAACCACTGCTGTCTTCTGGGGTGTCGCCATTTTCGGTAACAATTGAAAATCTTCTCCCTTTGGTTCAGTGTGGTAGTTGTCTTGTTTGAATCTTTCTTCTATGGTTTGTCTTTTAATAGTTTCTTGGGTCCGACTTTTTTTTAAACAGTTTTTTTCAAGTAACGGTTATCAACCATGCATACAGGTTAAGGCGGGTGCCGTAATGTATTCTTGCATAATCAAATAATGATGTAAAAAACGTCAAACAAAGAAAAGAAGGAACGTTTTCTTGTTTCTTTTAGCACTCGAGAACTCGGATTTATATATATATGTGTTAGTTGATTGTGAGAGAACTCTTGGGAGGGAAAGAGGAAAAGAAGAAGAGGGGCTTCTGGGAGAGGGTGAGGAGAAAGGGGGCCATTGCACTTGTGATGATATTTTTGATCTAATGTGTTTAATAATTGATCTTCAATTTTTGCAACTGAGGAAGTTTAGATCTTCAAACTTATAGTTAGTTGTCTTCAAACACATGAATAAGACACTTTATTAGAACTATGATTCAAATAATTGTTACTAATTTCGAATAAAATTAACTGAGAGTCAAACAATACTAATTTGAAAAGAAAAATATAGGAGAAATGATTGATCCTATTATACCATGTGACATCAGACGTGAAAGTTCTGGTACCAGTTTTAATTCAAGGTTCCGATTCAGACAATAGCAAATCACCGTTGCAGCAGTTTTACCGGTGGAATAAAAATCGTGTCCCACAAACAACTACACAGTATTGGTTTTAAAGAGTATTACGAGGATTAAGAAGCAATTTTATGTTTAATTTCACAGGATAGTAAATCATTGAAACAAATTACAATCAGTTTTCCGCGATCAGAACCTCAATTCTGAGATATAAGTTTAGCTAATTCAGTTGATGAGCTTGTGGGACATAGTAACGGTAACTAAGGAGATTGAGGCGGAACTATTAATACCTTACCAAACTAAAGATTTCTGGTTGGTATCACTGAATGACATTCACATCATGTATATTTAATGTATAAAGAAGCAGTATTCATAGATTTTATTTTCAATCAAAAATCGTTCGTGCGTAGTGCCTACGTGCGCAGTGCGCAGAGAATAATCTTCGTTTTAAAATCACTTAATGTAGTTCATACTTCTTAGACTCTGTATTACCGTGATTTTCAATTGTATATTTTTGTTGTATTATTGCTGTTATTGCAACATGTGATCATGGTTCCATTACTGTCATTAATATGTCTTCTAACTTACTGGTACCTGTGATACGTACCGACATGTAAACATGGTTCCATTAATGTCATTAATATGTCTTCTAACTTACTGGTACCTGTGATACGTACCGACATGTACACATGGTTCCATTACTGTCATTAATATGTCTTCTAACTTACTGGTACCTGTGATACGCACCGACATGTAGACATGGTTCCATTAATGTCATTAATATGTCTTCTAACTTACTGGTACCTGTGATACGTACCGACATGTAGACATGGTTCCATTACTGTCATTAATATGTCTTCTAACTTACTGGTACCTGTGATACGTACCGACATGTAAACATGGTTCCATTAATGTCATTAATATGTCTTCAAACTTACTGGTACTTGTGATACGCACCGACATGTACATCAAGTAAACATGGTTCCACGTTTCACGGAGAATCAAATGGCCATTTTATGTTTCACGAGTTAAGGAAAATTTCTAAAATCTAGATTCTCGAAAAAAATAAAATGTCAAATCATGAAATCGCTGTTTACTACCGATATATTTAAAGTATTAGGATACATTTACGATCACCATGCGCGCGAACTTAAGAGGGGTAGCCCATAAAAGCCCATAATGGGGTCCAGAATGAAAAAAATCGAAATCGCTCAAATTTTGTCAGAATGTAGGCCTTAGTGAATTATAACTGTTGTGTAAGTTTCACTGCGATAGGATAAATAGTTTAGGAGAACGGCACTGAAAACAGTTTTTTCTGATCACTTCCGGTTTTTTCACTCACTGTCATTTCACCACATCCCCAAAAACCCTAAAAATCACAAATTTCCTTTCGCATTCCTCGGCAAACAAGAGATAAGAGATCCTTACCCTCATTTGGATGGATTTATCAAGCATTTTGCTTAAAATTTCAGAAATTTTTCAGAAATTGCCTGGCTATCTCTAATTGTGTTCAATAAAGTTGTTAGATTTTGTTTAGTTATTGGAGATTGAAACGTTAGGAACGCTGGCTACGCAGGTTAATAAATTTGAGAAATGCTAGGTTAGTAATGATCAAGGTCAATTAATAAATCTTTAAGTTGTAAAAGCTTTTTAATGTGCACTCTCAAACCAAAATAAACGTATAATCACCAGCAATGTATGTCTAATTCCAACTGTCTGGCCGGCAAATAGCGCGTAATATATATATATATATATATTTAAGGAATATAAAACGGCGCGCGTGTCTATATACTGTGACATATACACACTGGGAGCTGTAGAGCAAGAGAGAAGTCGTAGAGAAACACGAGGCGCAGCCGAGTGTTTCTTTGACTTCTCGAGTGCTCTACAGCTCACAGAGTGTTTATATCACAGTATATAGACACAAGCGGACGTTTTATATTGCTTTTATAAAATATTTTGAACTATTTTATGACAATAAGCTGATGAAATTGAAATTCTCCCAACTTAGTATCAAAAACAATACTTGTACGCATGACAAAAGTTTCATTGACAGCAACCAAATTCCTTAGTACAGAAATGGAATTTAACGAGGCAAAATCATTGAAAACTCTTTCAAAATCACGGCGAGAAATGTTCTCAAATGTTAATGAAGCTACTGCAAAGTCGAAGATGTACTGAAAATGAATTGAAGACGTGTTTTTATAAGATTAAACAGATGAGGTAAGGTTTGAACAGGAAATCTTTCAGCTCGTGGTCCTCGTGGTGCACGCTTTGGCTGATGTTCACAAGCTACAAGGACTGTAAGTTTATTTATTTTACAAAAAATTAAAAAGCTTAAAGGAAAAACTGTGAAAAAGCTTTCTTTTCTGAGCTTTCGCTGTCTTTTTCTACTTCGTCTACAACAGTAAAGAGTGACATAAGCCACACATTTCTGATAGTAAGGCCTTGTGAATTGTTTGGAGACGAATTTTTTCAGGTTGGTAAATTCATAGGATTTTTGTGCTTTACATTTTATTCTTTTCCCAGTCCTTGATGCTCCTGATCGCTGCATTTAACATCTGATTCGATAAACTAAAAGATGGGTTTGAATTTATCTGAATATATCTGTTTTACGGGGGACTATTGAGATTTTTCAATGCAGTAGTGAATTTTTAGCAGCAAAGATCGACTCTATTCCTTGCCTGCCTTGTTTTAGCTTCGCCGTAAAATATTCTCAGTTTTTTGTCAAGCTCTTCGTCATTCATTAAGTGAAACTCAGTCAGAATACCGTTTTCATTTCGCTGTTAAAAAGCTGTTAAAAATCATCATAAGTTCTGTTAAAAAAACTGTTAAAAATCATCATAAGTTCTCTTAAAAATAATTTTTTAAAATATATTTTGTTGTTGTTTTTGAAGCTGATGGTGGTTGTTTCGTACGCTGAGTTTCAACTTTTAGCAATTATGACTTTTACGCCAAACGCAGTTTGATATAAATAAAAATCAAGGCTTTCATGAAAAAAACATAGGTTTAAGTTTATTATTATTATATATATATATATAATCATATGAGGAAGTAGCTGATCCCATTCAAGAGTGCTCAATACACATATGGTGTAGAGCAAAGTATAAATGTAATAACGAAGAGGCAAGGTTTGCTGTTACTCCGAGTTTCGTGCTTACGCACTCGTCAGACAGTATTTAATCAAAATAAAATAAATACTGTCTGACGAGTGCGTAAGCACGAAACTCGGAGTAACAGCAAATCTTGCCTCTTCGTTATTACATTTATATATATATATATATATATATATATATATATATATGTATGTATGTATGTATGTATGTATGTATGTATGTATGTATGTATGTATGTATGTATGTATGTATGTATGTATGTATGTATGTATGTATGTATGTATGTATGTATGTATGTATGTATGTATGTATGTATGTATGTATGTATGTATGTATGTATGTATGTATGTATGTATGTATGTATGTATGTATGTATGTATGTATGTATGTATGTATGTATGTATGTATGTATGTATGTATGTATGTATGTATGTATGTATGTATGTATGTATGTATGTATGTATGTATGTGTGTATGTATGTATGTATGTATGTATGTATGTATGTATGTATGTATGTATGTATGTATGTATGTATGTATGTATGTATGTATGTATGTATGTATGTATGTATGTATGTATGTATGTATGTATGTATGTATGTATGTATGTATGTATGTATGTATGTATGTATATATATATATATCTGGATGTGTCTATTCAACAAAAGATCAGAACTTATTTCAAAATGCCGCCACGAAAACAAATATTACTTAAGCCGGATAACATAAATTATCGCACCTTGATAGAACAATAACACTATTGTAAATACATAACAATACTCCAATTATAGATTATAGCGCCTCAGGTATATATAGACTACAGTATGGATCATTCTTTATTAAAGACTGTCTGAAGATCGCGTAAGCGTGAAACTCCGAGTAACAGCAAAAGTTATGTCTTGTCTTTGATCTATCTACAATCCATAATCTATATATAAATGTAATAACGAAGAGGCAAGATTTGCTGTTACTCCGAGTTTCGTGCTTACGCACTCGTCAGACAGTATTTAATCTGACTGATTAAATACTGTCTGACGAGTGCGTAAGCACGAAACTCGGAGTAACAGCAAATCTTGCCTCTTCGTTATTACATTTATACTTTGCTCTACACCATATGTGTATTGAGCACTCTTTGATGGGATCAGCTACTTCCTCATATGATATAATCTATATATATATATATATATATATATAATAATATATAATATATATATATATAATAATATATAATAATATATAAGCACTCTTTGATGGGATCAGCTACTTCCTCATATGATTATATATATATATATATATATATATATATATATATATATATATATATATATATATATATATATAGTTACTCCGAGTTTCGTGCTTACGCACTCGTCAGACAGTATTTAATGAAAGACATTCCTATCAACTAGATATAAATACATGCTAAGACAATGGCTAAGTGCTATATTACAATAGGTGATAGTTATACTAAATAGTCTGTGACTGTAGCTTATACAGTACGTTTGTCACAATTAAACCCACATTGACGACCTACTCGCCATTAGAGTCTCCAGCAGCTCAGTGGTAGAGCGTCCGACTAGCATACGGAGGGTCGTGGGTTCGATTCCCATCTGGGGCTCAGAATTTTTTCTGAGTCCATTCAGTATGGTACGATCACATATACATTTCATATTCCATCATCATACGCAAACCAACATTATCATCATGTATTTTCCTTAGACATTTCTGTGACTGTAGCTTATACAGTACGTTTGTCACAATTAAACCCACATTGACGACCTACTCGCCATTAGAGTCTCCAGCAGCTCAGTGGTAGAGCGTCCGACTAGCATACGGAGGGTCGTGGGTTCGATTCCCATCTGGGGCTCAGAATTTTTTCTGAGTCCATTCAGTATGGTACGATCACATATACATTTCATATACTAAATACGATAGGTGAGAAGTTAAAATATCAAAGCGTCAAGTGTTCTTCAAGTAGAATTTGTTCTCGTGTCGGCATTTGGAAATAAGTTCGGATCTTTTGTTTAGGAGGTTGTCGTTGCTGTGTTTAATAATCATCAGTTTTTCTGTAAGACAGAGGTCGCATCGTTTGGAGATGTTGTTGTAGGGTCTTGCGCGGCTAATTATTGTCCATTTGATGTTGAATTCTTGTTTATTGTCTTGTAGTTGCCAGATGTGTTTAGAAAGTTCGGTGCTGTTGGTGTGTTTTCCGTGTTTAAATGTAGATTTATGCTGCGTGAATCTTTGTTTGAATGTTCCTTCTGTCAGTCCGATGTAGTTCTTGGTTGCGTTGTTGGTTGTAATTTGTGCGTTGTAGATTACACTGGAAGTCAGGCATTTGTTGTCTAGCGGGCATAGTTCTTTTTTACGGCAGTTGCATTGTTCTCCGGTGCTTGCGTTGGCGTTGTTGTCGGCGTTTGTTATTTTCATGTTGTGTTTGTTGATTACAGTTTTCATGTTGTCCATACAGCTGTAACTTTAACATTGTTTTTGTTGAAGAGGCTGTGGAATTTGTGCTGGTTCGGGAAGTGTTTAGTTATGAGCTTGAGAAATGTTCTGCCGATGTTAGTCTTTACGTTATTACTAAATGGGGGGTTGTACCATATAATGTTTCTTTGTCTGTTGCGTCTTGGGGGTGCTGGTTGATTGTCTTTGTTGTAGATTAATGTTTCTGTGTATCCGCTGGCTTTCAAAACAGTTTCGTAGATTGGTTTGGCCTTGTCGAATTCGTGTTCGTTGCATGAGTTGTCGGATATACGGCGATTGATGGATGCTGGAAGTTGCTTTATTATGTTAGGCGGGTGGTTAACCGTTTATAACTGTAATAACGAAGAGGCAATATTTGCTGTTACTCCGAGTTTCGTGCTTACGCACTAGTCAGACAGTATTTATTTTATTTTGATTAAATACTGTCTGACGAGTGCGTAAGCACGAAACTCGGAGTAACAGCAAACCTTGCCTCTTCGTTATTACATTTATACTTTGCTCTACACCATATGTGTATTGAGCACTCTTTAATGGGATCAGCTACTTACTCATATGATTATATATATATATTGTCAAAACGTTTTTATCTACACCGGATAATTTTGTTTTGAATTAATTTAAAATATTGAAAATGTTAATGTTAAATTCAAAACATTCCTTCGTGAAAAAGCAGGATTAATCTAAGTCCTGACTCGAGTCCTGGCTCGAGTCCTGGTCGAGTCCTGGCTTTGCTATTAGTTTATCTCCAAAATGCGCCACAATGCCCTATAAAGTTATAATAATTTATAAATTAAATACATCCGAATGCCAAGTATGACAGACATGTTTCATTTCATTTAGAATCAATACTGAAAGTATTCTAGTATTCATTAGTATTCATTATTATAGAGTATTCATTAAGTATAAGAGGGCAAAAGCAATTATTACAATATTAGGTTTGCAAAAAATAAACTTCATTGTATTTCAGAACCCGTTGTTTCAAATTCCAAATCACCATCTGAAAGTTATCCAAGATTGTAATACTTTCTGGCTACTTACCCTTAAAATCTACATGAGATTCTTGGTGGACACGTGTGAAATGAGTGTTCAATTTGCAGAGTTTGGAAGGTAGTGTTTTGTATCCGTGCAAAGTGGGCAATGGAACAGCTTTCCATTACACTGACATTCTTTCCCTTTATCACAACGACGAAAAGATAAAGCTAGATCGCTACCGCTTGTTCTGATTGAACAATGAAGAGGCTGAAATAGGAGGGAAACGATGTATCACAGTTTGTTTAGAAAAGGCTGTTCTTTTCTCTTTAATAGAACTGAAATAAAATCAACTTCCATTTATCAATCAAATGGTACTCAATCAGGACTCCTACTATTGTATCCATATCCCTTGGTCACCACGTAGATTGTTTTCACTTCTTTGCTTATAAGTTAGTTATCTATAGTCTTATTCTCTTCTAAAGTCTTATAATAGGGAAATACTTTATAATCTTTACTATATATTTACGATAAATTCATATAGAATTTTTAGTGTTATCTCAAGTTTTCTGTAATTCTTTTCCTGTGGGTGTTTTCGTATTCATAAACAAGTTAATGAATGCTATTGCGATATACGATAAAAGGACGAAGAAATCTCAAAAATGTTATCTTAGTAAGTCACGTGATATGTGACGTCATACACCCACAATCTTTGGGGTGACTGACAAGGCACGTGACTACAACCCTGCCAAATTTCGTGGTCAAAGCTGGTATTGCAGGGGAGAAACTGGGACAGGGGCCACCAGACGTGTGGGGCCACCAGACGTTGGTGGAACGTGCCAACCCCTACTCGTCGGCGACGTCAACCGGAAGTGGTAATAACTTCACTTTTGGGTTTCACGCCTTCAAAGTTTGTCTTTCCTGTGGATGAGTTGACTTTACTGACAATGTTTTCAATGAAATCCCCAATGAACAGAACCCGAAGAGAAATTATTTACACTTCCGGTTGACGTCGCCGTCGCAGATTTTGCAGTCATGGCGGCGTAGTTAGCCTCTATAGGAGGACTATCCCTGGCCAAAGCCACTGGCATTGATAATATCTCTAGCAAAATACTAAACGTTGCAGCATCAGCTATTTCTCCATCCCTCACATATATCATTAATCATGCTATTATTTCATGTTGTTTCCCGGAGGATTGGAAAGTGGCTAGGGTTTTGCCACTTCATAAAAAGGGTCCTCGCAACTTGCCCGATAATTATAGACCGATTTCTATTTTGCCCACAATAAGTAAAATAACTCTGGTCGCCATACACAATGCCATAGTTCAACCACACTTTAATTACTGTAGTGAGCTATGGGACACCCTTGGTGAAAGTCTTTCTAAACGCCTGCAGAAATTACAAAATAGATCTGCAAGAATAATCACACATATGAGTAATGAAACTCCCCACCAAGAGGCTTTGAAAGCTCTAGGTTGGGAAACTCTTGAAATTCAAAGAGCAAAAACTAAGGCCAAACATATGTTTAGAATTGTTAATGGTATGGCACCATCTTGTCTTGCAGATCTCTTTACTCAAAAGCAGGACGTTACAAATTATAACTTAAGGGGTTCCAGTACCTCGCTACAGTTACCTCTTCCTAAAACAGAGAATGGAAAAAAAAGTTTTTCATATGATGGGACAAAAGTCTGGAATTCCGTTCCAGAGAATTTACGTAATTGTAAATCATTGCCCTCATTTAAGGCTGAAATTGCCACTCACACCCTATCTATTTCTTAAATTTCTTTAATAACTTAATTATTTATCTCAAATTTTAGATTACTTAATATATAGAAATATTTTTTTGTAGATTATAAACTATAATGTAGTATGATGTATATAATGTAACATAATGCAACAGTGTCATGAATCTTTAAATTCTGAGCAAAAATCACCGAAATCAAAAATGTCCGCGCGGGACTGGGTTCTATTACCTTAATGACCGCTTAGAAAGTATTTGTCAGTCATTTTGTTCTCTCATGTCTTTATAATCTATTTCAATCGAATTTAGGGTCTTCAGAGTTTGAATTTCCCTTCCTAGATTGAGTTTTCGTAAAGAACCATTTTATTGCAAAACGACAAAAACGGAGCTGATACTGACTGGCAATAAGATTTTGAATATGTTTGGGAAAAATCGTTTTTACAACAGAAATAGAGCTAAATCCAAGAAATCTTTAGGTTGATTGTGGAGGTGGTTTCAAATTTGCATAGGATTAGGATGGAACATCAAAAAAACCCGGAGGGGGGGTGTACTCCCTATAATTGACTATACGGGGATGCTCCACCCGAAAGGGGTACGTTTTCCAGGCCGCAGGTATAGAAAAGGGGTGGGAATTTGTGAATTTTGGTATAAAAAGGGGTAGATTTTCTTCAAAAGTATATGAAAGGGGTACCTTTTCAGGCAAAAAAGTGTATAAAAGGGGTACTTTTTTGCTGAAATTTGGTATATCAAAGGGTAAGGGGATAAGAATCCGGGCGGAGCATCTCCGTATGAAACGATCCGAAGTACCCCCCCCCCCCATCCCCGGGCAAAAAGACTTACTTATCAAAAACGTATCCATACTGTAGGCGTACTCTACTGAAATGTACGGTTAACTGGAAAACAATTGGAAGTCATTGGTTTGACCACATCGACCACATGACGTACCGTGTACGTGCCGGTTCAGCATGTACACCCTCAGGATGTCATGTCATGGCACATTTTATGTTACCATTACTGAAAGCATATTTGAATATTCTGCTTTACAGGATGCATTGCAGAGACACCCTTCCCCCGAGGGTCAACCTTTTCTCAAAGCTCCTACACAGACAAAGCATATCATCTTTAAATCGAACCCTAATTGCATGGCTGAAACTGCAAATCAATACATCGGTATCAGCTTTCCTGAATGTATTGAAACAACTCCTAGATGACAGTTTAGTGCATTCGCAGTTATAGGACTTCCATCTGTAAATGAAGTGAATCTGCTGAGAGTACGGTCAGTATTAATTTATTCCCTGGTGGTTGTGTCTAAGACACGTATATACCACTTATAAATTAGTTCATGATAAGTCCATGTTTCAAGAACCTTTATTTGTTTTTACAGCAACGTGAATTAAATCCAAGCTCTTTTATCTAAATGTATTTTAGTCTCATTTATTTTTATATATTTTGTCTTGGTTATATAATTCTTAAGCTTACATAGCATTATTCTTTCTAACTACTAGAGTAGTAAAACTACTTGATATTTATTAATGTTGAAATCGTTGGCCAACGTATAATGATCCTTTAGATATGCCAAGCCTTCAGTAAAATCTTTTTCTCCTAAATGAGTACAATGGTGTAAATAAGTACGTTATTATTGGTGCACGAAAGACGGTTGTGTAGAATAAACCTTTCTACAATTGAAAGTCGCCGCCTGAAATACCGCTGTTTCATTTAGTCATTGAGGGCTCCTTATTTCAGTGTCAGAATAGTCACAGATACCTATGGTAGTGTCTAAAGTAAAGAATGCACAACTAACTTCAACAATACAAATACTTTGAAATTTCATGGACTTTCACTGGAACACATCAATATTCTACTCAAAATCGAGGCCTATAAGGCTCAGCAGCAAAGGATTGGAAACTGGAGTATTAAGAAAACGTTCTCAAAAATAATGACTAATCTATCATCCATTACTCACCAGTCTTTCGGTTCTATTCGCTTTTCCACCTCTTTGAAATCTAAAAACAGTGAATTAAGTATTGAGAGAGCTGTTGAAGGAACACTCCTTGAAAGAGGGATAGGAGGGGGAGTCGAGTGGTCATTTGACTTGATCTTATGGTCTCACTAGAGTACAAGATCATAAGTTAGACAATCAGTTCTAATTAACAAAAGAAAGACATACTTGTGCAAACGCCACATTGGCCGAAGCAATCTTCCCTGAGCGTGTCGCGCATAGCTGGCAATTTGGTTTGACAATCTTTGGGTGTGGCGAAAGTCCTTCTGCAATAAGCATCTAGTTCTGGAACGTTCCGACAATCTGGTAAAAACAAAGTTGTCACTGTAAGTGAGTTCCTCTCCTTTCTAATTCTTTCATTTCCTTTCGTTTCCTTTCGTTTCCTTTCGTTTCCTTTCGTTTCCTTTCGTTTCCTTTCGTTTCCTTTCGTTTCCTTTCGTTTCCTTTCGTTTCCTTTCGTTTCCTTTCGTTTCCTTTCGTTTCCTTTCGTTTCCTTTCGTTTCCTTTCGTTTCCTTTCGTTTCCTTTCGTTTCCTTTCGTTTCCTTTCGTTTCCTTTCGTTTCCTTTCGTTTCCTTTCGTTTCCTTTCGTTTCCTTTCGTTTCCTTTCGTTTCCTTTCGTTTCCTTTCGTTTCCTTTCGTTTCCTTTCGTTTCCTTTCGTTTCCTTTCGTTTCCTTTCGTTTCCTTTCGTTTCCTTTCGTTTCCTTTCGTTTCCTTTCGTTTCCTTTCGTTTCCTTTCGTTTCCTTTCGTTTCCTTTCGTTTCCTTTCGTTTCCTTTCGTTTCCTTTCGTTTCCTTTCGTTTCCTTTCGTTTCCTTTCGTTTCCTTTCGTTTCCTTTCGTTTCCTTTCGTTTCCTTTCGTTTCCTTTCGTTTCCTTTCGTTTCCTTTCGTTTCCTTTTCTTTCCTCTCTTTTGGTTTCCTTTCTTTTGGTTTCCTTCGTATCCTTTCCTTCTCTTCCCTTCTCTTGAAGTCTACAAGTCCTACTTACGAGGACATCCAACTCCTGGTCTTTTATCTTTACTTTTAGCTGGAGTAACTTCATCATAGCAACATCCATATTTGGATTTTTGACATTGGATTTTTTGATTTTTATACACTGTGAAGTTAAGTAAAACCGTAGAATCATTAGCATCATAAATTATCTCGTCTTTTATTTGTCCATAAATCAATGACTACTTGGGCTACCTTTGACGACCTTGAAAATCAAAGGCACTTGGATGTGTATGTAGACAGTTGAGTTGGATTTAGTATACTTACGGTCTTCGTCGCAATTATTGCATGTCTTGGCGCATAGGTTAAACATCGGATGCAGAGTTACAAGTGTGTAAGGCTTGTACGGAATGAACCTGAGACACCCAGTTTTGATCTTACGAGCTGCGCAATCCGGGACTATATCGTAGCAAAGACGTACTATAAAAAAACGAAAACATACAAGAAAAAGAATTGGAAATAGAAGGGAATCCCTGGTGGTGTGCGCTGCTAATAATGCACCGCCTATCACCAATGCGACCAATGCGACCAATGCGACCAATGTGAGTAGAGTTGCTTGTTGGTTCTTTATTCGTGAGCTTCGAGGGTTTTCTCCGGGTTCTCCGGTTTTCCTTCCTCTGTAATATATAAATCTAGGCACTGCCTTAAAAGCAGAGATCCCAAGGAATAGTTTATATAGTGCTAAATACGTGACAATTGTGTGACGCGGTGTAACAGTTGCGAAACAGCGTGATTACTTCTTCTGATTTTAAAAGAAGGAAAAACTGAAAGAAAAACCATTATTTTAAGCCTTCAAAAGCATCAGAAAACTTTTTCAATTCGAAGAAAAATCATTATAGATTTTAGGACATATGAACATATGTATATAACAAAGGTTTTTATTCAGCAAATGTTAAGTTAGAATATTTTTTAGGTGGAAAGTGAACTACACTGCAAATTGTCAGAAAATATTATAAGCTTACATTCAGTAGAACTTACATGCAACAAGAGACAGATTCATTAATGCAAGATAATGACTTTCTTAACTTATCCAGCGATACATCTTACAAGAACATAAGCTTAAAGCTGACTCCATAAAACATAAACAAGCTCATCACTTTTGCGATTGTGTAATAACACTAGCTGGAAAAGCCCGATAAATAGCGAATATTTGGTGTAATATGTATTCCTTTTTCATATTTCATTCAATATTAAAAAAAAAAATCTATTAATTCTCCCAACCCATATTGAACATAAAGAATCAACACCAGTTTGTGGGATAATGGGGCTTTGGGGTTGAAGCATTCCATCCAAACTCACATCAGGCATACTGGTCAGTGGCATGGCAAAGAGAGGTCATAATCCTTCTTCAATCTAAGGGCCATAATCCCTTAGGCCGCCGACGGGTCGTAATCCCCTCCTGGGGTCATAATCCCCCAAATGGGCCTCTAGTTTCCATGGTAACCACAAGCTAACCACCGGCTAAACAGTTCACCATGGGTCTATGGGGCAAAGAGTGACCAGTATGGGAACACTTAACCCCAAACCCTAAATTTATTTTCAAAATAATTAGAATAAAAAGTATATTCAAATAAGACTAAGGTAGATCACATAGCTACTGCTATAGTGTTAAGCCAATGTTCTTATACAGCCCTTAAAGGCTAGTTAACTAACTCTAATAATATAAGCTAAACATATTATGTATATCTCTTTAAATCTATTTACATGGTTTTGTCAACATTATTATTGTAGTATGCTGTTAGGTCTAGAAGAGGAGGGAGGGAGGACAAAATTCTTTGAATGCACAGAACAGAATGCCAGAAAACTATAAACTTTAGGCTGATACTGAACATTCGGCGAGCAGTAAACACAGTGAATTAACTGGGACGTGACTGAGGTTAATTACAACTTCAGTTAACATGCCACGACAAAACGTGATTGGCTGACCTAATTGGAAGCACGTGGATTTCGTGAGGTTAACTGACCCTTGTACCAACTTTTACTCCGACGAAGGACTAGCGTCCGAAACATCAGTAAGTGATCTCCCTTATATTTTACGGTGTAAAATTTAACTTTTTATCCATACTGTTTCATTAGAAACACCGACGCAGCTCACACTAGCTTACCGCTAGTTATCATCTCTTGTACCAACCATCCTTTATCCCAACAGCATATTATATTACAGTTTGTTTACATAAAAATCAAAGGCCTCTTTGTTTCTCTTGGTAACTAAGCGAGGCTTACACCACTACCATTGACCTATTCTAATGGTTGTATAATTAACTTTAATTTATATGGATATAAATTCGCTTAAAAATGTCAAAATATCCATATGATCATGAAATATGGAATCTTGTTTTGACATCGGAATTCCTCGCGTGAAGCTCGCTGGCCGTCAAATATATATATTTTTCAAAGAACCAAGTCTTTTTACTAAGTCTTAGCCTTTTTTCTTGAAATGGGATCAAAAACAAAAATCCAAAGCTTCAAATATCGCTTTTTCGTTTCACAAGTATTGAAGAAAAAGATGATAAAAATTTAAAATGCAGTAAAAACGACAAACTATCCAAGTTTTTCTGACCAGGTTTGCCGAAGCAACGTCCTTGGCTTGTCTGAGAGTTTCTCCAGCTACTTTACATATTTTTTGTCGATTTTTTTTACGAAATATTAGTTAACATTAATGAATTTACCTTCTATGAAGTGTTTTCTACGGAACTGAAATATTATTCTTGCAGTATAATCAGGTTTTTCTGGTCTACGATCCCTTTTTCTCTCAATTAGGTTTCAGTCACGAAACTTCATCGTAAGATTAAAGAATCCGGCTTTTCTCGCTAAA
Source organism: Anthopleura sola (assembly GCA_023349425.1). Taxonomy (NCBI): domain Eukaryota; kingdom Metazoa; phylum Cnidaria; class Anthozoa; order Actiniaria; family Actiniidae; genus Anthopleura; species Anthopleura sola. Next base: position 547,994 of record JALHLI010000008.1, read on the forward strand.
TCTTCTTCAGCAAGTCGTTAAAGTCGAAAAATTGTTTTCGTTCACTTTAAGAGAGACATGACTTCGATCAAGCGTATTTTTCGCTTTGCAAAAATAAGAAAAAATACTTATTGATCCATCTTTGACAACATTATTGCGATATTTTCTGTGCATTAACGAGTAAGCAAAGCGGGCGGGAACCCTGTGGTGGTACACGCCCGTACGGACAATAGAATGACGTTCTCAAGCCATGAAAAATCAACTCCGTCGATGAGTTATCATCTTTTTCTTAAGTATGGTGCTCAGCTAAAAAGGAAATACCAGTTTAAAATCCTTGTTCGATCTGGCGTCGAGTGCTTCAATCATGAGCTTGTGACTCGGGAGAATGAGAAATCCGAGTGACTCCCTGCATGTTCATATATCCAAATGATAATATTCAATCATAGTTCTATATCGCAAATTATCATATTAATATGATCAAATATGAATGTTCGACGTAATATAGATTACATTTACATTTTACAAGGGAATTACACGAATGAGCAGAAGAAAATATTACATAAGCTAGTACGTTTAATTTCTAGTACGGAAGACAGGAAGAAACGCATACAGGAAAGGAACGTAGCTCAGTTAGTTGGTCGGAGCCGTCTGCAGTAAGTTTTGCATAAAATGCAGTTACCATTAAAGCATAAAAATAGTGGAAAGAACAGCTTGCTTTGGGATTGGCCATAACTTTTATACTAAAACAAAGTCCAAGTAACGCTTCCTTTACTTCGGATTGTGTTTTTAATCAGCAAAAAGAGAAAGTTATTGTTGTAACGAACTTACTTGAACAATGAAAATAATTGATATCAAAGGTAACATTGTCAGGACAGCATCCATACTTTCCCTTGCTACAGTCAGTCAGAGCTTGGGGGAAAAAAGCAATCAAACAGCCATTAAAAGAAATAAAAAAGAAACACTGACACTAAGCGTATCTGGTAGTTTTTGGGATTTAGCGTGTTAGGTTTGGTGGAGGGAGAAAAAAGTGGAGCACCCGGAGTAACATTCTCGAATCAAGGAAAAGAAACTCTCATGTGAGAGGAATGGAACTCGAGACATCAGAGGAGAGAGGTGAGTGCCCTACCGTTACACTACCTAAATCAAGTCATTTAAAGAACTTAAACTGAAGTAATATAATAAATATCACTTACGGTGGAGGGCCGCCGTTGATAATCCCAACTCAACCGTCAGAACAACGAGAACTATCATAGAGCAAACCACTGCTGTCTTCTGGGGTGTCGCCATTTTCGGTAACAATTGAAAATCTTCTCCCTTTGGTTCAGTGTGGTAGTTATCTTGTTTGAATCTTTCTTCTATGGTTTGTCTTTTAAGAGTTTCTTGGGTCTGACTTTTTTTTAAACAGTTTTTTTCAAGTAACGGTTATCAACCATGCATACAGGTTAGGGCGGGTGCCATAATGTATTCTTGCATAATCAAATAATGATGTGAAAAACGTCAAACAAAGAAAAGAAGGAACGTTTTCTTGTTTCTTTTAGCACTCGAGAACTCGGATTTATATATATATATATATGTGTTAGTTGATTGTGAGAGAACTCTTGGGAGGGAAAGAGGAAAAGGAGAAGAGGGGCTTCTGGGAGAGGGGGAGGAGAAAGGGGTCATTGCACTTGAGATGATAGTTTTTGATCTAATTATTTAGGCAAGGCTAATCTCAAATCATGTAAGAATTGCTTAATTTCCAATTAGTTGACCTTGTTTGACCAAGTAGTTCTACGTAACGTGCATGTCACACAGTGTTTAATAATTGATCTTCAATTTTTGCAACTGAGGAAGTTTAGATCTTCAAACTTATAGTTAGTTGTCTTCAAACACATGAATAAGACACTTTAGTAGAACTATGATTCAAATAATTGTTACTAATTTCGAATAAAATTAACTGAGAGTCAAACAATACTAAACTGAAAAGAAAAATATAGGAGAAATGATTGATCCTATTATACCATGTGACATCAGACGTGAAAGTTCTGGTACCAGTTTTAATTCATGGTTCCGATTCAGACAATAGCAAATCACCGTTGCAGCAGTTTTACCGGTGGAATAAAAATCGTGTCCCACAAACAACTACACAGTATTGGTTTTAAAGAGTATTACGAGGATTATTTAATTTTATTTTCACAGGATAGTAAACAACTGAAACAAACTACAATCAGTTTTCCGCGATCAGAACCTCAATTCTGAGATATCAGTTTAGCTAATACTTCCGTTTCGAATTCCCTTTTACGCTGTGCCTCAATTGTGCGTAAATTATGCAGAAATTTAGATAAAACTCGTGAAATTTCAAAGTATTTTTATTGTCTTCTTTACACACAGATCTCTTGAATTTCCACGGGCTGTTACTGAATAAAAGAATATATTACACGGTTTTGAGGCTAACACAGCGTAAAAGAGAACTCGAAACGGGAGTATTCAGTTGTTGAGCTTGTGGGACATAGTAACGGTAACTAAGGAGATTGAGGCGGAACTATTAATACCTTACCAAACTAAAGATTTCTGGTTGGTATCACTGAATGACATTCACATCATGTATATTTAATGTATAAAGAAGCAGTATTCATAGATTTTATTTTCAATCAAAAATCGTTCGTGCGTACGTGCGTACGTGCGTAGAGTATATTCTTCGTTTTAAAATCATTTAATGTAGTTCATACTTCTTAGACTCTGTACTACCGTGATTTTCAATTGCATGTTTTTGTTGTATTATTGCTGTTATTGCAACATGTGATCATGGTTCCATTAATGTCATTAATATGTCTTCTAACTTACTGGTACCTGTGATACGTATCGACATGTAGACATGGTTCCATTACTGTCATTAATATGTCTTCTAACTTACTGGTACCTGTGATACGTATCGACATGTAGACATGGTTCCATTACTGTCATTAATATGTCTTCTAACTTACTGGTACCTGTGATACGTACCGACATGTAGACATGGTTCCATTAATGTCATTAATATGTCTTCTAACTTACTGGTACCTGTGATACGTACCGACATGTAGACATGGTTCCATTAATGTCATTAATATGTCTTCTAACTTACTGGTACCTGTGATACGTACCGACATGTACACATGGTTCCATTACTGTCATCAAAGGTCTTCTAACTTACTGGTACTTGTGATACGCACCGACATGTACATCAAGTAAACATGGTTCCACGTTTCACGGAGAATCAAATGGCCATTTTATGAAAAAGCTGTTTAGTACCCATATATTTAAGGTATATTAGGATACGATCACCGTGCGCGCGAACTTAAATAACGCGCTCGCTTTACAGTATAGCACAAAGAAAGTATACATTTTCTGAAAGAATCAAAGGCATTTTTCGGGTCAACACAATCGAGATAGTGACTAAATACGGGCGAATTTCATGGCTCAAGAAGCCGCGGACTATCCTCTAAGTTGACTTCATGAGCTCTATATGGATGTGAGAGAGGGGATATGAAGAAATTATGGTGATCAAACAGGAATTAGAAGACTTACGAGGAGTTATGACTCGTGATGGGTTGCTGTTGGGATCCCGAGTGACCTATTTTCTCTTCTTTCTTAACAGTGGAGAAAAAAATGCTAAAAATGGCTTAATCCGAATTCTAACCAGGCAGGGCGATAGAGGTATAACTTCTCAAAGGTCACTTTACTTTATTTTTCATGTTGACGATTTTATTGAGGTTTTTTATAGTTCCCCATACATTTCCTTATAGTATGACACCACAGAAACCCAGCTTGGGCTATCTGTGAATTTAGGTGCAGAAAATTTTTCATGAAGTGCTAAACCTCACTCTCAAGCCGCTCTGATCACATTAAATGTATTCGCATACTTCCATGCACGGCCTTTCCTATGTGAAACTTGCTGGTTTACCAAATAAGGCATGAAAAAGTATTTGCATACATTAATGTGGCCATATCACTAATACTGACCTACTGTCACACAGTTTAGCATCACTGCAGAGCATCGGATCTAACAAAACTTGAGCGCGTTTAAGAGCAAGCTCTGAGGGTCGTTTATTATTATTATTATTATTACTATTATTATTATTAGTATTATTATTATTATTATTATTATTATTATTATTATTTAGATTGTAAAGCTCTAAATTACAATCACTATTTATTATCAATCACTATTTATTCTTTTGTAGAAGACGTCGGCCTGGACGATTCCGGTGAATAACCAACATGTATATATCACTTCAAAGAGGTTGAAGTTGTAGGGACTGCAGTCGAAGCTGTGAAACAACAACAAGAAAGAATAGTTACTACTTAGAAAAATTGCATGGTAACAAATGAATATTGCGTGGAATTATGGAACTGATTGTGGAAATGATTGCATTAATACTCCCGTTTCGAGTTCTCTTTTGTGCGTAAATTATGCGTAAGCCTCAATTGTGCGTAAATTATGCAGAAATTTAGATAAGTATTTTTATTGTCTTCTTTACACACAGATCTCTTGAATTTCCACGGGCTGTTACTGAATAAAAGAATTTAGTATAAATACAAAGGTGATTATACAAAATCGCGCGCTCTGATTGGTTTTCTATCTCGGATTATCAGCCGATAATCACCTTTTCGGACAAAATGGCTGTCAGCGTGACCGTCGCGCTTTTAAATAATAAAATATTTTCACTTTCAAAGTTGTTTCCTTCTTTCTTTTTTGAAATAATCACCTTTTTATTTATACTAAAACAATTATTCACCTCAGGCGAATAATTGCTAAATATTACACGGTTTTGAGGCTAACACAGCGTAAAAGAGAACTCGAAACGGGAGTATTCATGATCTAGAATGAAATTTAATGGCAGCTTGACGACAGAGAGTGAATGAATGTATGTAAATTAAACGTCTATGAACTAATTATTGTTAGTCTTCCTTACTTGGGCACACTTGACTTGCAATTTGGTCGAGCCTCTTTGGATTGTTGTTATTAAGATTGAAAACATTCCTATATGTTGCTATTTCTGACAGCTGCGCAATATCTACATCTTTCGAAATTCCCGCTGCGATGCGCCAAACACCTTTTTTAATCAATCCCTCTACTGCAATGTGTAAAGGAAGGAAGTATCCCCTATCCGTTGTTTGGACGCCATCTGATATTACAAAAGCAACCTAAAAATCAAACAAAAATAAAATCTAGGCTCCAATCAAACTGTTCGCTTTGTGACTTATGAACACATGGATATTATAGGATAAAATTACTGGCCTCTATTCCTGTGCATGAAGAATGGAAACACTTATAATAAATAATAAATAAATAAATGCGATTAACAGTGGAATCCACAGAGTGGGTATTTCTCCACGGCATTCCAATTTAGAAGTTGATTTTTGAGGAGGCAGGAAAAACCGGAGAACCCGGAAAAACCCTTGAAGCACAGGAGAGAACCAACAAACAACTCTACTCACATACGACACCGGGTCGGGTCGCCTTGGTGAGAGAGAAGCGCTCTCTCCGCTACGCCACACATGCTTCCCTTATATGTAGCAACTGCACCAACAACTAACCCAACACTAAGACTAAAACTAACCTTTGTTGCATTTTGCCTCATACCAGCTCCAACGGTAAAGAGTGTACTATTTGCTGCAAGTAATGCTTTATCAATGAATGAACCCCCACCCCAGTCAATCCGGTTCATTTGCTTGATCTTAAGTTTGAGGTTGGCACTTCTCACTTCATCTCCAGTAAACGTGTTAAAGTTTACTATGGTTGTTGGTTTTTTACCAAATTCGATTATGGCGTAGTGATTCCCTTGATTGGACATGCCAAAGTAGTCTACGGTCTTTTCCATGAAGCTTTTGGCAGTTTTCAAATTTTTTCTACCGATGCTTCCAGAGATATCCACAATGAAGGCGATGTCCATCGGCTTGGAGCAAAGACCAACTACAACAGAAAACATCCATTGTTATCAATTGTGCGATTGGAAAGCCGACTAAACGTCTTTTTCCCCCACTGATCTCCACGCACTTACCCGGGGCTGCCAAGACGCTGTTGATGGCGGACATTGTAAAGAAAATAAGTAACAGTCTAAACATGGTTCCACAAAACGAAGCCATCTTGGCTGGTGACACCTTGACGATAAAAAGTACGAATACAACAGCAAAGCACTTTTCTTAACAACTCAATAGAAGGGCAATTGAGCAGCGACTGAATAAAGCACTTTTTTATCTTTGTTATATATACTAATCCCCATCAAGAAACAGGATACAAAATATGCCCTTTCGTCATAAGTTGCAGTTAAATCCAGTTAGGTTAGGGTAAGGCGGAAACAGAATTCTTGAGAATCAGGAAATATGAACCAGGCGTAAAAAAATCCTAAACAAAACATTGCCAGAAATATGGGACATGAGCCTGCTCATACATGCGCAATGATGCGTTTCAGCTTACAAAATAGCCGCCGAGTCTTATAGGAAATGTATGGGGAATATAGAGCTTCCTCTATTTACGGCGAATAGGGTTTTATTTACTCTGAGCTCCACATCGCGATAAACAACCCACCCTACAAGCTACTAAATAAGCGTAAAATGATCATTGAATCATGCGACATATTGGTTCCCGGACTACTTGCCTTTGAAAGGCTTTGAAAGCTCTAGATTCCATACATCGTCTTTAAATCTGGCCACACTTGACCCCGAAATCGTCTTATTTGAGCTCGAAAAAATTTTAAAGTAAAAGAGTTCTTCCTCGATATCACCAAACGAGTGTTTAATAAATCCAAAACCGCTCAAAATAGACAGCATGCCTTCAGAATGGAGGTTCCCAAGAAGCTTGAAGTTAGGTTAAATTTTAAGCGATTCGACGCGTTGTTAGCTCGTAGTTTTCAGTTAAAAATGACAAGAAACCACAGAGAACTGCTCCAAACAGCTTCAAAACCCCCTAAATATCGCCATTTTGTTTTTACAAGCTCCTATTGACTGCTGAGATACAATAAGGAAGCTTAAATTAACGATTTACGTTTGAAACTTGTTTTTTGTCCTTCATGGGCTTCCTGTGGTGAGGCTTATCAACAGAAAAATAATAGTTGTTCTTTTGATTGTCAAGTAACTATTTTTTGGCAAGAATTGTTTTACTAACATTATAGTTGAATATAAATATGTGCTTGGAAACCATGTAGTTATATTTTTCCTCTAGAAAACCACTTCATTTTCATTCATGCGTAACACCGCTGACAATGTCCAATATTTCTGGCAATGGTAATCATGAATAAGTGTTGAAACATCTATAGGGATAATGAATCACCAAAGTTAAGTGATTTGGCTTCTAGCCACGAAGTAGATGACCTATGCCGCTGAATCTGCCTTGAGGACGTACACTGAAAGTAAAAAAAAGGCCTGCATAATAAGCAAGGTTTGCAAGCTTAAAAGGCCTGAAATAAAAAGACATACAAAGTGTTCCTTTTTTCTCGTTTCTTTCAAATAGAACAAACATAAGTTCAATTTTTGCTTGTATGTATCTTTTATGCTGGTCCTTACTAAGGATATGGGTACAGGACATCCTTTAGGTAATCTAGAGCCTGGTCCTCTCTAGTTACATAAGCATAAGCATATATAATAAGAGTGTACATCCTCACAGGAAATTCAGCGACATATAATACGCATAAGCATAAGAAGAACGGAACGTGTTGATCCTTGTGTTTTATGCCTGTGCGTGATGTGCTTGTGATAGTGAGAGCCAGCCTTAATACAAATATGCTGCTCTTATGAATAAAATTACAGGGAAGTGCTTTTTTAAATTGCGCGCGTGCGCATGTTTGTGTGTGTGTGTGTGTGTGTGTGTGTGTGTGTGTGTGTGTGTGTGTGTGTGTGTGTGTGCGTTGGGAGAGGGGGGATTTGGAAAGTCTTCAGTACCCCATACTACTCTACTCTCTCACATCACAGGTACCGGTGACTCGAGATCATCGAGTCATACTCATACATATTACATCTTTATATGTTATACAAGATAAAGGAATAAATTGATCGTGGCTTGAATCCGTCCTTCGATTCCAGAACTTTCTTTTGCTTCAGACGGAAAACCAATCATGATCGATAAAACTGGTCATTTTAGAATGTTAGCGCTTGCTTTAAATTGGCTACACATTTTCCAGTCAAACACGCTAAGAGAATACAGAATGCATGGAGAATGTCCCATACTAGCTACAAGAGTGGCGGACTATCAAAACTACCCTAAAGCTAATTCATGAAATATCCCTCTTGTTCTATCAAAGCCGTAGACAATCTGACATTGACCCTTTGGATATAAAGTTTCCTCCTATGTGTCTTAAAAGATACATAATACCGTTGACCTGACTGTCGAGAATCCATGTGTGCGTAGATCATTCGTGCCAATATGTAATATAACCAAGAGAGCATTAATGCTTCCACCCACTTCGCTTATACTATAGAAACAACAGTGCAACCCTTTGTGGGGTAAAGGGGTGTAGGGATTAAGTACTCCTTCTGCATACTGTTCAATATTTTGGAAACAGGTGATAAACCTTACTCTAGGGAGTGATAATCCCGGGGCTGCAGCGGTTTGGGCTAGGGGTGATGATCCCCAAGGCCCGTGACTTGGCAAAGTCCATATCCTGTAAAACTGTGCCATCGTATTATACGCTAAATGTAGAAGCGATTTTCAAACTAAACCGTCCGGGTTGATAGGCACTTTAACTTTTCTCGGCCGATATAACACCTGACATAATGAATCTTGGAAAGATGCTCTTTCTAGTGCTGGTATTTTGAATTTCGGCTGCCATTTTGGCAAAGGGTCTATTCCATCTATAATGTGAATCTGCTGAGACTACGGTTAAGATTACCCGTCATTTCCTTGTGTGTGTGTCGAAGACCTTCAATATTTAGTTCATGAGATTTCACAATGTTTCAAGAACCTTTATTTGTTTTTACCGCCACGTAAAAGTTAGCTCGCGAGGGCCTGCTACGCAGGCTACGTAAAAATTAAATTCAAGCTCTTAGAAATTTATTCCAGTATGATGTTTTTAATATATATTTGGTCATTTTTATACAGCTTTTAAGTTGACATAGAATGATATTCTTTCTAACTACTAGAGTAAGACTGCTTGATATTTGGCATTGTTGAAATTGTTGGTCATTCTAATGATCCGGCTTTAGGTATGCCAGGTCCTCAGTAAAAGTTGTTTTTCCTAAATGAGAACAATAGTGTAAATAAGTACTGCTTGGTAAAAAATATCATAGCCCCCCCCCCCCCCCCCCTATATTTCTTCCAGTTTATTGCTAAACCTTTATAAAGCTGCATACAATAAGTAACATCCCCCTTATATATCTTTCAAAAATAACGTGATCTTCCCCACCCAATATTGCCGACTCCCCCCCCCCCCCTATACACTAATAATTGAATGCCCCCTTTGCGATTTAGTCATTGAGGGATAGCCTCATTTCAGTGGTGTCTAAAATGAAGAATGTAGAACTTCAACAAGAGAGGCTTTGCACCACGTGATGGCAGCTATGACAGGAGGCAGAAACAATAGTGTCCTTCCCCTGGGAAACTGAATTATTTCACATGTAATTAATCACATTAGACCAGAGTTGAAATTCAATGGACTTTCACTGGAACACATGAATATTCTACTCAAATCGAGGCCTAAGGCTCAGCAGCAGAGGATTGCAAACTGGAGTATTAAGAACAAATTCTCAAAAAATAAATAAATAATTTTATCATCCATTACTCACCAGCCTTTCGCTTCTTCTTTCTTTTCCACTTTTTTGAAATCTAAAAAAAGTGAATTAAGTATTGAGAGAGCTTTTGAAGGAACATTCCTTCAAAGAGGCACTAGCCTGCTTCATATCCGGACAAATACCCCGGTAAAGTCATGTACGTGTGACGCAGACTAAGAGAGATAGGAGAGGGAGTCGGAAGGTCGTTTGACTTGATATTATGGTCTTGCTAGGGTAAAAATTAGTTCTGATTAACAAAAGAAAGACATACTTCTGCAAATGCCACATTGCTTGAAGCAAAAACTCTTGAGAAATTGGCGCTCGCGTGGTGAGGAGGTGGCACACTCTGAGCTCTTTGTCCAGAACAGTTTGCAAATATTAGGTTTATAGTTACGACAACCTGGAAAAAGAAGTCATTGTAAATCTCAAGCATGTTAAGGCAGGGTATTTTACTGGATCGCTGAAAATCAAAGTTACTGCAATAACTCTTTCAATCTTAATCCTATGAAATAGAGTTTTGGACCTTAAGTGATATTTAGGTTTCTTAAAATTTTCGGCATGGTAATATTGGCTTCCGGTGGTCACGTGACCTTAAGGCGAGCAAAATAGGAATTTCAAAATGGGGTGGCGGTTTTTATGTGAGTCAAAAATCTTTTGAAGTGTTGTTGTTAAGTACATTGACCTTCACAAGAATCTGTCTGGAATGGTTGAAAATCATTCTTAGTTAAGGCAGAACGTAGAAATATTCAATATCTTGACTTGGTCACGTGACCTGTTTTGTCCATTATTCCTTTAACAGAAAACGGGCCTAAAGGGACCTAAATATCACTTTATATACAGTTCAAAACTCTATTTCATAGGTTAAAGTTATTACAAAGTATGTGTTTTTAACAAACCGGTAAAATACCCTTCCTTAACATGCTTGAGATAACCTCCTCTCCTCTCCTCTCCTCTCCTCTCCTCTCCTCTCCTTTTGTTTATAACTCTAAGTCCTACTCACGAGGACATCCAACTCCAGGTCTTTTGTCTTTTTTGAAAGCATAAGAAAGATCATCATAGCAACATCCATATTTGCTATTTACGCAATCATCTGAAGGTCCTGTTATTGCTGTGAAGTTAAGTAAAACCTTAGAATCATTAGAATCATAAATTATCTCGTCTTTTATTTTGTCCTTAAAGCAATGACTACTTGGGTTACCTTTGACGACCTTGAAAATCAAAGGCACTTGGATGAGTATGTAGACAAGTAAGTTGGACTGATTTAGTACTTACCGCCATAGAAGCATCGTCGACATGTCTTGGGGCATAGGTCATACATCCCATTTGCACCACACCCATCGTTGCTCTTACGAGTATCGCAATCCGGGACTTTATCGTAGCAAAGAAGCGCTATGAAAAACGAAAGCATACAAGAAAAACAATTGGAAATAGAAGGGAATCCCCGGTGTGCGCTGCTAATAGCGGAGCTCCCGCGCGAGCGGAGCACCATACTTAAGAAAAAATGGTAAACCATCGAGTTCATCGTTGGGATATAATGACTGATAGTCAGGTCTGTTAGCGAAAAGATCGTGCACTTTTGAGTACAAGCACCAAACTTGGCAAAATGTTTGTTGGGGCATACTAAACAGATGTAGAGGTGGGTGCCAAAATATGGTGGTCGGGGGGAGGCACGCCACACTCTCTACTAGATGAATAAACTTTATCAAAATTTATATGAAACAAATAGAATTCCTTCACATTTTAGCGCTAACATGTAAGTGCTGTTTAAAAAAGCCAAATGGCGTTTGCAGTTTGATATCTCTTTTCGTTGCAGAGATATCAAAACTTTTCCAAATAGACAGCATTATGTAACAAGCATAATGACATTTTTATATCGCGATATCTTAATCTCTTACGTAAGCACGGGCCGGTTTTAAGGCAAGTCAACCCTCTTATATTTTGCTTTCATTCTGATTGGCTTTATTCTTGTTATGGACCAGCCCCGCGTTCTTATTCTGGGACATTCCTTTATTCGCCGTCTTCGCGCATTTATTGCAAGGAATGCTTCTGAATATGACCTTCAGTTTAATATCTGCGACACCGTTAACATACGTTGGCACGGTCTCCAAGCTTAAAGAATTTGATTTGTCTGTGGTGTCACAGTTTCGACCGGACATAATTTTTCTACAAATTGGACTAACGATCTCACACTACGAGGCATGTCACCAGTTAAATTGGGGTCGGAAATAGAAGACTTTGTTCGTCTCTTACACGATGAACGCGGGGTGCGGTTTATATGTGTCGGCCAAACCATCAGAAGGGAACCTAGAGGGAATTTTAATGCTAATGTCTCGATTCTCGCTCAATACCTTAAAGCTGTACTTGAGCCGCTCCCGTATGCCGTTTATTGGACCCACAAAGGTTTTTGGCGCCCATGTCGCCCGCATCTGTCCTAAGATGGTGTGCATCTTAATAGGGAGGGGCAGCACAAATTGTATAAAGGCATCCGTGGGGCAGTTTTACATTGCTTGTTTCGTGTTAAACGTGCTATTAGATGATTGTTAACCCGTCCTTGGTATTTGTTTGCGTTCAGTCGGCCCTCTGAGTCATTGTTTTACTGACTATGCATATATTTGTTGCCTTCGGGCTGTATACTGTCTTTCTTTTGGATGCTTGGAATTCCAACTTGACAGGTTTTTCTTGACATAGTCTTTGATTTCCTGTGGCGTTATCAGTTGCCAATGAGTGTACAACCCTTATCAGCCGCCACGTGTGGTGCGCCCTATCACTCGGCGCTGAACGCTGAACAGTTTATAGACTCTGTTTATGTTGGCCACTCTACTGTCGCATTTTTACTCGATCTTACACCAAGTTACGGGTATCTTAATTTTAATCTCTTATACGTAATGATAAGTTCAATTTAACTATCGAAGCTCTGTTAGAAAGTTTAGCATGCCACCCAGAGCGAAACGAAGCAGAAAAACAGCGTCCAAGTCCGATATGACTGAAGTCCCACCAGGGCAAGCCATAGCTGGGCTAGACGCGGAACAATTGGCGGCGACCATCGTGACCGCTGTCCGCAGTGCCATGTCTTCCAGCGTTAGTGAAACTAGAAGGACGACACAAGACGCTGTCGTGGTGGACGATACAAGGCGACGTGGACAACCTCACTGGTGCAGGTACCAAAGGCGGTGTACGCATGGAGCCTAGTTCCCCAGTGTTTAGTAGTATTACTGTCCCCTTAGGTAGCCGCATAAGCGACAAGATTAAAGCAAACATTTGGGGAGAAGAATACATTAATTTTGGGGTTCTTTTGGATCCATCCCCCAACCCAGAGAAATTTTCAATCTCTTTCGCCCAGTCGTCAAACGCCGATTCAGCTAAACAAAAGCCTGAATTAACCTTGGAGCCGGTCCAGACGACAAAGAAAATTTTCTCTATTGGGCAATGGGTTTCGGCTTTTCACGCTTTCGTAGCTATCTACTGCGTGAAATTTCCAAAAGAAACCCCAAAATTGATGGAATTCGGGGAAACCATTCGCGATATCGCCACGCGTGGGGGCGACTGGTCGTATTACGACGAACAGTTCAGATTCTTGAGGCAATCCAGCCCCGAACATTACGCGTGGGATATAGTTCACTGGGAACTCTGGCATAGAGCTGTGACTTTTCGCCCCAAATCCGTTGCTTCCCAGTCCGACAAAACCTTTGCGAAACCTAAAGGAAAACAGCCCTTTCCTAGAGGAACATGTTGGTCGTTCAATGCAGGCAAGTTTTGTGCAGGCTGTCGCTTCGAGCACAAATGCTACAAATGTGGCGGTAAGCACTCAGGCGCTCAGTGTACGTCAGCCGCAACTGCACAGCCTTCCGGAGATAGAACAACGGTATTTGCTTCGGGTTCTAAGCACCCCGCCAACTACCCCGGTAACGGCGGCAGTTCTTAACTCTCTGTTGTCTGCCTACGACCAGCGTCTTACTAAATTCTTGATCGACGGTTTTTCCAAGGGTTTTCGCATTGGTTTTGTGGGCGAAAGCACACCACGTTTTTACTCTAACCTACAAAGTTCTCAAGAACAGCCCGGGGTCTTATCTTCCAAACTCGAGAAAGAATGGTCTGCAGGCCGCATTGCGGGTCCATTCTCTTCTCCCCCCTTTTCTAACTTTGTCTCTTCCCCATTAGGCGTAGTGCCCAAGAAAAATCCAGGAGAATTTCGCATTATCCACCATTTATCATACCCAGAGGGATTGTCTATAAATGACTTTATTCCAGGGGACAAATCAACAGTCCATTATGCTACTATTGGTAATGCAATATCTTTGATTAAAAGCATTGGGAGTGGAAGTTTCTTGGCGAAGACTGACATAAAATCAGCCTTCCGTATTATACCTATACACCCTGATGATTATCACTTAGTGGGTATGAGATGGAATAATGCGTTTTTCTTTGATCGTTGCCTTCCTATTGGTTGTTCTTCGTCATGCACTATTTTCGAAGCTTTTAGCACTTCATTAGAGTGGGTAGCCAAACACCGCTTAGGGGCCTCCGGTGTACTGCATATTTTGGATGATTTTTTATTCATTGCTAACACCAAGGGTAAGTGCAGGTCGGACTTGAACTTAGAGAGTTACAATCTTTACTTGGATTGTAAAACTTTACATGTTCTGTGATTCTACCTGGCCGCGCCTTTCTCCGTAGATTAATTGATCTCACAAAAGGAGTCCACCGACCACACTATCGCATACGGTTAACAAAGTCATTAGATTTCTTCAAGAGTTTAATAGCAGAACATTTTTTGTTGATGAGCTGTGGTTGTCCCCTCCCCCACTCACATTACATACTGACGCAGCGGGCTCTAAAGGATACGGGGCGATATTTGGGAGACATTGGTTCTGCGGAGAATGGCCGGACAGTTGGAAATCTTTCAATATTACTTTACTCGAATTTTTCCCGATTACCGTCGCCCTCCACATATGGGGATGTGACATGAAAGATCGTTGTGTTTCCCTTTTTACTGATAACGCGGCTTTAGTTGACATTATCAATAAGCAGACGACATCCAAACATCCATTAGTGATGGTATTAGTACGTGACCTCGTTTTAACCTCATTACGCCATAATATCGTTTTCCGGGCTCATCATGTGCCGGGCGTTGATAATACTCGGGCCGATTTAATCTCTCGTTTTCAGATACTAGAATTCAGGAAAGTCTTCCCAGAAGCAGATCTCTCGCCCACACAGGTTCCCGAGAACCTACTCCCGTTGAAGTGGCCGCCACCCTGAAAGAACTACTACATTCTTCACTTTCTGCGGCCTCGCGAAAACAGTATAACAGGGCCTGGGCAGTCTTTACTGAGTTTTATCCACGCTATCATAATGGTCCTTTGTGCCTTCCGGTGTCGTCCTCGAGTCTAGCACTTTTTATCTCATATCTCTGTGCACGGGGACTAGCCCCAGCTACTATTAATTCGTATCTTTCGGCCATTGCATATGCACATAAAATGAAGGGTTTCCCAGATCCGACGAAAACCTTTCTGATAGAAAAGCTACTCGTTGCGATAGGCCGTCGTAGTAGAGCGTACATACGCTTACCAATATCTCGCTCCTTATTATACCAATTAGTTAATGCTCTCAAAAACACGAATTATTCAGCCTACCAACGCTCTCTTTATACTGCAATGTTTTTGATAGCCTTTTATGGATTTTTCCGGTCAGGAGAATTGGCTTGTAAAAGCCACAAGCATCCTGACCAAGTTGTTCAATTCGAACAGGTCAGATTTTTAGTACGTGAGGAACAGATTAGAGCGGTTAAGATTGTGATAACAAGGTTTAAGCACAACACCAATAATCGCCCCTTTGTAATGATGATTGATGGAGAGCCATCCGAGCCTCTCTGTCCAGTACAATGTTTAATTGACTATTTTAAGCTGAGAGGATACGACAACGGCCCACTTTTCTCTTTCGCCGATCGATGAAAATTTAAGTAACACATGAACTAACTATGCTAAACCTTTGATAAGTAAGATAAAACATTCGCGCCGACTTTTATGGGGCTAAAAGGCTCGCCTGCGGCTCGCCATTTTAAATCCCCATAAAGGTCTCCAGCTCATGTTTTATCTATCACATAAAGGTCTCCCGCTCATGTTTTATCTATCACATAGCTGTTCGTTTCATGTTGATGGACTGCAGTCTCTTTACAACTTACGCGCGCGCGCAGAAAATTAGGCGAAAAAATTCAATGATGACTTCCTTCAAAAATGTCGCTAACATTTAAAACTGTCTTCCAAAACCACAGGGAGCCCAATTTAGATAAAAGTAAAAGGTGAAAATAAAATCGGAAAAAAAATCGCGTTTAATTATTTTTTTCTAATTCCAGGTCAAGATAATGTCCTCTATAATATGAACGAGCAAAAAATCCGTAAAAAATGCACCAGAACATTTTTTTTCGCGCGCGCCTTTGTTTTCCAATGTAAGTTCCCTAAGGTATCATACGTGTGGAATTGTGTCAATATAATCTAACAAGGGAGGGCCATACTTAAGAAAAAATGGTAAACCACCGAGTTGATTTTTCATGGCTTGATTGCGGCATCACCTTGCCCGTACTTACACTCTCTCGATCCCAGAGCCCTGCCATTCTAGCTTACTGCGCATGCTCGACGAAATGTCAGAGACTGTGAGAAACCCTAGAATTTTAAGAGTTCTGATTGGTTAAAATATTTTTCGCGATAATTGATTGAAATCCCGCTCTAGCAATCACAAGAGCCCTTGCAATAATGGATAACAATTGCCTTGATAGTCGATAAAATGGTAGTGATCCTTTAAAACGAACAATAAAAAGGGCGTTTTCTCGGGAGTAAAATAAAAATAAAGTAAAATAAAATAGAAAACACTTCATAGAAGGTAAATTCATTGATCGGATGTTAACTAAGATTTCGTAACACGTCGACAAAATATTTGTTAATTAGCAAGGCCGTTGCTTCGGCAAATATCATTACTGACAGAAAAACTTAGATAGTTTTTACTGCATTTTACGCTTTAATCATATTTTTCATTATTATTTGTCAACCAGAAAAGAGATATTTGAAGCTTTGAATTTTTGTTTTTGATCCCATTTCTGAAACAATCCTGTGAATCGAACCCTACAATGAGTAAAAAAGATAAACAAATTGCTGTTATAAGGAACGTACCAGAGCATTCCGTGTCGTTAGGTCCATTGGCATAGGTAACATTGTCAGGACAGCATCCATACTTTCCATTGCTACAGTCCATCAGAGCTTTGGGGAAAAAAGCAATCAAACAGCCATTAAAAGAAATAAAAAAGAAACACTGACACTAAGCGCATCTGATAGTTTTTGGGATTTAGCGTGTTAAGTTTGATTGAGGGATAAAAAAAGCGGAGAACCCGGAGTAACATTCTCGAATCAAGGAAGAAACTCTCATGTGACAAGAATGGAGAGAGGTGAGTGCCCTACCGTTACACTACCTAAATCAAGTCATTTAAAGAACTTAAACTGAAGTAATATAATAAATATCACTTACGGTGGATGGCCGCCGTTGATAATCCCAACTCAACCGTCAGAACAACGAGAACTATCATAGAGCAAACCACTGCTGTCTTCTGGGGTGTCGCCATTTTCGGTAACAATTGAAAATCTTCTCCCTTTGGTTCAGTGTGGTAGTTGTCTTGTTTGAATCTTTCTTCTATGGTTTGTCTTTTCATAGTTTCTTGAGTTTTTTACAGTTTCTTTATTTTTTTGAGTAACGGTTATCAACCATGCTTACGGGTTAAGGCGGGTGCCATAAGATATTCTTGCATAATCAAATAATGATGTGAAAAACGTCAAGCAAAGAAAAGGAACCTTTTTTTTTTTTTGTTAGCACTCGAGAACTCGGATTTTCATTTCAGTCCTTTCAATCTTTGGGAAAGATTAAACTTATACCTGAGAAGTATTTCTAATTTTCTTTTCACTAATTTAGAATATAAGATTCCATTGCTTGAAACATCAGAGGAGAAAGTGTGCACAATAACACAAATTTTATATTTTGCGTTTAATCGAATCACACTGCTTATAAGAATAAACTCTGTAGCTTGTAAAAACCAAAAGTTATTTCCGTCCTCACAAATGCAGGGAAAATTCTTCATTGAGTGAGAAGCTCATAAATCATTATCAGCTCTTTGAGCAAGCATCAGTGTTTTTTCAATAATGTAAGCAAAACGTCTATTGCTTTCTTTGCATAAATTAAACTGTTTGAAAGACAATTTCATCCGAATATCCTAAATATTTTTAATTACGCCTTCATCGACTTTAGCGTATATCTAAAACAATCAACGTAATCTCAAGCTTTGGTATTAGCATCGCCAGAAATTCCGAACGGACATGCGTATTAGCGGCGTTATTCTTACGGAGTAATCCTATACTTACAGTTCTCAAATTAACAGAAAATGTATGGAGCTAGAGTTTTAATTCCTCGATATCTTACAAAATATTTAACTACAACAGCTGCACGGCTTAGACGTTCAACAACTAACTTGTAAGCTTTAATAAAAATGATAAATCAGAACCAAAACTTTAAATTACAATTCGGTTTGACAACTGACAACAAAAATACTGGGATTTCGAGTGCCCATTTTAGTGAAGAAGACCGGAAGTGTGCAAAGTCATTCAACTATTTTGGTCTCAAAATCATGGTCAAGGATACGCATAGCTATATCTTAAATCTTGTTTGAAGAATTGGACTTTCGTCAATATTTCTGCCAAGTTTCAAATGGTTTGGCCACAAACTCATTTCGGTTTTTCATCTCTCAATATTTGCAGTCATTAGATTTCGAAGCTCTGAAAAGAAACACTTCCGGCGCGACATAAACAAAAGATTTCATATTCATAGCAGGCGTTATTTTTTTATTGAAAATGACTGAAAAATCGAGGAAAGATAGAGAGCAGACGCTGTTCAGACTCAGCGATTCTTATATAATAAACATTTTTGTGGAATAATCTTGGTAAGCGAGCGAGAGCTAAATAACACAGAAAAACTATGTACTAGTTATAACGCACCGAAAACACTCTGGGATGATATTATCCTCGTGTTCCCTTGAAGTATCGAACGGCGAAAATCCCTTCCACAGCGCTAAGAACTCTGAATCCTTGTATGATAAATTAACGTTTATCAGTAAATGAGGAAAACATTCGTGATTCTACAGTCGTAGACGATCTTTCTCTCACCCCTGCCGAAAATTTACGTCTTTAAATGAATATTTCGACTTCCCAAACCGATCCGCTTCCTCTTGGTCTTTTGGATGTTTTGCTAGCAAAATATCTGTCAAACAAACCTTTATGTTCAATGCTAAGTTGTGATGTATGAACCAATTACAATTGAGATAAGACAATAAGAATGATTGGCATTTATTTTGCATGATCCTAATTTTGCATAATATAGTGCCCGCCCACTTTGGTTCGGAATTTCTGGCGATGGTATAGGAAATCGCACGACCTCGAGTACAATTTGGAAATTAATAGGTACGAGTAATGTTTTGAAAGTTCTTGTAATTGCACGAGCCTTTAGACGAGTGCAATTAAAGAACTTTCAAAACATTACGAGTGCCTAATAATTCCAAATTGTACGAGAAGGTCGTGCGATTTTTTATTTATAGTTCACTCGACAAAATTTTATAAAACATGCGAAGCGAAGGCATTCATTCATCTTCATTGCCTTTGCTATAACCGACCCTTCTCCAAGAACGCTAAGTCAAGAACAGCATAGAAAGTGTTAACGTTGCTGTCAGTAAAACCTTTTTAGATTAGTATTTTATGTATGATTTGAACTACAAAATACTAGAAAATAATTTTACATCTCAAGTAAAAAGCCATTTTAATGCATGTTTACAACTATTGAATGACAGTACTGACAGCTAAACAGCGAATCAAGAAGTGACTTTTCTTTGAAAACGTACTGTGTGAAAACTAAGCGAAAGTTGAGAGTTTACAGTTCGCTAATATAAGTTTTTTTCCTCTTAGCATTTGCTAATAACTGCAAAAACACAATTTCAAAAAACTTTCCTTGAAAACAAGTTAGCTGGACAACATCAAAAGGGATAAAAGCGACAAATATGTCGTTCAAGTTAAAAGTTTTGAAGTACAACTTGCCGTGAACGAGTCGCCAGTGATCAGACCATGTGCTTTGGATATTATTCCCTCCTGTAGCTTGAAGAATTTCGCTGCTATTTTCTTTGAATGGTGAATTATCTGAAGATTTTATTATTTCAAGACTGGATTGATAACTTAGGATCAATTAACCTGTGATAAATAGCTGAATTCGTCTCTCTACAACTACTCGACAGTTTGCAGGTAAGATTTGATCTTAACTATTTTCAAAACAAAAAACGAGCCTCTACTCGCTGTGTTTTTTCGCTAAATGGAAAGAAATTTGCTTTAAAACTATTGTTAGCTGTTTTCTACATATTGTACAATTATTGTAGTTGTGGTGTTGAATTTATTTTTCGAGAAAACCACAGAAGACAACAGGTAGTAAAACGAGAACATTCAAAACTCCAACTCAAATTGTTTGGCGAAAACTAGAAAAAAAAAACGACTTTCTACTACAAAACATGATTTATTAGGTCTTGAATTTGTCTAGTTATCATAATTTGAGGCCTTCCTATGTGTGCATTGAACAGTTTTCTGAATTTTTTCCATTTTAATCTATAAAACACTGATTTTTTGGGGAATTTCACTCATTTCACTGGGGAAATTTGCCGCTTTTGGCCGTGTTTCCATAGCGACCTAATTGGTACTCCCGCGGAGTACCAATTAACGCTCTAATTGTACTCCTCTAGACCAATCAGAATCGAGTAATTTTGTCGAGTGTACTATAATAGTTGTAATTGAATGTAAAGTTTGTTTTACCGTTACATGTCCTTGGGCGATTAAATTATTTGAGCAGAGGTCACGACAGTAAGAACTGAACTTTCTTTGCCTTTTGTTGACTTTAATTATTTGGTTAACGACGTTACTTTGAGAGACAACGTTTTGGAGTAGTCTGGTGTTTTAAAAAACATTTAGGCTCTCGCCTTCCGAGTTGTTCGATGCTATATAGTGTATAATATTGCGCTGGAAATCAACTCCGCGCTAGTCACGCTTCTTTACACTGAATCGCGCGAAATTATTCCCACAATGCAGCCGATATAGTTACATATACTTCGCTCAAATGGATCAGAATTTCTGCATATCGCTGTATATATATATATATCCGCATCCTCTTGGTCTTTTGGATGTTTTGCTTAATTTCCAATTAATTGACCTTGGTTGACCAAGTAGTTCTACGTAACGTGCATGTCACACAGTGTTTAATAATTGATCTTCAATTTTTGCAACTGAGGAAGTTTAGATCTTCAAACTTATAGTTAGTTGTCTTCAAACACATGAATAAGACACTTTAGTAGAACTATGATTCAAATAATTGTTACTAATTTCGAATAAAATTAACTGAGAGTCAAACAATACTAAACTGAAAAGAAAAATATAGGAGAAATGATTGATCCTATTATACCATGTGACATCAGACGTGAAAGTTCTGGTACCAGTTTTAATTCATGGTTCCGATTCAGACAATAGCAAATCACCGTTGCAGCAGTTTTACCGGTGGAATAAAAATCGTGTCCCACAAACAACTACACAGTATTGGTTTTAAAGAGTATTACGAGGATTATTTTATTTTATTTTCACAGGATAGTAAACAACTGAAACAAACTACAATCAGTTTTCCGCGATCAGAACCTCAATTCTGAGATATCAGTTTAGCTAATACTTCCGTTTCGAATTCCCTT
Source organism: Anthopleura sola (assembly GCA_023349425.1). Classification (NCBI taxonomy): domain Eukaryota; kingdom Metazoa; phylum Cnidaria; class Anthozoa; order Actiniaria; family Actiniidae; genus Anthopleura; species Anthopleura sola. The sequence goes on from JALHLI010000008.1 coordinate 569,493, forward strand.
TTACGCTGTGCCTCAATTGTGCGTAAATTATGCAGAAATTTAGATAAAACTCGTGAAATTTCAAAGTATTTTTATTGTCTTCTTTACACACAGATCTCTTGAATTTTCAAGGGCTGTTACTGAATAAAAGAATATATTACACGGTTTTGAGGGTAACACAGCGTAAAAGAGAACTCGAAACGGGAGTATTCAGTTGTTGAGCTTGTGGGACATAGTAACGGTAACTAAGGAGATTGAGGCGGAACTATTAATACCTTACCAAACTAAAGATTTCTGGTTGGTATCACTGAATGACATTCACATCATGTATATTTAATGTATAAAGAGGCAGTATTCATAGATTTTATTTTCAATCAAAAATCGTTCGTGCGTACGTGCGTAGAGTATATTCTTCGTTTTAAAATCATTTAATGTAGTTCATACTTCTTAGACTCTGTATTACCGTGATTTTCAATTGTATATTTTTGTTGTATTATTGCTGTTATTGCAACATGTGATCATGGTTCCATTAATGTCATTAATATGTCTTCTAACTTACTGGTACCTGTGATACGTACCGACATGTAGACATGGTTCCATTAATGTCATTAATATGTCTTCTAACTTACTGGTACCTGTGATACGTACCGACATGTACACATGGTTCCATTAATGTCATTAATATGTCTTCTAACTTACTGGTACCTGTGATACGCACCGACATGTACATCACGTAAACATGGTTCCATGTTTCACGGAAAATCAAATGGCCATTTTATGTTTCACGCACAAGTTAAGGAAAATTTCTAAAATCTAGATTCTCGAAAAAATGAAAATGTGAAATCATGAAATAGCTGTTTAGTACCCATATATTTAAAGTATTAGGAGACGTTTACGATCACCATGCGCGCTAACTTAAATAACGCGCTCGCTTTACAGTATAGTACAAAGAAAGTATACATTTTCTGAAAGAATCAAAAGCATTTTCGGGTCAACACAAGCGAGATAGTGACTAAATACGGGCGAATTTCATGGCTCAAGAAGCCGCGGACTATCCTCTAAGTTGACTTCATGAGCTCTATAGGAATGTGAGAGAGGGGATATGAAGAAATTATGGTGATCAAACAGGAATTAGAAGACTTACGAGGAGTTGAAACTCGTGATGGGTTGCTGTTGGGATCTCGAGTGACCTACCTTCTCTTCTTTCTTAACAGTGGAGAAAAAAATGCTAAAAATGGCTTAATCCGAATTCTAACCAGGCAGGGCGATAGAGGTATAACTTCCCAAAGGTCACTTTACTTTATTTTTCATGTTGCCGATTTTATTGAGGTTTTTTATAGTTCCCCATACATTTCCTTATAGTATGACACCACAGAAACCCAGCTTGGGCTATCTGTGAATTTAGGTACAGAAAATTTTTCATGAAGTGCTAAACCTCACTCTCAAGCCGCTCTGATCACATTAAGTGTATTCGCATACTTCCATGCACGGGCTTTCCTATGTGAAACTTGCTGGTTTACCAAATAAGGCATGAAAAAGTATGTGCATACATTAATGTGGCCATATCACTAATACTGACCTACTGTCACACAGTTTAGCATCACTGAAGAGCATCGGATCTAACAAAGCTTGAGCGCGTTCAAGAGCAAGCTCTGGGGGTCGTTTATTATTATCATTATTATTATTATTATTATTATTATTATTATTATTATTATTATTTTTATTATTATTTAGATTGTAAAGCTCTAAATTACAATCACTATTTATTATCAATCACTATTTATTCTTTTGTAGAAGACGTCGGCCTGGACGATTCCGGTGAATAACCAACATAATATCATGATTACCTCGAGATCCATTGTTTCCAGAGGGATGTTTAAGGTCTAACATCACCCTGGATGAATAGCGATGAGAGATATTTAGACTAAATATCCCTCATGAATATAATTATGAGGGATATTTAGACTAAATATCCCTCATGAATATAATCATGAGGGATATTTAGTCTAAATATCCCTCATCACTATCCATGAGGCATGGTCCTCATTTGACAATCACCGGGACCATGGCTGGGTAGCATCGACCCAATCGAAACTTTTCCGCAATGACTCTGGACTACACACTATTGAACACCCCAGCACTTGTGGGATCCATTGAATAATCTTTGCGCATACGTTGACTAGCCGAGAATTTTTCTTACTATTTGTGACGTAATCAAGACGGTTTGAAAACACTTCATTAATACCGCTCTAGACCAACCAAAGTGAATTAGAATAAAGCACCACGAATGAATGAATGCTGGTTCAATTCGCCATTGTCGCATTTAACAAAGGCGAATTCCCTTAAGTATGCCGCATATCAACAGCTTTGTAAAACTTTGTAATTTATGCATCGTACGAAAGCTAACATATTTCCTAAGAGCAGTTTTATTCCTTGGTAATCATGATATTACAAACTAATAGCATGAAATTTCGGGTGATTAGTGTGATTAAATGTCCCCTCAAGCCTCGGGAGGTTTAGTTAAAATCCCTCCACCTTCGGCGTCGGGACTTCAACAAAACCTCCCTCGGCTTTCGGGGACATTTAATCACTAATCACCCTCATGTCATGCTATTACTTATAAGTATATATCACTTGAAAGAGGTTGAAGTTGTAGGGACTGCAGTCGAAGCTGTGAAACAACAACAAGAAAGAATAGTTACTACTTAGAAAAATTCCATGGTAACAAATAAATATTGCGTGGAACTATGGAACTGATTGTGGAAATGACTGCATTAATTCATGATCTAGAATGAAATTTAATGGCAGCTTGACGACAGAGAGTGAATGAATGTATGTAAATTAAACGTCTATGAACTAATTATTGTCAGTCTTCCTTACTTGGGCACACTTGACTTGCAATTTGGTCGAGCCTCTTTGGATTGTTGTTATTAATATTGAAAACATTCCTATATGTTGCTATTTCTTCCAGCTGAAGCACATCTTTGTCTTTAGAAATCCCCGCTGCGATGCGCCAAACACCTTTTTTAATCAATCCCTCTACTGCAATGTGTAAAGGAAGGAAGTATCCCCTATCCCTTGTTTGGACGCCATCTGTTATTACAAAAGCAACCTAAAAATCAAACAAAAATAAAATCTAGGCTCCAATCAAACTGTTCGCTTTGTGACTTATGAACACATGGATATTATAGGATAAAATTACTGGCCTCTATTCCTGTGTATGAAGAATGGAAACACTTATAATAAATAATAAATAAATAAATGCGATTAACAGTGGAATCCACAGAGTGAGTATTCCTCCACTGCATTCCAATTTAGAAGTTGATTTTTGAGGAGGCAGGAAAAACCGGAGAACCCGGAAAAACCCTTGAAGCACAGGAGAGAACCAACAAACAACTCTACTCACATACGACACCGGGTCGGGTCGCCTTGGTGAGAGGGAAGCGCTCTATCGGCTACGCCACACATGCTTCCCTTATATGTAGCAACTGCACCAACAACTAACCCAACACTAGAACTAAAACTAACCTTCGTTGCATTTTGCCTCATACCAGCTCCAACGGTGAAGAGTGTACTATTTGCTGCAAGTAATGCTTTATCAATGAATGAACCCCCACCCCAGTCAATCCGGTTCATTTGCTTGATCTTAAGTTTGAGGTTGGCACTTCTCGCTTCATCTCCAGTAAACGTGTTAAAGTTTACTATGGTTGTTGGTTTTTTACCAAATTCGATTATGGCGTAGTGATTCCCTTGATTGGACATGCCAAAGTAGTCTACGGTCTTTTCCATGAAGCTTTTGGCAGTTTTCAAATTTTTTCTACCGATGCTTCCAGAGATATCCACAATGAAGGCGATGTCCATCGGCTTCGAGCAAAGACCAACTACAACAGAAAACATCCATTGTTATCAATTGTGCGATTGGAAAGCCGACTAAACGTCTTTTTCCCCCACTGATCTCCACGCACTTACCCGGGGCTGCCAAGACGCTGTTGATGGCGGACATTGTAAAGAAAATAAGTAACAGTCTAAACATGGTTCCACAAAACGAAGCCATCTTGGCTGTTGACACCTTGACGATACAAAGTGCGAATACAACAGCAAAGCACTTTTCTTAACTCAATAGAAGGGCAATTGAGCAGCGACTGAATAAAGCACTTTTTTATCTTTGTTATATATACTAATCCCCATCAAGAAACAGGATACAAAATATGCCCTTTCGTCATAAGTTGCAGTTAAATCCAGTTAGGTTAGGGTAAGGCGGAAACAGAATCACTAAGAATTAGGAAATATGAACCACGCGTAAAAAAATCCTAAACAAAAGTAATCATGATTTAAAGTTAAGTGATTTGGCTTCTACCCACGAAGTAGATGACCTATGTCGCTAAATCTGCCTTGAGGACGTACACTGAAAATACAAAAGGCCTGCATAATAAGCAAGGTTTGCAAGCTTAAAAGGCTTGAAATAAAAAGACATACAAAGTGTTCCTTTTTGTCTCGTTTCTTTCAAATAGAACAAGCATAAGTTCAATTTTTGCTTGTATGTATCTTTTATGCTGGTCCTTACTAAGGATATGGGTACAGGACATCCTTTAGGTAATCTAGAGCCTGGTCCTCTCTAGTTACATAAGCATAAGCATATATAATAAGAGTGTACATCCTCACAGAAAATTCAGCGACACATAATACGCATAAGCATAAGAAGAACGGAACGTGTTGATTCTTGTGTTTTATGCCTGTGCGTGATGTGCTTGTGATAGTGAGAGCCAGCCTTAATACAAATATGCTGCTCTTATGAATAAAATTACAGGGAAGTGCTTTTTTAAATTGCGCGCGCGCGTGTGTGTGTGTGTGTGTTGGGAGAGGGGGGGGATTTGGAAAGTCTTCAGTACCCCATACTACTCTACTCTCTCACATCAAGGTACCGGTGACTCGAGATCATCGAGTCATACTCATACATATTACATCTTTATATGTTATACAAGATAAAGGAATAAATTGATCGTGCCTTGAATCCGTCTTTCGATTCCAGAACTTTCTTTTGCTTCAGACGGAAAACCAATCATGATCGATAAAACTGGTCATTTTAGAATGTTAGCGCTTGCTTTAAATTGGCTACACATTTTGCAGTCACACAAGCTAAGAGAATACAGAATGCATGGAGAATGTCCCACACTAGCTACAAGAGTGGCGGACTATCAAAACTACCCTAAAGCTAATTCAAGAAATATCCCTCTTGTTCTATCAAAGCCGTAGACAATCTGACATTGACCCTTTGGATATAAAGTTTCCTCCTATGTGTCTTAAAAGATACATAATACTGTTGACCTGACTGTCGAGAATCCATGTGTGCGTAGATCATTCGTGCCAATATGTAATATAACCAAGAGAGTATTAATGCTTCCACCCACTTCGCTTATACTATAGAAACAACAGTGCAACCCTTTGTGGGGTAAAGGGGTGTAGGGATTAAGTACTCCTTCTGCATACTGTGCAATATTTTGGAAACAGGTGATAAACCTTACTCTAGGGAGTGATAATCCCGGGGATGCAGCGGTTTGGGCTAGGGGTGATGATCCCCAAGGCCCGTGACTTGGCAAAGTCCATATCCTGTAAAACTGTGCCATCGTATTATACGCTAAATGTAGAAGCGATTTTCAAACTAAAGCGTCCGGGTTGATAGACACTTTAACTTTTCTCGGCCGATTTAAAACCTGACATAATGAATCTTGTAAAGATGCTCTTTCTAGTGCTGGTATTTTGAATTTCGGCTGCCATTTTGGCAAAGGGTCTATTCCATCTATAATGTGAATCTGCTGAGACTACGGTCAAGATTACCCGTCATTCCCTTGTGCGTGTGTCGAAGAACTTCAATATTTAGTTCATGAGATTTCACAATGTTTCAAGAACCTTTATTTATTTTTACCGCCACGTAAAAGTTAGCTCGCGAGGGCCTGCTACGCAGGCTACGTAAAAATTAAATCCAAGCTCTTAGAAATTTATTCCAGTATGATGTTTTTTAATATGTATTTGGTCATTTTTATACAGCTTTTAAGTTTACATAGAATGATATTCTTTCTAACTACTAGAGTAAGACTGCTTGATATTTGGCATTGTTGAATTTGTTGGTCATTCTAATGATCCGGCTTTAGGTATGCCAGCCCCTCAGTAAAAGTTTTTTTTCCTAAATGAGAACAATAGTGTAAATAAGTACTGCTTGGTAAAAAATATCATAGCCCCCCTATATTTCTTCCAGTTTATTGCTAAACCTTTATAAAGCTGCATACAATAAGTAACATCCCCCTTATATATCTTTCGAAAATAACGTGATCTCCCCCCTCCCCCCTCCAATATTGCCAACCCCCTCCCCCATACGCTAATAAATGAAAGCCCCCTTTGTGATTTAGTCATTGAGGGCTAGCCTCATTTCAGTGGTGTCTAAAATAAAGAATGTAGAACTTCAACAAGAGAGGCTTTGCACCACCATGTGATGGCAGCCATGACAGAAGGCAGAAACAATAGTGTCCTTCCCCTGGAAAACTGAATTATTTCACATGTAATTAATCATATTATACCAGATTCAATTGTTCCTCCTGTCATGACTACCATCACGTGATTGGAACACATGAATATTTTATTCAAAATCGAGGTTAATACTCAGCAGAGAATTGGAAACTGGAGCATTTGGGATTAATTCTCAAAAATAATGACTAATCTATCATTCATTACTCACCAGTCTTTCGCTTCTATTCGCTTTTCCACCATTTCGAAATATAAAAAAAAGTGAATTAAGTATTGAGAGAGCTTTTGAAGGAACACTCCTTCAAAGAGGGACTAGTGCTTTACATTCGGACAAATACCCCGGTAAAGTCCTTTACGTGTGACTCAGACTAAGAGAGAGTCGGAAGGCCGTTTGACTTGATTGATATTATGGTCTTGCTAGGGTAAAAATTAGTTCTGATTAACAAAAGAAAGACATACTTCTGCAAATGCCACATTGCTTGAAGCAATAACTCTTGAGAAATTGGCGCCTGCGTGGTGAGGAGGTGGTACAATCTGAACTGTTTGTCCCAAACTGTTTGCAAGTATGAGGTGTAAAGTTACGACAACCTGGGAAAAAAAGTCATAGTAAATAACACCTCTGCTCTCCTCTGCTCTCCTCTGCTCTCCTCGCCTCTGCTCTGCTCTCCTTTCCTCTGCTTTCCTCTACTCTCCTCTGCTCTCCCCTGCTCTCCTCTGCTCTCCTCTGCTCTCCTCTGCTCTCCTCTGCTCTCCTCTGCTCTCCTCTGCTCTCCTCTGCTCTCCTCTGCTCTCCTCTGCTCTCCTCTGCTCTCCTCTGCTCTCCCCTGCTCTCCTCTGCTCTTCCATGTTCTCCTCTGCTCTCCTCTGCTCTCCCCTGCTCTCCTCTGATCTCCTCTGATCTCCTTTGCTCTCCTCTGCTCTCCTCTGCTCTCCTTTGCTGTCCCATCCTCTGCTGTCCCCTCCTCTGCTCTCCTCTGCTCTCCTCTGCTCTCCTCTGCTCTCCTCTGCTCTCCCCTCCCCTCCCCTCTCCTCCTCTCCTTTTGTTTACAACTGTAAGTTCTACTCATGAGGACATCCAACTCCAGGTCTTTTATCTTTTTTGTAAGAATAAGAAAGATCATCATAGCAACATCCATATTTGCTATTTATGCAATCATCTGAAGGTCCTGTTATTGCTGTGAAGTTAAGTAAAACCTTAGAATCATTAGAATCATAAATTATCTCGTCTTTTATTTTGTCCTTGAAGCCTGTGTAGCATCGTCGACATGTCTTGGGGCATAGGTCATACATTCCATTTGCACCACACCCATCGTTGCTCTTACGAGTTTCGGAATCCGGGACTTTATCGTAGCAAAGAAGTGCTATGAAAAACGAAAACATACAAAAAAAAAAGAATTGGAAATAGAAGGAAATCCCCGGTGGTGTGCGCTGCTAATAGCGGAGCTCCTGCGCGAGCGGAGCATCATACTTAAGAAAAAATGGTAAACCACCGAGTTGATTTTTCATGGCTTGATTGTGGCATCACCTCGCCCGTATTTACACTCTCTCGACCCCAGAGCCCTGCCATTCTAGCTTACTGCGCATGCTCGACGAAATGTCAGAGACTCTGGGAAACCCTAGAATTTTAAGAGTTCTAATTGGTTAAAATATTTTTCGCGATAATTGATTGAAATCCCGCTCTAGCAATCACAAGAGCCCTTGCAATAATGGATAACAATTGCCTTGATAGTCGATAAAATGGTAGTGATCCTTTAAGACGAACAATAAAAAGGGCTTTTTCTCGGGAGTAAAATAAAAATAAAGTAAAATAAAATAGAAAACACTTCATAGAAGGTAAATTCATTGATCGGATGTTAACTAAGATTTCGTAACACGTCGACAAAATATGTGTTAACTAGCAAGGCCATTGCTTCGGCAAACATTGACTGACAGAAAAACTTAGATAGTTTTTACTGCATTTTACGCTTTAATCATATTTTTCATTATTATTTGTCAACCAGAAAAGATATATTTGAAGCTTTGAATTTTTGTTTTTGATCCCATTTCTGAAACAATCCTGTGAATCGAACCCTACAACGAGTAAAAAAGATAAACAAGTTGCTGTTATAAGGAACGTACCAGAGCATTCCGTGTCGTTAGGTCCATTGGCATAGGTAACATTGTCAGGACAGCATCCATACTTTCCCTTACTACAGTCCATCAGAGCTTTGGGGAAAAAAGCAATCAAACAGCCATTAAAAGAAATAAAAAAGAAACACTGACACTAAGCGCATCTGGTAGTTTTTGGGATTTAGCGTGTTAGGTTTGGTGGAGGGAGAAAAAAGTGGAGAACCCGGAGTAACATTCTCGAATCAAGGAAAAGAAACTCTCATGTGACAAGAATGGAGAGAGGTGAGTGCCCTACCGTTACACTACCTAAATCAAGTCATTTAAAGAACTTAAACTGAAGTAATATAATAAATATCACTTACGGTGGATGGCCGCCGTTGATAATCCCAACTCAACCGTCAGAACAACGAGAACTATCATAGAGCAAACCACTGCTGTCTTCTGGGGTGTCGCCATTTTCGGTAACAATTGAAAATCTTCTCCCTTTGGTTCAGTGTGGTAGTTGTCTTGTTTGAATCTTTCTTCTATGGTTTGTCTTCTCATAGTTTCTTGAGTTTTTTTACAGTTTTTTTAAAAATTTTTGGGTAACGGTTATCAACCATGCATACGGGTTAAGGCGGGTGCCATAATGTATTCTTCCATAATCAAATAATAATGTGAAAAACGTCAAGCAAAGAAAAGAAAGAACCTTTCTTTTTTTTTTTTTTTTTTTTTGTTAGCACTCGAGAACTCGGATTTTCATTATATGGAATGCAATGCAATGGAATCTTCTAAATTAGAAATACTTCTCAGGTATAAGTTTAATCTTTCCCTGATGTCTGGCCCAAAAGACTGAAAGGTTTGCAATTGAGTTATGCAAAAGTCAGACTATAATGTAAATCTATGTTATTGTAGCTATAAATTTGTTCCGTGAATATCAAAAGAGAATTGAGTCGTGATTTATTTCGACACACTTTACACTTGAGATAGAAAACCAAAAGTTATTTCCGTCCTCACAAATGCAGGGAAAATTCCTCATTGAGTGAGAAGTTCATAAATCATTATCAGCTCTTTGAGCAAGCATCAGTGTTACTTTTTAATACTGTAAGCAAAACGTCTATTGCTTTCTTTGCATAAATTAAACTGTTTGAAAGACAATTTCATCCGAATATCCTAAATATTTTTAATTACGCCTTCATCGACTTTAGCGTATATCTAAAACACTCAACGTAATCTCAAGCTTTGGTATTATAGTTGTAATTGAATGTAAAGTTTGTTTTACCGTTACATGTTCTTGGGCGATTAAATTATTTGAGCAGAGGTCCCGACAGTAAAAACTGAACTTTCTTTGCCTTTTGTTGACTTTAATTATTTGGTTAACGACGTTACTTTGAGAGACAACGTTTTGGAGTAGTCTGGTGTTTTAAAAAACATTTAGTCTCTCGCCTTCCGAGTTGTTCGAAGCTATATAGTGTATAATATAGCGCTGGAAATCAACTCCGCGCTAGTCACGCTTCTTTACATTGAATCGCGCGCGAAATTATTCCCACAATGCAGCCGATATAGTTATATATACTTCGTTCAAATGGATCAGAATATATATATATATATATATACACCGAATCCCTAAAACTTTGACACTTTTGCGATATATATACATATATATGAAAGACAGCGATTTTAGTCGTTTTTCAACAAACATTTGTTACCAAGTTGTTCTAGAATACCTAATGAGGCTTTTTAACCTGTTTGCAGTTGATTTTCTTCTTGTTTACTTTTTATTTTTCAACAAAAATAGCACTCAAACATATATGTATATATATCGCAAAAATGTCAAAGTTTTAGGGATTCGGTGTATATATATTGAACTATGCAAAGATGTCTGTGTTAGTTGGTTGTGATAGACTCGTGGGAAGGGAAGGAGGAGGACTAGAAGAGGGGCTCCTGCGAGGTGGAGGAGAAAGGGGTCATTGCACTTGAGATGATAGTTTTTGATCTAATTATTTAGGCAACGCTAATCTCAATTCATGTAAGAATTGCTTAATTTCCAATTAGTTGACCTTGGTTGACCAAGTAGTTCTACGTAACGTGCATGTCACACAGTGTTTAATAATTGATCTTCAATTTTTGCAACTGAGGAAGTTTAGATCTTCAAACTTATAGTTAGTTGTCTTCAAACACATGAATAAGTGACCGCTTATTATGATACTGGAAACTATAGCAGAACAAAAAAATCCTTCGCGTTCGCAAAATAATGTCAAATTACTGCTAAACATTACCTACAATATATATTTACCTTAGCTGTATTCATTCGTTCGTTTGAGAGATAATTTTGAAATTGCTAGGAAGGTGAAATCGTTCAAACTATTCTACTGAAAGCACCTGTACAAGAAAAATTCTAACTCCACAAAGAAAAAGTTTTCACAAATGTCGCTTTCAGGAAAGGTAAATAGATATCGTAGATGAATATGAGAAGTGTGGTCAATAAAAAACTACTGGGAAACACCTTAATTCATGGTTCCGATTCAGAAAATAGCAAATCACCGTTGCAGCAGTTTTCCTAGTGGAATAAAAATCGTGTCCCACAAACAACTACACAGTATTGGTTTTAAAGAGTATTACGAGGATTATTTTATTTTATTTTCACAGGATAGTAAACAACTGAAACAGACTACAATCAGTTTTCCGCGATCATAATCTCAATTCTGAGATATCAGTTTAGTTAATTCAGTTGATGAGCTTGTGGGACATAGTAACGGTAACTAAGGAGATTGAGGCGGAACTATTAATACCTTACCAAACTAAAGATTTCTGGTTGGTATCACTGAATGACATTCACATCATGTATATTTAATGTATAAAGAAGCAGTATTCATAGATTTTTTTTTCAATCAAAAATCGTTCGTGCGTACGTGCGTAGAGTATATTCTTCGTTTTAAAATCATTTAATGTAGTTCATACTTCTTAGACTCTGTATTACCGTGATTTTCAATTGTATATTTTTGTTGTAAAATTGTTACCATTGCAACATGTGATCATGGTTCCATTAATGTCATTAATATGTCTTCTAACTTACTGGTACTTGTGATACGCACCGACATGTACATCTCGTAAAGATGGTTCCACGTTTCACGGAGAATCAAATGGCCATTTTATGTTTCACGAGTTAACGAAAATTTCTAAAATCTAGATTCTCGAAAAAATCAAAATGTGAAATCATGAAATAGCTGATTAGTACCCATATATTTAAGGTATTAGGATACGATCACCATGCGCGCGAACTGAAATAACGCGCTCGCTTTACAGTATAGTACAAAGAAAGTATACATTTTCTGAAAGCTTCAAAGGCATTTTTCGGGTCAACACAAGCGAGATAGTGACTAAATACGGGCGAATTTCATGGCTCAAGAAGCCGCGGACTATCCTCTAAGTTGACTTCATGAGCTCTATATGGATGTGAGAGAGGGGATATGAAGAAATTATGGTGATCAAACAGGAATTAGAAGACTTACGAGGAGTTATAACTCGTGATGGGTTGCTGTTTGGATCCCGAGTGACCTACCTTCTCTTCTTTCTTAACAGTGGAGAAAAAAATGCTAAAAATGGCTTAATCCGAATTCTAACCAGGCAGGGCGATAGAGGTATAACTTCTCAAAGGTCACTTTACTTTATTTTTCATGTTGACGATTTTATTGAGGTTTTTTATAGTTCTCCATACATTTCCTTTTAGTATGACACCACAGAAACCCAGCTTGGGCTATCTGTGAATTTAGGTACAGAAAATTTTTCATGAAGTGCTAAACCTCTCTCTCAAGCGGCTCTGATCACATTAAATGTATTCGCATACTTCCATGCACGGCCTTTCCTATGTGAAACTTGCTGGTTTACCAAATAAGGCATGAAAAAGTATTTGCATACATTAATGTGGTCATATCACTAATACTGACCTACTGTCACACAGTTTAGCATCACTGCAGAGCATCGGATCTAACAAAGCTTGAGCGCGTTCAAGAGCAAGCTCTGAGGGTCGTTTATTATTATTATTATTATTATTATTATTATTATTATTATTGTTATTATTATTATTATTATTTCAAGCGGAACCTAAGCTCATTCCTCTCAACGACGAGAAATTCAAGCTTAAATCAACCACCACAAGTCAAGACGCACGCCTTGATATTAAGGCGGGTGGCTTCTGGCAACGAAGAGTTACAGCATTTTTTGATGTACGTGTGTCGCATGTAAACTCCAAATGTAACCAGAACAAGTCTACCTCGACGATCTTTAAAGAACAGGAGAAAGAAAAGAAACGAAAATACGAAGAAAGGATCCTGGATGTGGAAATGGGAAGTTTTACCCCTTTGGTCTTTGGAACGAATGGTGGTATGGGTACAGAGTGTCAAATGTTTCTAAAGGCGCTGGCAGAGAAGATTTCAAGGAAAACGAACGAGCCATATGCAGAAACAATCACATACATAAGAACAAAACTATCTTTTGAAATACTTAGATCCATTAATCTATGTGTACGTGGGTCACGAGTTCCTTTTTGTAAGAACAATGACTTTTTATTTGATTTTAAACTTAATGTAAATACAACAGAAATCAATTGATTTATTTTTAAATATTTTTCTTCTGAATAATTTTTTACATATTTTATAATTTTTTGTTTTTTAGATTCTTTGATATCGCCCGTCTTAACATCATAATTAATTACTGCTATTATTGTCTTCTTTATTATTGTTATTATAATTATTGTGAAATAAATCGACGTCGGCCTGGACGATTCCGGTGAATAACCAACATGTATATATCACTTTAAAGAGGTTGAAGTTGTAGGGACTGCAGTCGAAGCTGTGAAACAACAACAAGAAAGAATAGTTACTACTTAGAAAAATTCCATGGTAACAAATGAATATTGCGTGGAATTATGGAACTGATTGTGGAAATGATTGCATTAATTCATGATCTAGAATGAAATTTAATGGCAGCTTGACGACAGAGAGTGAATTAATGTATGTAAATTAAACGTCTATGAACTAATTATTGTTAGTCTTCCTTACTTGGGCACACTTGACTTGCAATTTGGTCGAGCCTCTTTGGATTGTTGTTATTAATATTGAAAACATTCCTATATGTTGCTATTTCTTCCAGCTGAAGCACATCTTTGTCGTTAGAAATCCCCGCTGCGATGCGCCAAACACCTTTTTTAATCAATCCCTCTACTGCAATGTGTAAAGGAAGGAAGTATCCCCTATCCCTTGTTTGGACGCCATCTGTTATTACAAAAGCAACCTAAAAATCAAACAAAAATAAAATCTAGGCTCCAATCAAACTGTTCGCTTTGTGACTTATGAACACATGGATATTATAGGATAAAATTACTGGCCTCTATTCCTGTGTATGAAGAATGGAAACACTTATAATAAATAATAAATAAATAAATGCGATTAACAGTGGAATCCACAGAGTGGGTATTCCTCCACTGCATTCCAATTTAGAAGTTGATTTTTGAGGAGGGAGTAAAAATTGGAGAACCCGGAAAAACCCTTGAAGCACAGGAGAGAACCAACAAACAACTCTACTCACATACGACACCGGGTCGGGTCGCCTTGGTGAGAGGGAAGCGCTCTATCGGCTACGCCACACATGCTTCCCTTATATGTAGCAACTGCACCAACAACTAACCCAACACTAGAACTAAAACTAACCTTCGTTGCATTTTGCCTCATACCAGCTCCAACGGTGAAGAGTGTACTATTTGCTGCAAGTAATGCTTTATCAATGAATGAACCCCCACCCCAGTCAATCCGGTTCATTTGCTTGATCTTAAGTTTGAGGTTGGCACTTCTCGCTTCATCTCCAGTAAACGTGTTAAAGTTTACTATGGTTGTTGGTTTTTTACCAAATTCGATTATGGCGTAGTGATTCCCTTGATTGGACATGCCAAAGTAGTCTACGGTCTTTTCCATGAAGCTTTTGGCAGTTTTCAAATGTTTTCTACCGATGCTTCCAGAGATATCCACAATGAAGGCGATGTCCATCGGCTTGGAGCAAAGACCAACTACAACAGAAAACATCCATTGTTACCAATTGTGCGATTGGAAAGCCGACTAAACGTCTTTTTCCCCCACTGATCTCCACGCACTTACCCGGGGCTGCCAAGACGCTGTTGATGGCGGACATTGTAAAGAAAATAAGTAACAGTCTAAACATGGTTCCACAAAACGAAGCCATCTTGGCTGTTGACACCTTGACGATACAAAGTACGAATACAACAGCAAAGCACTTTTCTTAACAACTCAATAGAAGGGCAATTGAGCAGCGGCTGAATAAAGCACTTTTTTATCTTTGTTATATATACTAATCCCTATCAAGAAACAGGATGCAAAATATGCCCTTTCGTCATAAGTTGCAGTTAAATCCAGTTAGGTTAGGGTAAGGCGGAAACAGAATCACTAAGAATTAGGAAATATGAACCACGCGTAAAAAAATCCTAAACAAAAGTAATCATGAATAAGTGTTGAAACATCTATAGGGATAATGAATCACCAAAGTTAAGTGATTTGGCTTCTACCCACGAAGTAGATGACCTATGTCGCTAAATCTGCCTTGAGGACGTACACTGAAAATACAAAAGGCCTGCATAATACGCAAGGTTTGCAAGCTTAAAAGGCCTGAAATAAAAAGACATACAAAGTGTTCCTTTTTGTCTCGTTTCTTTCAAATAGAACAAGCATAAATTCAATTTTTGCTTGTATGTATCTTTTATGCTGGTCCTTACTAAGGATATGGGTACAGGACATCCTTTAGGTAATCTAGAGCCTGGTCCTCTCTAGTTACATAAGCATAAGCATATATAATAAAAGTGTACGTCCTCACAGGAAATTCAGCGACACATAATACGCATAAGCATAAGAAGAACGGAACGTGTTGATCCTTGTGTTTTATGCCTGTGCGTGATGTGCTTGTGATAGTGAGAGCCAGCCTTAATACAAATATGCTGCTCTTATGAATAAAATTACAGGGAAGTGCTTTTTTAAATTGCGCGCGTGCGTGCGTGTGTGTGTGTGTGTGTGTGTGTGTGTGTGTGTGTGTGTGTGTGTGTGTGTGTGTGTGTGTGTGTGTGTGTGTTGGGAGAGGGGGGATTTGGAAAGTCTTCAGTACCCTATACTACTCTACTCTCTCACATCACAGGTACCGGTGACTCGAGATCATCGAGTCATACTCATACATATTACATCTTTATATGTTATACAAGATAAAGGAATAAATTGATCGTGGCTTGAATCCGTCCTTCGATTCCAGAACTTTCTTTTGCTTCAGACGGAAAACCAATCATGATCGATAAAACTGGTCATTTTAGAATGTTAGCGCTTGCTTTAAATTGGCTACACATTTTGCAGTCAAACACGCTAAGAGAATACAGAATGCATGGAGAATGTCCCACACTAGCTACAAGAGTGGCGGACTATCAAAACTACCCTAAAGCTAATTCAAGAAATATCCCTCTTGTTCTATCAAAGCCGTAGACAATCTGACATTGACCCTTTGGATATAAAGTTACCTCCTATGTGTCTTAAAAGATACATAATACTGTTGACCTGACTGTCGAGAATCCATGTGTGCGTAGATCATTCGTGCCAATATGTAATATAACCAAGAGAGCATTAATGCTTCCACCCACTTCGCTTATACTATAGAAACAACAGTGCAACCCTTTGTGGGGTAAAGGGGTGTAGGGATTAAGTACTCCTTCTGCATACTGTTCAATATTTTGGAAACAGGTGATAAACCTTACTCTAGGGAGTGATAATCCCGGGGCTGCAGCGGTTTGGGCTAGGGGTGATGATCCCCAAGGCCCGTGACTTGGCAAAGTCCATATCCTGTAAAACTGTGCCATCGTATTATACGCTAAATGTAGAAGCGATTTTCAAACTAAAGCGTCCGGGTTGATAGACACTTGAACTTTTCTCGGCCGATTTAAAACCTGACATAATGAATCTTGTAAAGATGCTCTTTCTAGTGCTGGTATTTTGAATTTCGGCTGCCATTTTGGCAAAGGGTCTATTCCATCTATAATGTGAATCTGCTGAGACTACGGTCAAGATTACCCGTCATTCCCTTGTGCGTGTGTCGAAGAACTTCAATATTTAGTTCATGAGATTTCACAATGTTTCAAGAACCTTTATTTGTTTTTACCGCCACGTAAAAGTTAGCTCGCGAGGGCCTGCTACGCAGGCTATGTAAAAATTAAATCCAAGCTCTTAGAAATTTATTCCAGTATGATGTTTTTTAATATGTATTTGGTCATTTTTATAAAGCTTTTAAGTTTACATAGAATGATATTCTTTCTAACTACTAGAGTAAGACTGCTTGATATTTGGCATTGTTGAAATTGTTGGTCATTCTAATGATCCGGCTTTAGGTATGCCAGCCCCTCAGTAAAAGTTGTTTTTCCTAAATGAGAACAATAGTGTAAATAAGTACTGCTTGGTAAAAAATATCATAGCCCCCCTATATTTCTTCCAGTTTATTGCTAAACCTTTATAAAGCTGCATACAATAAGTAACATCCCCCTTATATATCTTTCGAAAATAACGTGATCTCCCCCCTCCCCCCTTCCAATATTGCCGACCCCCTCCTCCATACGCTAATAAATGAAAGCCCCCTTTGTGATTTAGTCATTGAGGGCTAGCCTCATTTCAGTGGTGTCTAAAATAAAGAATGTAGAACTTCAACAAGAGAGGCTTTGCACCACCATGTGATGGCAGCCATGACAGAAGGCAGAAACACTAGTGTCCTTCCCCTGGGAAACTGAATTATTTCACATGTAATTAATCATATTATACCAGATTCAATTGTTCCTCCTGTCATGACTACCATCACGTGATTGGAACACATGAATATTTTATTCAAAATCGAGGTTAATACTCAGCAGAGAATTGGAAACTGGAGCATTTGGGATTAATTCTCAGAAATAATGACTAATCTATCATTCATTACTCACCAGTCTTTCGCTTCTATTCGCTTTTCCACCATTTCCAAATCTAAAAAAAAGTGAATTAAGTATTGAGAGAGCTTTTGAAGGAACACTCCTTCAAAGAGGGACTAGCCTGCTTTACATTCGGACAAATACCCCGGTAAAGTCCTTTACGTGTGACTCAGACTAAGAGAGAGTCGGAAGGTCGTTTGACTTGATATTATGGTCTTGCTAGGGTAAAAATTAGTTCTGATTAACAAAAGAAAGACATACTTCTGCAAATGCCACATTGCTTGAAGCAATAACTCTTGAGAAATTGGCGCCTGCGTGGTGAGGAGGTGGTACAATCTGAACTGTTTGTCCCAAACTGTTTGCAAGTATGAGGTGTAAAGTTACGACAACCTGGGAAAAAAAGTTATAGTAAATAACACCTCTGCTCTCCTCTGCTCTCCTCTGCTCTCCTCTGCTCTCCTCTGCTCTCCTCGCCTCTGCTCTGCTCTCCTTTCCTCTGCTTTCCTCTACTCTCCTCTGCTCTCCCCTGCTCTCCTCTGCTCTCCTCTGCTCTCCTCTGCTCTCCTCTGCTCTCCTCTGCTCTCCTCTGCTCTCCTCTGCTCTCCCCTGCTCTCCTCTGCTCTCCTCTGCTCTCCCCTGTTCTCCTCTACTCTCCTCTGCTCTCCCCTGCTCTCCTCTGATCTCCTCTGATCTCCTTTGCTCTCCTCTGCTCTCCTCTGCTCTCGATCCTTTGCTGTCCCATCCTCTGCTGTCCCCTCCTCTGCTCTCCTCTGCTCTCCTCTGCTCTCCCCTCCCCTCCCCTCCCCTCCTCTCCTTTTGTTTACAACTGTAAGTTCTACTCACGAGGACATCCAACTCCAGGTCTTTTATCTTTTTTGTAAGAATAAGAAAGATCATCATAGCAACATCCATATTTGCTATTTATGCAATCATCTGAAGGTCCTGTTATTGCTGTGAAGTTAAGTAAAACCTTAGAATCATTAGAATCATAAATTATCTCGTCTTTTATTTTGTCCTTGAAGCAATGACTACTTAGACTACCTTTGTCGGCTTTGAAAATCTAAGGCACTCTAAGGAATGTGTATGTAGCCAATTAAGTTGGACTGATTTAGTACTTATCGCCTGTGTAGCATCGTCGACATGTCTTGGGGCATAGGTCATGCATTCCATTTGCACCACACCCATCGTTGCTCTTACGAGTTTCGCAATCCGGGACTTTATCGTAGCAAAGAAGTGCTATGAAAAACGAAAACATACAAAAAAAAGAATTGGAAATAGAAGGAAATCCCCGGTGGTGTGCGCTGCTAATAGCGGAGCTCCTGCGCGAGCGGAGCATCATACTTAAGAAAAAATGGTAAGCCATCGAGTTGATTTTTCATGGCTTGATTGTGGCATCACCTCGCCCGTATTTACACTCTCTCGACCCCAGAGCCTTGCCATTCTAGCTTACTGCGCATGCTCGACGAAATGTCAGAGACTGTGGGAAACCCTAGAATTTTAAGAGTTCTGATTGGTTAAAATATTTTTCGCGATAATTGATTGAAATCCCGCTCTAGCAATCACAAGAGCCCTTGCAATAATGGATAACAATTGCCTTGATAGTCGATAAAATGGTAGTGATCCTTTAAAACGAACAATAAAAACGGCTTTTTCTCGGGAGTAAAATAAAAATAAAGTAAAATAAAATAGAAAACACTTCATTGAAGGTAAATTCATTGATCGGATGTTAACTAAGATTTCGTAACACGTCGACAAAATATGTGTTAATTAGCAAGGCCGTTGCTTCGGCAAATATCATTACTGACAGAAAAACTTAGATAGTTTTTACTGCATTTTACGCTTTAATCATATTTTTCATTATTATTTGTCAACCAGAAAAGAGATATTTGAAGCTTTGAATTTTTGTTTTTGATCCCATTTCTGAAACAATCCTGTGAATCGAACCCTACAATGAGTAAAAAAGATAAACAAGTTGCTGTTATAAGGAACTTACCAGAGCATTCCGTGTTGTTAGGTCCATTGGCATAGGTAACATTGTCAGGACAGCATCCATACTTTCCATTGCTACAGTCCATCAGAGCTTTGGGGAAAAAAGCAATCAAACAGCCATTAAAAGAAATAAAAAAGAAACACTGACACTAAGCGCATCTGGTAGTTTTTGGGATTTAGCGTGTTAGGTTTGGTGGAGGGAGAAAAAAGTGGAGAACCCGGAGTAACATTCTCGAATCAAGGAAAAGAAACTCTCATGTGACAAGAATGGAGAGAGGTGAGTGGTTTGTCTTTTAATAGTTTCTTGAGTTTCTTTTACAGTTTCTTTATTTTTTTGAGTAACGGTTATCAACCATGCATACGGGTTAAGGCGGGTGCCATAATGTATTCTTGCATAATCAAATAATAATGTGAAAAACGTCAAGCAAAGAAAAGAAAGAACCTTTCTTTTTTTTTTTTTTTTTTTTTTTTTATTTGTTAGCACTCGAAAACTCGGATTTTCATTATATGGAATGCAATGCAATGGAATCTTATATTCTAAATTAGAAATACTTCTC
Source organism: Anthopleura sola (assembly GCA_023349425.1). Taxonomy (NCBI): domain Eukaryota; kingdom Metazoa; phylum Cnidaria; class Anthozoa; order Actiniaria; family Actiniidae; genus Anthopleura; species Anthopleura sola. Next base: position 589,617 of record JALHLI010000008.1, read on the forward strand.
AGGTATAAGTTTAATCTTTCCCTGATGTCTGGCCCAAAAGACTGAAAGGTTTGCAATTGAGTTATGCAAAAGTCAGAATATAATGTAAATCTATGTTATTGTAGCTATAAATTTGTTCCGTGAATATCAAAAGAGAATTGAGTCGTGATTTATTTCGACACACTTTACACTTGAGATAGAAAACCAAAAGTTATTTCCGTCCTCACAAATGCAGGGAAAAGTCTTCATTGAGTGAGAAGTTCATAAATCATTATCAGCTCTTTGAGCAAGCAACAGTGTTACTTTTTAATACTGTAAGCAAAACGTCTATTGCTTTCTTTGCATAAATTAAACTGTTTGAAAGACAATTTCATCCGAATATCCTAAATATTTTTAATTACGCCTTCATCGACTTTTCTAAATATATCTAAGTATATCTAAAACACTCAACGTAATCTCAAGCTTTGGTATTATAGTTGTAATTGAATGTAAAGTTTGTTTTGCCGTTACATGTTCTTGGGCGATTAAATTATTTGAGCAGAGGTCCCGACAGTAAAAACTGAACTTTCTTTGCCTTTTGTTGACTTTAATTATTTGGTTAACGACGTTACTTTGAGAGACAACGTTTTGGAGTAGTCTGGTGTTTTAAAAAACATTTAGGCTCTCGCCTTCCGAGTTGTTCGAAGCTATATAGTGTATGATATAGCGCTGGGAATCAACTCCGCGCTAGTCACGCTTCTTTACATTGAATCGCGCGCGAAATTATTCCCACAATGCAGCCGATATAGTTATATATACTTCGTTCAAATGGATCAGAATATATATATATATATATATACACCGAATCCCTAAAACTTTGACACTTTTGCGATATATATACATATATATGAAAGACAGCGATTTTAGTCGTTTTTCAACAAACATTTGTTACCAAGTTGTTCTAGAATACCTAATGAGGCTTTTTAACCTGTTTGCAGTTGATTTTCTTCTTGTTTACTTTTTATTTTTCAACAAAAATAGCACTCAAACATATATGTATATATATCGCAAAAATGTCAAAGTTTTAGGGATTCGGTGTATATATATTGAACTATGCAAAGATGTCTGTGTTAGTTGGTTGTGATAGACTCGTGGGAAGGGAAGGAGGAGGACTAGAAGAGGGGCTCCTGCGAGGTGGAGGAGAAAGGGGTCATTGCACTTGAGATGATAGTTTTTGATCTAATTATTTAGGCAACGCTAATCTCAATTCATGTAAGAATTGCTTAATTTCCAATTAGTTGACCTTGGTTGACCAAGTAGTTCTACGTAACGTGCATGTCACACAGTGTTTAATAATTGATCTTCAATTTTTGCAACTGAGGAAGTTTAGATCTTCAAACTTATAGTTAGTTGTCTTCAAACACATGAATAAGACACTTTAGTAGAACTATGATTCAAATAATTGTTACTAATTTCGAATAAAATTAACTGAGAGTCAAACAATACTAAACTGAAAAGAAAAATATAGGAGAAATGATTGATCCTATTATACCATGTGACATCAGACGTGAAAGTTCTGGTACCAGTTTTAAGGTGTTTCCCAGTAGTTTTTTATTGACCACACTTCTCATGTTTATCTAGCGAACTGAAAACCTTTTCCTGGTCTGATCAAAACGAATTTTACACCAGACATCAACCATAGATGGAAGTTTTGATTGATGTCAATTTCAACTCGATCGGCGTTTCCATGGCAACGGAAAACAATGATCGTTGAAATCAGTTTTCCTTGAATATCTCCCGTTTTCGATGAGCTTCAGAAAAATGACTATATACATGCTAAACTTCGCATTCAGGCACAGCTATTCACATGATAATTACTAGAGGGTTGGATTAGAGCGATTTCGAATAAATCGCAAAAACATTCTGTGACCGCTTATTATGATACTGGAAACTATAGCAGAACAAAAAATTCAATAAAAAACTACTGGGAAACACCTTAATTCATGTTTCCGATGCAGAAAATAGCGAAATCACCGTTGCAGCAGTTTTACCGGTGGAATAAAAATATTGTCCCACAAACAACTACACAGTATTGGTTTTAAAGAGTATTACGAGGATTATTTTATTTTATTTTCACAGGATAGTAAACAACTGAAACAAACTACAATCAGTTTTCCGCGATCAGAACCTCAATTCTGAGATATCAGTTTAGCTAATACTTCCGTTTCGAATTCCCTTTTACGCTGTGCCTCAATTGTGCGTAAATTATGCAGAAATTTAGATAAAACTCGTGAAATTTCAAAGTATTTTTATTGTCTTCTTTACACACAGATCTCTTGAATTACACGGTTTTGAGGCTAACACAGCGTAAAAGAGAACTCGAAACGGGAGTATTCAGTTGTTGAGCTTGTGGGACATAGTAACGGTAACTAAGGAGATTGAGGCGGAACTATTAATACCTTACCAAACTAAAGATTTCTGGTTGGTATCACTGAATGACATTCACATCATGTATATTTAATGTATAAAGAAGCAGTATTCATAGATTTTATTTTCAATCAAAAATCGTTCGTGCGTACGTGCGTAGAGTATATTCTTCGTTTTAAAATCATTCAATGTAGTTCATACTTCTTAGACTCTGTACTACCGTGATTTTCAATTGCATGCTTTTGTTGTATTATTGCTGTTATTGCAACATGTGAACATGGTTCCATTAATGTCATTAATATGTCTTCTAACTTACTGGTACCTGTGATACGTACCGACATGTACACATGGTTCCATTAATGTCATTAATATGTCTTCTAACTTACTGGTACCTGTGATACGTACCGACATGTACACATGGTTCCATTAATGTCATTAATATGTCTTCTAACTTACTGGTACCTGTGATACGTACCGACATGTACACATGGTTCCATTAATGTCATTAATATGTCTTCTAACTTACAGGTACCTGTGATACGCACCGACATGTACATCACGTAAACATGGTTCCATGTTTCACGGAAAATCAAAGGTCACTTTTCTTTATTTTTCATGTTGCCGATTTTATTGAGGTTTGTTATAGTTCCCCATACATTTCCTTATAGTATGACACCACAGAAACCCAGCTTGGGCTATCTGTGAATTTAGGTACAGAAAATTATTCATGAAGTGATAAACCTCACTCTCAAGCCGCTCTGATCACATTAAGTGTATTCGCATTCTTCCATGCACGGGCTTTCCTATGTGAAACTTGCTGGTTCACCAAATAAGGCATGAAAAAGTATGTGCATACATTAATGTGGCCATATCACTAATACTGACCTACTGTCACACAGTTTAGCATCACTGAAGAGCATCGGATCTAACAAAGCTTGAGCGCGTTCAAGAGCAAGCTCTGGGGGTCGTTTATTATTATCATTATTATTATTATTATTATTATTGTTATTATTATTATTATTTAGATTGTAAAGCTCTAAATTACAATCACTATTTATTATCAATCGCTATTTATTCTTTTGTAGAAGACGTCGGCCTGGACGATTCCGGTGAATAACCAACATAATATCATGATTACCTCGGGATCCATTGTTTCCAGAGGGATGTTTAAGGTCTAACATCCCCCTGCATGAATAGTGATGAGGGATATTTAGTCTAAATATCCCTCATGAATATAATCATGAGGGATATTTAGACTAAATATCCCTCATGAATATAATTATGAGGGATATTTAGACTAAATATCCCTCATGAATATAATCATGAGGGATATTTAGTCTAAATATCCCTCATCACTATCCATGAGGCATGGTCCCTCATTTGACAATCACCGGGACCATGGCTGGGTAGCATCGACCCAATCGAAACTTTTGCGCAATGACTCTGGACTACACACTATTGAACACCCCAGCACTTGTGGGATCCATTGAATAATCTTTGCGCATACGTTGACTAGCCGAGAATTTTTCTTACTATTTGTGACGTAATCAAGACGGTTTCAAAACACTTCATTAATACCGCTCTAGGCCAACCAAAGTGAATTAGAATAAAGCACCACGAATGAATGAATGCTGGTTCAATTCGCCATTGTCGCATTTAACAAAGGCGAATTCCCTTAAGTATGCCGCATATCAACAGCTTTGTAAAACTTTGTAATTTATGCATCGTACGAAAGCTAACATATTTCCTAAGAGCAGTTTTATTCCTTGGTAATCATGATATTACAAACTAATAGCATGAAATTTCGGGTGATTAGTGATTAAATGTCCCCTCAAGCCTCGGGAGGTTTAGTTAAAGTCCCTCCGCCTTCGCCTTTAATCACTAATCACCCTCAAGTCATGCTATTACTTATAAGTATATATCACTTGAAAGAGGTTGAAGTTGTAGGGACTGCAGTCGAAGCTGTGAAACAACAACAAGAAAGAATAGTTACTACTTAGAAAAATTCCATGGTAACAAATAAATATTGCGTGGAATTATGGAACTGATTGTGGAAATGATTGCATTAATTCATGATCTAGAATGAAATTTAATGGCAGCTTGACGACAGAGAGTGAATGAATGTATGTAAATTAAACGTCTATGAAATAATTATTGTCAGTCTTCCTTACTTGGGCACACTTGACTTGCAATTTGGTCGAGCCTCTTTGGATTGTTGTTATTAATATTGAAAACATTCCTATATGTTGCTATTTCTTCCAGCTGAAGCACATCTTTGTCGTTAGAAATCCCCGCTGCGATGCGCCAAACACCTTTTTTAATCAATCCCTCTACTGCAATGTGTAAAGGAAGGAAGTATCCCCTATCCCTTGTTTGGACGCCATCTGTTATTACAAAAGCAACCTAAAAATCAAACAAAAATAAAATCTAGGCTCCAATCAAACTGTTCGCTTTGTGACTTATGAACACATGGATATTATAGGATAAAATTACTGGACTTACTGGAATTACTGGAATGGAAGCACTTATAATAAAAAATAAATAAATATAAATGCGATTAACAGTGGAATCCACAGAGTGGGTATTCCTCCACTGCATTCCAATTGGAATTTAGAAGTTGATTTTTGAAGAGGGAGTAAAAACCGGAGAACCCGGAAAAACCCTTGAAGCACAGGAGAGAACCAACAAACAACTCTACTCACATACGACACCGGGTCGGGTTGCCTTGGTGAGAGAGAAGCGCTCTCTCCGCTACGCCACACATGCTTCCCTTATATGTAGCAACTGCACCAACAACTAACCCAACACTAGAACTAAAACTAACCTTCGTTGCATTTTGCCTCATACCAGCTCCAACGGTGAAGAGTGTACTATTTGCTGCAAGTAATGCTTTATCAATGAATGAACCCCCACCCCAGTCAATCCGGTTCATTTGCTTGATCTTAAGTTTGAGGTTGGCACTTCTCGCTTCATCTCCAGTAAACGTGTTAAAGTTTACTATGGTTGTTGGTTTTTTACCAAATTCGATTATGGCGTAGTGATTCCCTTGATTGGACATGCCAAAGTAGTCTACGGTCTTTTCCATGAAGCTTTTGGCAGTTTTCAAATTTTTTCTACCGATGCTTCCAGAGATATCCACAATGAAGGCAATGTCCATCGGCTTGGAGCAAAGACCAACTACAACAGAAAACATCCATTGTTATCAATTGTGCGATTGGAAAGCCGACTAAACGTCTTTTTCCCCCACTGATCTCCACGCACTTACCCGGGGCTGCCAAGACGCTGTTGATGGCGGACATTGTAAAGAAAATAAGTAACAGTCTAAACATGGTTCCACAAAACGAAGCCATCTTGGCTGTTGACACCTTGACGATACAAAGTACGAATACAACAGCAAAGCACTTTTCTTAACAACTCAATAGAAGGGCAATTGAGCAGCGGCTGAATAAAGCACTTTTTTATCTTTGTTATATATACTAATCCCTATCAAGAAACAGGATACAAAATATGCCCTTTCGTCATAAGTTGCAGTTAAATCCAGTTAGGTTAGGGTAAGGCGGAAACAGAATCACTAAGAATTAGGAAATATGAACCACGCGTAAAAAAATCCTAAACAAAAGTAATCATGAATAAGTGTTGAAACATCTATAGGGATAATGAATCACCAAAGTTAAGTGATTTGGCTTCTACCCACGAAGTAGATGACCTATGTCGCTAAATCTGCCTTGAGGACGTACACTGAAAATACAAAAGGCCTGCATAATACGCAAGGTTTGCAAGCTTAAAAGGCCTGAAATAAAAAGACATACAAAGTGTTCCTTTTTGTCTCGTTTCTTTCAAATAGAACAAACATAAGTTCAATTTTTGCTTGTATGTATCTTTTATGCTGGTCCTTACTAAGGATATGGGTACAGGACATCCTTTAGGTAATCTAGAGCCTGGTCCTCTCTAGTTACATAAGCATAAGCATATATAATAAAAGTGTACGTCCTCACAGGAAATTCAGCGACACATAATACGCATAAGCATAAGAAGAACGGAACGTGTTGATCCTTGTGTTTTATGCCTGTGCGTGATGTGCTTGTGATAGTGAGAGCCAGCCTTAATACAAATATGCTGCTCTTATGAATAAAATTACAGGGAAGTGCTTTTTTAAATTGCGCGCGTGCGCGCGTGTGTGTGTGTGTGTGTGTGTGTGTGTGTGTGTGTGTGTGTGTGTGTGTGTGTGTGTGTGTGTATGTGTGTGTGTGTGTGTGTGTGGGTGTGTTGGGAGAGGGGGGATTTGGAAAGTCTTCAGTACCCTATACTACTCTACTCTCTCACATCACAGGTACCGGTGACTCGAGATCATCGAGTCATACTCATACATATTACATCTTTATATGTTATACAAGATAAAGGAATAAATTGATCGTGCCTTGAATCCGTCCTTCGATTCCAGAACTTTCTTTTGCTTCAGACGGAAAACCAATCATGATCGATAAAACTGGTCATTTTAGAATGTTAGCGCTTGCTTTAAATTGGCTACACATTTTGCAGTCAAACACGCTAAGAGAATACAGAATGCATGGAGAATGTCCCACACTAGCTACAAGAGTGGCGGACTATCAAAACTACCCTAAAGCTAATTCAAGAAATATCCCTCTTGTTCTATCAAAGCCGTAGACAATCTGACATTGACCCTTTGGATATAAAGTTTCCTCCTATGTGTCTTAAAAGATACATAATACTGTTGACCTGACTGTCGAGAATCCATGTGTGCGTAGATCATTCGTGCCAATATGTAATATAACCAAGAGAGCATTAATGCTTCCACCCACTTCGCTTATACTATAGAAACAACAGTGCAACCCTTTGTGGGGTAAAGGGGTGTAGGGATTAAGTACTCCTTCTGCATACTGTTCAATATTTTGGAAACAGGTGATAAACCTTGCTCTAGGGAGTGATAATCCCGGGGCTGCAGCGGTTTGGGCTAGGGGTGATGATCCCCAAGGCCCGTGACTTGGCAAAGTCCATATCCTGTAAAACTGTGCCATCGTATTATACGCTAAATGTAGAAGCGATTTTCAAACTAAACCGTCCGGGTTGATAGACACTTTAACTTTTCTCGGCCGATTTAAAACCTGACATAATGAATCTTGGAAAGATGCTCTTTCTAGTGCTGGTATTTTGAATTTCGGCTGCCACTTTGGCAAAGGGTCTATTCCATCTATAATGTAAATCTGCTGAGACTACGGTTAAGATTACCCGTCATTTCCTTGTGCGTGTGTCGAAGACCTTCAATATTTAGTTCATGAGATTTCACAATGTTTCAAGAACCTTTATTTGTTTTTACCGCCACGTAAAAGTTAGCTCGCGAGGGCCTGCTACGCAGGCTACGTAAAAATTAAATTCAAGCTCTTAGAAATTTATTCCAGTATGATGTTTTTAATATATATTTGGTCATTTTTATACAGCTTTTAAGTTGACATAGAATGATATTCTTTCTAACTACTAGAGTAAGACTGCTTGATATTTGGCATTGTTGAAATTGTTGGTCATTCTAATGATCCTGCTTTAGGTATGCCAGATCCTCAGTAAAAGTTGTTTTTCCTAAATGAGAACAATAGTGTAAATAAGTACTGCTTGGTAAAAAATATCATAGCCCCCCTATATTTCTTCCAGTTTATTGCTAAACCTTTATAAAGCTGCATACAATAAGTAACATCCCCCTTATATATCTTTCGAAAATAACGTGATCTCCCCCCTCCCTGCTCCAATATTGCCGAACCCTTCCCCCATACGCTAATAAATGAAAGCCCCCTTTGTGATTTAGTCATTGAGGGCTAGCCTCATTTCAGTGGTGTCTAAAATAAAGAATGTAGAACTTCAACAAGAGAGGCTTTGCACCACCATGTGATGGCAGCCATGACAGAAGGCAGAAACAATAGTGTCCTTCCCCTGGGAACTGAATTATTTCACATGTAATTAATCATATTATACCAGATTCAATTGTTCCTCCTGTCATGACTACCATCACGTGATTGGAACACATGAATATTTTATTCAAAATCGAGGTTAATACTCAGCAGAGAATTGGAAACTGGAGCATTTGGGATTAATTCTCAAAAATAATGACTAATCTATCATTCATTACTCACCAGTCTTTCGCTTCTATTCGCTTTTCCACCATTTCCAAATCTAAAAAAAAGTGAATTAAGTATTGAGAGAGCTTTTGAAGGAACACTCCTTCAAAGAGGGACTAGCCTGCTTTACATTCAGACAAATACCCCGGTAAAGTCCTTTACGTGTAACTCAGACTAAGAGAGAGTCGGAAGGCCGTTTGACTTGATTGATATTATGGTCTTATTAGGGTAAAAATTAGTTCTGATTAACAAAAGAAAGACATACTTCTGCAAATGCCACATTGCTTGAAGCAATAACTCTTGAGAAATTGGCGCATGGTTGGTGAGGAGGTCGTACAAAAACCGTTTGCCACCAACTGTTTGCAAGTATGAGGTGTAAAGCTACGACAACCTGGGGAAAATAAGTCATAGTAAATAACACCTCTGCTCTCCTCTGCTCTCCTCTGCTCTCCTCTGCTCTCCCCTCCTCTGCTCTCCCCTCCTCTGCTCTCCCCTCCTCTGCTCTCCTCTGCCCTCCTCTACTCTCCCCTCCCCTCCCCTCCTCTCCTTTTGTTTACAACTGTAAGTTCTACTCACGAGGACATCCAACTCCAGGTCTTTTATCTTTTTTGTAAGAATAAGAAAGATCATCATAGCAACATCCATATTTGCTATTTACGCAATCATCTGAAGGTCCTGTTATTGCTGTGAAGTTAAGTAAAACCTTAGAATCATTACAATCATAAATTATCTCGTCTTTTATTTTGTCCTTGAAGCAATGACTACTTGGGCTACCTTTGACAGCTTTGAAAATCCAAGGCACTTGGATGAGTATGTAGACAATTAAGTTGGACTGATTTAGTACTTACTGCTTATGTAGCATTGTCGACATGTCTTGGGGCATAGGTCATGCATTCCATTTGCACCACACCCATCGTTGCTCTTACGAGTATCGCAATCTGGGACTTTATCGTAGCAAAGAAGCGCTATGAAAAACGAAAACATACAAGAAAAAGAATTGGAAATAGAAGGGAATCCCTGGTGGTGTGCGCTGCTAATATCGGAGCTCCTGCGCGAGCGGAGCACCATACTTAAGAAAAAATGGTAACTCATCGAGTTGATTTTTCATGGCTTGATTGCGCCATCACCTTGTCCGTACGTATACACTCTCGACCCCAGAGCCCTGCCATTCTAGCTTACTGCGCATGCTCGACGAAATGTCAGAGACTTTTTTTAAGAGTTCTGATTGGTTAGAATACTTTTCGCGATAATTGATTGAAAACCCGCTCTAACAATTACAAGAGCCCCTGCAATAACTAAGAATAACTTTTACGGTAAAAAGAAGCCCCTTCACATTGTGTTTGTAATGAGTAAAGAAGATAAACAAGTTGCTGTTAAGGAACGTACCAGAGCATTCCTTGTCGTTAGGTCCATAGGCATAGGTAACATTGTCAGGACAGCATCCATACTTTCCCTTGCTACAGTCCATCAGAGCTTTGGGGGAAAAAGCAATCAAACAGCCATTAAAAGAAATAAAAAAGAAACATGACACTAAGCGCATCTGGTAGTTTTTGGGATTTAGCGTTTTAGGTTTGATTGAGGGATAAAAAAGGCGGAGAACCCGGAGTAAAATTCTCGAATCAAGGAAGAAACTCTCATGTGACAGGAATGGAGAGAGGTGAGTGCCCTACCGTTACACTACCAAAATCAAGTCATTTAAAGAACTTAAACTGAAGTAATATAATAAATATCACTTACGGTGGATGGCCGCCGTTGATAATCCCAACTCAACCGTCAGAACAACGAGAACTATCATAGAGCAAACCACTGCTGTCTTCTGGGGTGTCGCCATTTTCGGTAACAATTAAAAATCTTCTCGCTTTGGTTCAGTGTGGTAGTTGTCTTGTTTGAATCTTTCTTCTATGGTTTGTTATTTTATCCCTTTTCTTGAGTCATACATTTTTTTTTACAGTTTTACAATTTTTTTAGGTAGGGGTAATCAACCATCAAGATTGGGGCGGGTGTCATAATGTATTCTTCCTTAATCAAACAGTGATGTAAAAAAAACATCAATGAAAGAAAAGAAAGGAAGTTCTTGTTAGTAATTCTAGAACTCTGACTTCCAAAGACTTGAACTATGCAATAGTATGTGTGTTATAAATCTGTGTTTGTGAGGGAACTCCTTCATGTGGGGGGGGGGGGGGGGTGGTAGAGGGGCCATAAATTTGAGCTGCTATTTGTATGTAACAATGAGGTAACGCTGATCAAATTTCATGTAAGAATTGTTTAATTTTTAATTGAGTTGACATTGGTCCATGTAATCATGGATATTTTTTGGTCTGTTGCTTTTCGTGACTCTTGTCACAGCTAGTATATACAAGAGTTGTTTCAGTGAATCAATAATTGAGTTTCACTTCACTCTTTGTAAAAGGAGTTAAAGACCTTCTCACTTACTTAGTAGCCTTCTCTTTTCAAATAATTGCTAATAAATTCCGATAAAATAAACTGGGATATATTTTGATTTGAGATTCAAATGGAAAGAAAGCTGAAAGAGAAAATTAGGAGGAATGATCCATCACATTACACCTGTTAGATCAGAGATGCCAGTTCTGGTACCAGTTCAGTGAATTCTCACCAAACGAGAGATTTCTGGTTGGTATCACTTAACTTTGACATCATGTATCTTTAATGTGCAAAGACACAGTAGTCAGATAAACTCAATTTTAAATGAAAATTATCTCCTAGAAAGAGAAGGTTTTCCCGATATTTCCATGTCTACAGTTCATAGGTTCTAGGTTCTGCATCACGTGTTCTTCAAGCGTATATTATTAGTGTATTATTATTTGTTATGTGACATGATCATCGGGTCTTATGTTTGTCAAATATATGCCAGTTGCATTTTACAGTTTTACCAGTCACACGGTCTGGTTGATGAGCCCATCATACCATAGCCTGCGTAGATGGAGTTTTTTTTTTTTTTTTTTTTTCCACTGCTTTTTGTATTGTCTTTTTGCTCTCGCTCCAGTTCTTACGCGGCCATAACCACAACCAACGAACAGTACAAACAAACTACCGAGAACTGCCTGCTACGCAGGCTAATCATATCAATGATCGTTGAATATTCATGGTGGATTACAACAATAACAGTTACACTGCTGTTCTGTCTTACAGGTTCTATCTTATTCATCTTGACTAGAGCTAATCTCGTGAGCAAGAGACTGCTGTTCTGTCTTACAGGTTCTATCGTATTCATCTTGACTAGAGCTAATCTCGTTTGCAAGAGACTGCTGTTCTGTCTTACAGGTTCTATCGTATTCATCTTGACTAGAGCTAATCTCGTGAGCAAGAGATAGCCCAGAGGTTGTTTCATGCAGGTTTCGATAAAATTTGAAATTGTTTTCTTAGACGAGGTTAGACGAAGTATTCGTTTGATAATAATTCTTTGAATATAATTCTTCTTTTCTTAAATAGAGACAATAAATATATATTCTTATATAAATAAGTAGCAAGATATACAATTTGTATAGGTATATGTATATCGTATTTGTATACTAATGTCTTCCTGGGTATTCTCGTGTTAGGACCAGTTTAAACGTCGAACTTCACATGATTGAGCCGAACCTCATTGAAAACAATGGATAACAAGTCGGTCTTCTTTGATGTCATTAGATTCGGCTCATTCACATCTTTTCTTGTGAAGTCTTCAAAAAAAATTCTTTTTCCTGCAAATAAAGCATCGATAGAATTGTAACTAAAATGATATCATCAATAGAATTCGTGATTTTTGTTAGCTCAGGGTTTAGCACTGAAGTGATTACTTGGAAAGCAAAGGTTGTATACACTGATAATGTGCCGCCTCTGCACCGCTGTGGCCATGAGTTTAATTCCGGCTGGACTCGCGATCACATGTAAGTAGAGTTGCTTGTTGGTTGTTCTGTGTTTCGATGGTTTTTCTAAGGGTTTTCCGGTTTTCCTCCCTCCACAGAATCAACGTCTAAATTAATTCGAATTTCATTGTATTACTTGTATTACTTGTATCTACTGATTATTAAGTACTACCCTTGTACAAGTAAAAAAAAAACATTTTTAGAGACTTGAAAAAATTGCTAGATACTTACCAGTTCTGTTTTTCTTTCGGTTGGATGATATCTTTCAAATCTAAACAAAAAAAGCTTGTTTAGACCAAATCTTTCGCTAAATGATGTCCTGGAATTTTAAAATCCTTTAGTTCTTCCCAGTTTCTTCCTCCCTCCTTCGATCCCTTCATCTCATCTATCTATCCATCCTTTCTTTCTCAAATTCCTTGCTTCTACTTCACAATTCCTCGCCGCTGAGCGATTGAAGGTTTGAACATTGATTATATATCCAACGTTCTTAGCGGCTCGCGAGGTAATAATAACTGGAAGAAAGAAGCCAATTTTGGTTTCGAGACTTACTTGTGCAGATCCCACACTGCCTGAAACAGTAATGATGAAACAGAGATATCCACAATGACGGCGATGTCCATCGGCTTGGAGCAAAGACCAACTACAACAGAAAACATCCATTGTTATCAATTGTGCGATTGGAAAGCCGACTAAACGTCTTTTTCCCCCACTGATCTCCACGCACTTACCCGGGGCTGCCAAGACGCTGTTGATGGCGGACATTGTAAAGAAAATAAGTAACAGTCTAAACATGGTTCCACAAAACGAAGCCATCTTGGCTGGTGACACCTTGACGATACAAAGTACGAATACAACAGCAAAGCACTTTTCTTAACAACTCAATAGAAGGGCAATTGAGCAGCGACTGAATAAAGCACTTTTTTATCTTTGTTATATATACTAATCCCCATCAAGAAACAGGATACAAAATATGCCCTTTCGTCATAAGTTGCAGTTAAATTAGGTTAGGGTAAGGAAACAGAATCACTAAGAATCAGGAAATATGAACCACGCGTAAAAAAATCCTAAACAAAAGTAATCATGAATAAGTGTTGAAACATCTATAGGGATAATGAATCACCAAAGTTAAGTGATTTGGCTTCTACCCACGAAGTAGATGACCTATGCCGCTGAATCTGCCTTGAGGACGTACACTGAAAGTAAAAAAAGGCCTGCATAATAAGCAAGGTTTGCAAGCTTAAAAGGCCTGAAATAAAAAGACATACAAAGTGTTCCTATTTTTCTCGTTTCTTTCAAATAGAACAAGCATAAGTTCAATTTTTCAATATCTCTAGATAGCCACTGAGGCAACTTAACTGATTTAACACGTTTGTCACGGATCGGAACATGGGAATCAACGATGTTATTATAAATTGGTATGACATTTATAATAACATCGTTGATTCCCATGTTCCGATCCGTGACAAACGTGTTAAATCAGTTAAGTTGCCTCAGTGGCTATCTAGAGATATATTAGCCAGCATTAGAACAAGGAACCATCTTAAAAGGACAGCTAGGAATTCTGAACAATGGGATGAATATAAATGTTTTAGTAATCAGGTGACATTTCAAATCAGGTTAGCAAAGAAGAATATTTATTCTAACCAGATTGATAACAACAAGAAAAATACCCAAAAGCTGTGGCGAGTACTAAAAAGCGCAACAAACATGGGGTCTAAGGCTCCCTTTCCTTCAAAGATATTTCAAGATGGTAAGTCTCTCACTGACACACGTGATATTGCTAATGCTTTTAACTTTCACTTTTCCAATATTGCTAATACAGTATTGGCTGAATCTGGAACGCAGCACCTAGACACTCAATCTGACCCTACTGACTCAGTAGACCAGTTTGTAGCTGCCCAATCTCCTCATGCCTCTCCATTCTCCTCAGTGCCGCCTATGACTGAAAAATTCCTGTCTGAACAAATCAAGAATTTTCCTGATAACAAAGCTAAAGGCGTAGATTCAATCAACACTAAGCTGTTGAAGATTGCACGCCCACATATATTGTCATCTTTGACTTATATATACAACTTTTCTATTTCTTCAGGGATATTTCCACAACAGTGGAAAATTGGTAAGATCACCCCTGTTCACAAATCCGGGCCTAAACATGATGTTGACAACTATCGTCCAATATCTGTACTATCTTCACTTTCTAAGATCTTAGAACGTCATGTCAGTTTGCATTTGCTTAATTATCTCCATGACAACAATCTTCTAAGCAAATTTCAATTTGGCTCTCGCCTTTCCTATTCTTGCGAGACTCTTCTTCTGAATCTAACTGATAAATGGCTAGAAGATATTGACAATGGCGAACTGACTGGTCTCTTACTCACTGACTTTCGTAAGGCATTTGACCTCGTTAATCACGACGTCCTTCTAAAAAAAAATATTGTGCTATGGTATCAATGGATCTGCCCATCGTTGGCTTTTCTCTTACTTAACTGATAGGACACAACTCGTGTCTATTGGTTCGGTTGCTTCTGATACTCTACCTATGCTCAATGGAGTACCACAAGGGTCATGTCTAGGTCCGCTGCTTTTTCTCGTCTATGTTAACGACATACCGTTTTCCAATACATCATGCAATACACATTTATATGTTGATGACACCACTCTATCCTGTTCCTCACCAAGTATTGGTGAAATAAACTGCATTCTCCAAAAAGGCGTTGACATTTTGAGTCAATGGGCCACTAACAATAGGATGGTTATTCATCCTAAAAAGTCCAAGTCTATGGTCATTGGTTCCCATCGAAGATTAGCTTCCCTTTCCGAGACTCTTAATGTTTCAATAAATGGTATCACCATCAACCAATCCAACTGTGAAAAGCTCTTGGGCGTCTTTATTGACTCCTCCCTCTCATGGGACGAGCATATTTTCAAAACTATCAAGAAGTTCAACACCAAGCTTGAAATGATAAGAAGGGCAAAGCCATATCTATCCCCAAAACACATTCTTCTCTTATATAACACAATAGCTAAACCAACCTTGGAATACTGTTGTTCTGTTTGGGGAAATTGCTCTTCTGAACTTCTTCAGCAATTGCTTCTTGCTCAAAAACGTGCTGTTAGGATGTTACTTAATGCTGACCTTTCATCTCCTTCTGTCAACCTATTTCAAAAACTTGGCGTGCTTCCCATTTCTGATGTTGCTCGTCTAAGACTCGCCAACCTTGCATTTAAATGTGTAAATGGCCTCGCTCCAGAGTGTCTGGCGGATAAGGTTGGCCACCCACTCCATCGTTATGGCACTAGACATGCCACAAATAAACATCTATCCATCCCAAAGGCAAAATCAAATGCAGGGAAACGTCGTTTTTCTTTCCTGGCACCTTCTATCTGGAATAACTTACCTCTTGAAACTCACTCTGTTTCACTGTCTCATAAATCCTTTAACCGTAAATGTAAAGAATACTTTCTCAATCACTTAAACTCAACTACTGAATTAAACGTGTCAAGACTATACTGATCCAAGCAAATCTTACTGTGCTCATTCTCTAAACTCGTACTTGTTTTATAATTGTTCGTATACAACTTATTTCTAATACATCTATATTATCTTCATTCATCTCATCTCCTCTCTTCCTTTCCTTCCTTTTCTTCTTCTTCCTTCTCTTATTGTCCCTTCTGTACCAATTTGGGGTGGGAAAGTTATATCCAAATATTTTTAGCAACATAGATATATTATATCAACATATTCATAATTCATAGATATTTAGTTTCGATAGTTTAGAATTCAATTGTATAGGTAGCTTACTTATTTATTGATGTAAATAATTTATCGGGCCAGATTGGAAAAAAGTTCAACTTTATCTGCATGATACCCAATAAAGATTTATTATTATTATTATTATTGTATGTATCTTTTATGCTGGTCCTTACTAAGGATATGGGTACAGGACATCCTTTAGGTAATCTAGAGCCTGGTCCTCTCTAGTTACATAAGCATAAGCATATATAATAAAAGTGTACGTCCTCACAGGAAATTCAGCGACATATAATACGCATAAGCATAAGAAGAACGGAACGTGTTGATCCTTGTGTTTTATGCCTGTGCGTGATGTGCTTGTGATAGTGAGAGCCAGCCTTAATACAAATATGCTGCTCTTATGAATAAAATTACAGGGAAGTGCTTTTTTAAATTGCGCGCGTGCGCGCGCGCGCGCGCGCGTGTGTGTGTGTGTGTATGTGTGTGTGTATGTGTGTGTGTGTGTGTGTGTGTGTGTGAGGGTGTGTGTGTGTGTGTGTGTGTGTGTGTGTGTTGGGAGAGGGGGGATTTGGAAAGTCTTCAGTACCCTATACTACTCTACTCTCTCACATCAAGGTACCGGTGACTCGAGATCATCGAGTCATACTCATACATATTACATCTTTATATGTTATACAAGATAAAGGAATAAATTGATCGTGCCTTGAATCCGTCCTTCGATTCCAGAACTTTCTTTTGCTTCAGACGGAAAACCAATCATGATCGATAAAACTGGTCATTTTAGAATGTTAGCGCTTGCTTTGAATTGGCTACACATTTTGCAGTCAAACACGCTAAGAGAATACAGAATGCATGGAGAATGTCCCACACTAGCTACAAGAGTGGCGGACTATCAAAACTACCCTAAAGCTAATTCAAGAAATATCCCTCTTGTTCTATCAAAGCCGTAGACAATCTGACATTGACCCTTTGGATATAAAGTTTCCTCTTATGTGTCTTAAAAGATACATAATACCGTTGACCTGACTGTCGAGAATCCATGTGTGCGTAGATCATTCGTGCCAATATGTAATATAACCAAGAGAGCATTAATGCTTCCACCCACTTCGCTTATACTATAGAAACAACAGTGCAACCCTTTGTGGGGTAAAGGGGTGTAGGGATTAAGTACTCCTTCTGCATACTGTTCAATATTTTGGAAACAGGTGATAAACCTTACTCTAGGGAGTGATAATCCCGGGGCTGCAGCGGTTTGGGCTAGGGGTGATGATCCCCAAGGCCCGTGACTTGGCAAAGTCCATATCCTGTAAAACTGTGCCATCGTATTATACGCTAAATGTAGAAGCGATTTTCAAACTAAAGCGTCCGGGTTGATAGACACTTTAACTTTTCTCGGCCGATTTAAAACCTGACATAATGAATCTTGTAAAGATGCTCTTTCTAGTGCTGGTATTTTGAATTTCGGCCGCCATTTTGGCAAAGGGTCTATTCCATCTATAATGTGAATCTGCTGAGACTACGATCAAGATTAACCGTCATTCCCTTGTGCGTGTGTCGAAGACCTTCAATATTTAGTTCATGAGGTTTCACAATGTTTCAAGAACCTTTATTTGTTTTTACCGCCACGTAAAAGTTAGCTCGCGAGGGCCTGCTACGCAGGCTACGTAAACATTAAATCCAAGCTCTTAGAAATTTATTCCAGTATGATGTTTTTAATATATATTTGGTCATTTTTATACAGCTTTTAAGTTTACATAGAATGATATTCTTGTTCTAACTACTAAAGTAAAACTGCTTGAATTGATATTTGGTATTTTTGAAATTGTTGGTCATCGTAATGATCCGGCTTTAGATATGCCAGCTCCTCAGTAAAAGTTGTTTTTCCTAAATGAGAACAATGGTGTAAATATGTACTGCTTGGCAAAAATATATGGAACCCCCCCCCCCCCCCCCCAATATTGCAACCCCCCCCCCCCCATACACTAATAATTGAATGCCCCCTTTGCGATTTAGTCATTGAGGGATAGCCTCATTTCAGTGGTGTCTAAAATAAAGAATGCAGAACTTCAACAAGAGAGGCTTTGCACCATCACGTGATGGCAGGCATGACAGGAGGCAGGAACAATAGTGTCCTTCCCCTGGGAAACTGAATTCTTTCACGTGTAATTAATCATATTATACCAGATTCAATTGTTCCCCCTGTCATGACTACCATCACGTGATGGTGCAAAACCTCTATACAAACACTTTGAAATTCAATGGACCTTCATTGGAACACATGAATATTTTATTCAAAATCGAGCCTAAGGCTCACCAGCAGAAGATTGCAAACTGGAGTATTAAGAACAAATTCCCAAAAATTATGACTAATCTATCATCCATTACTCACCAGCATTTCGCTTCTTCTCTCTTTTCCACCTCTTTAAAATCTAAAAAAAGTGAATTAAGTATTAAGAGAGCTTTTGAAGAAACACTCCTTCAAAGAGACACTAGCCTGCTTTACATTCAGACAAATACCCCGGTAAAGTCCTTTACGTGTGACTCAGACTAAGAGAGAGTCGGAAGGCCGTTTGACTTGATATTATGGTCTTATTAGGGTAAAAATTAGTTCTGATTAACAAAAGAAAGACATACTTCTGCAAATGCCACATTGCTTGAAGCAATAACTCTTGAGAAATTGGCGCATGGTTGGTGAGGAGGTCGTACAAAAACCGCTTGCCACCAACTGTTTGCAAGTATGAGGTGTAAAGCTACGACAACCTGGGGAAAATAAGTCATAGTAAATAACACCTCTGCTCTCCTCTGCTCTCCCCTCCTCTGCTCTCCCCTCCTCTGCTCTCCTCTGCCCTCCTCTACTCTCCCCTCCCCTCCCCTCCTCTCCTTTTGTTTACAACTGTAAGTTCTACTCACGAGGACATCCAACTCCAGGTCTTTTGTCTTTTTTGAAAGCATAAGAACGATCATCATAGCAACATCCATATTTGCTATTTACGCAATCATCTGAAGGTCCTGTTATTTCTGCGAAGTTAAGTAAAACCTTAGAATCATTACAATCATAAATTATCTCGTCTTTTATTTTGTCCTTGAAGCAATGACTACTTGGGCTACCTTTGAAGGCTTTGAAAATCCAAGGCACTTGGATGAGTATGTAGACAATTAAGTTGGACTGATTTAGTACTTACCGCTTCTGTAGCATTGTCGACATGTCTTGGGGCATAGGTCATGCATTCCATTTGCACCACACCCATCGTTGCTCTTACGAGCACGAGGAGCTTTGACTAAGAAAAAAATTCTAAGCAGGGGTTCTTAAATCTCTTTAGAAAAGTGTTTGTAAGGTGTGAGGATTAAATGAATATGGCAAGTGTTGACTCAAGATTTCTGTCATCGGCATATATGTATTCTTAATACATAACTAAAGCTAGCCAAGTAAAACTGGAAGAACGTTTTGAAATATAAATAAATATTCAGGTTGGTGAACGTTATTAAGGAAATGACTCTGTGCACAGAATATGCACAAAAAATGTGTTTTTCAAAGCATTACGATAATTTAAGTAAAATACTGAACATTACCAAACCAAATCCACGTTTTGTATGACCTCCTTATAAGTGGGCAAATTAAAATCCTATGTTAATGTTGAGTGGAAATGCAGATTCTAAGAGCAGATTTACGGGCGAGACACCTAGTAACTTCTGCTACTCTACTTTCGGGCGAGTCACCTTAAAAGCAGTTAGAATCAAGAATTTAGAAGTAGAAAGCTTAGAACTATTTATTAGATTTTGTTATGTACTACATATAGAAGGAATAACCCCAAGAGCAGATTTACGGGCGACACACCTAGTAACTTCTGCTACTCTACTTTCGGGCGAGTCACCTTAAAAGCAGTTGGGATTCGAAAGAGATGAAAAACTTATTAGTATTATTAATTATCTCTTAGGAAGTGGAAATATTGATTCCAAGAGCAGATTTACGGGCGAGACACCTAGTAACTTCTGCTACGCTGCTTTCGGGCGAGTCACCTTAAAAGCAGTTGGATCAATAGATAGAATAGCATAGCAAAACCAAGAAAACTTTTGTTTTATTGTTGATAATTAGTAAATATTATTAAGTTACTCTGCCCATTTCAAAATTTGTCATACATTGAAATCCGATTCGTCTTGCAGTGTCGGTAGGAGATTTGAAGATATTGGCGGGCTCGTAGTTTTACATTTCTTCTTCATCAATTGAGCTGTTGTATTCTAAAAGATAATATACTTTTTTTCCATAAGTACTTAGTTGGGCTTCAAGATTTGAAATAGTTTCTTCAATCTCCTTATTTAATTGCTGGACGGAATCATTTCACACACTGTATTTTTTCAGTCCATACGAATTAATAAACTTTGTAAGGTCTTTGAAATATAGGGTACTTACAATTTCGTTGCTCAGATCTCTTGTTTTTGCCTAAGCAGCCCATCGACGAGCCAAAGACCGTGGAAACGTTTAAAATTACATTTGGCGCCATTTTCTAAATATAAGCTTTCGAAAGGGACTCGTGTAATTTCAGCTTTAAAACTCTGCCCGAAAATTTAATCAGTTGGTCAGCCATAGATCTTGATTGTAAATGTGAGCCAACGTTTTCAAGGGTGGAGAGAAAAATCAGAGAACTGGAGAAGACCGTTTGGAACAATATATCTGTTGGTAGCTCGTTGTGACCTTTGAGTACGTGCAGTATACAATCGATTTTAATAAGTCTACATTTAACTTTATTAACTTGAATCAATTTCAATGTAAAGCAGTTGACAAGACGTTAAACAGGATCACTGTTTCATTCAACTGAGGGTGTTAATCTCTAAAACTGGATTAAAGGAAGACAATAGCAAAGCGGTGTTATATTACGACTCCTACTGCGAAACAACTCACTTTTAAAGTGAGTTGTTTCACTTTTTAGTCGGTCAAAGCTCGTCGTGATCGCAATCCGGGACTTTATCGTAGCAAAGAAGCGCTATGAAAAACGAAAACATACAAGAAAAAGAATTGGAAATAGAAGGGAATCCCTGGTGGTGTGCGCTGCTAATATCGGAGCTCCTGCGCGAGCGGAGAACCATACTTAAGAAAAAATGGTAACTCATCGAGTTGATTTTTCATGGCTTGATTGCGCCATCACCTTGTCCGTACGTATACACTCTCGACCCCAGAGCCCTGCCATTCTAGCTTACTGCGCATGCTCGACGAAATGTCAGAGACTTTTTTTAAGAGTTCTGATTGGTTAGAATACTTTTCGCGATAATTGATTGAAAACCCGCTCTAACAATTACAAGAGCCCCTGCAATAACTAAGAATAACTTTTACGGTAAAAAGAAGCCCCTTCACATTGTGTTTGTAATGAGTAAAGAAGATAAACAAGTCGCTGTTAAGGAACGTACCAGAGCATTCCTTGTCGTTAGGTCCATAGGCATAGGTAACATTGTCAGGACAGCATCCATACTTTCCCTTGCTACAGTCCATCAGAGCTTTGGGGGGAAAAGCAATCAAACACCCATTAAAAGAAATAAAAAAGAAACACTGACACTAAGCGCATCTGGTAGTTTTTGGGATTTAGCGTTTTAGGTTTGATTGAGGGATAAAAAAGGAGGAGAACCCGGAGTAAAATTCTCGAATCAAGGAAAAGAAACTCTCATGTGACAGGAATGGAGAGAGGTGAGTGCCCTACCGTTACACTACCAAAATCAAGTCATTTAAAGAACTTAAACTGAAGTAATATAATAAATATCACTTACGGTGGATGGCCGCCATTGATAATCCCAACTCAACCGTCAGAACAACGAGAACTATCATAGAGCAAACCACTGCTGTCTTCTGGGGTGTCGCCATTTTCGGTAACAATTGAAAATCTTCTCGCTTTGGTTCAGTGTGGTAGTTGTCTTGTTTGAATCTTTCTTCTATGGTTTGTTATTTTATCCCTTTTCTTGAGTCATACATTTTTTTTTTACGGTTTTACTATTTTTTTTAAGTAAGGGTAATCAAGCA
The DNA here is from genome assembly GCA_023349425.1 of Anthopleura sola. Taxonomy (NCBI): domain Eukaryota; kingdom Metazoa; phylum Cnidaria; class Anthozoa; order Actiniaria; family Actiniidae; genus Anthopleura; species Anthopleura sola. The sequence continues at coordinate 611,751 of JALHLI010000008.1, forward strand.
TCAAGATTGGGGCGGGTGTCATAATGTATTCTTCCTTAATCAAACAGTGATGTAAAAAAAACATCAATGAAAGAAAAGAAAGGAAGTTCTTGTTAGTAATTCTAGAACTCTGACTTCCAAAGACTTGAACTATGCAATAGTATGTGTGTTATAAATCTGTGTTTGTGAGGGAACTCCTTCATGTGGGGGGGGGGGGGGGGGGGGGGGGTAGAGGGGCCATAAATTTGAGCTGCTATTTGTATGTAACAATGAGGTAACGCTGATCAAATTTCATGTAATAATTGTTTAATTTTTAATTGAGTTGACATTGGTCCATGTAATCATGGATATTTTTTGGTCTGTTGCTTTTCGTGACTCTTGTCACAGCTAGTATATACAAGAGTTGTTTCAGTGAATCAATAATTGAGTTTCACTTCACTCTTTGTAAAAGGAGTTAAAGACCTTCTCACTTACTTGATAACCTTCTCTTTTCAAATAATTGCTAATAAATTCCGATAAAATAAACTGGGATATATTTTGATTTGAGATTCAAATGGAAAGAAAGCTGAAAGAGAAAATTAGGAGGAATGATCCATCACATTACACCTGTTAGATCAGAGATGCCAGTTCTGGTACCAGTTCAGTGAATTCTCACCAAACGAGAGATTTCTGGTTGGTATCACTTAACTTTGACATCATGTATCTTTAATGTGCAAAGACAAGGTAGTCAGATAAACTCAATTTTAAATGAAAATTATCTCCTAGAAAGAGAAGGTTTTCCCGATATTTCCATGTCTACAGTTCATAGGTTCTAGGTTCTGCATCACGTGTTCTTCAAGCGTATATTATTAGTGTATTATTATTTGTTATGTGACATGATCATCGGGTCTTATGTTTGTCAAATATATGCCAGTTGCATTTTACAGTTTTACCAGTCACACGGTCTGGTTGATGAGCCCATCATACCATAGCCTGCGTAGCTGGAGTTTTTTTTTTGTTTTTTTTTTCCACTGCTTTTTGTATTGTCTTTTTGCTCTCGCTCCAGTTCTTACGCGGCCATAACCACAACCAACGAACAGTACAAACAAACTACCGAGAACTGCCTGCTACGCAGGCTAATCATATCAATGATCGTTGAATATTCATGGTGGATTACAACAATAACAGTTACACTGCTGTTCTGTCTTACAGGTTCTATCTTATTCATCTTGACTAGAGCTAATCTCGTGAGCAAGAGACTGCTGTTCTGTCTTACAGGTTCTATCGTATTCATCTTGACTATAGAGCTAATCTCGTTGGCAAGAGACTGCTGTTCTGTCTTACAGGTTCTATCGTATTCATCTTGACTAGAGCTAATCTCGTTTGCAAGAGATAGCCCAGAGGTTGTTTCATGCAGGTTTCGATAAAATTTGAAATTGTTTTCTTAGACGAGGTTAGACGAAGTATTCGTTTGATAATAATTCTTTGAATATAATTCTTCTTTTCTTAAATAGAGACAATAAATATATATTCTAATATAAATAAGTAGCAAGATATACAATTTGTATAGGTATATGTATATCGTATTTGTATACTAATGTCTTCCTGGGTATTCTCGTGTTAGGACCAGTTTAAACGTCGAACTTCACATGATTGAGCCGAACCTCATTGAAAACAATGGATAACAAGTCGGTCTTCTTTGATGTCATTAGATTCGGCTCATTCACATCTTTTCTTGTGAAGTCTTCAAAAAAAATTCTTTTTCCTGCAAATAAAGCATCGATAGAATTGTAACTAATTATATAAAATGATATCATCAATAGAATTCGTGATTTTTGTTAGCTCAGGGTTTAGCACTGAAGTGATTACTTGGAAAGCAAAGGTTGTATACACTGATAATGTGCCGCCTCTGCACCGCTGTGGCCATGAGTTTAATTCCGGCTGGACTCGCGATCACATGTAAGTAGAGTTGCTTGTTGGTTGTTCTGTGTTTCGATGGTTTTTCTAAGGGTTTTCCGGTTTTCCTCCCTCCACAGAATCAACGTCTAAATTAATTCGAATTTCATTGTATTACTTGTATTACTTGTATCTACTGATTATTAAGTACTACCCTTGTACAAGTAAAAAAAAAAACATTTTTAGAGACTTGAAAAAATTGCTAGATACTTACCAGTTCTGTTTTTCTTTCGGTTGGATGATATCTTTCAAATCTAAACAAAAAAAGCTTGTTTAGACCAAATCTTTCGCTAAATGATGTCCTGGAATTTTATAATCCTTTAGTTCTTCCCAGTTTCTTCCTCCCTCCTTCGATCCCTTCATCTCATCTATCTATCCATCCTTTCTTTCTCAAATTCCTTGCTTCTACTTCACAATTCCTCGCCGCTGAGCGATTGAAGGTTTGAACATTGATTATATATCCAACGTTCTTAGCGGCTCGCGAGGTAATAATAACTGGAAGAAAGAAGCCAATTTTGGTTTCGAGACTTACTTGTGCAGATCCCACACTGCCTGAAACAGTAATGCTTTAGAAAGTTTCTAGTACGTGGTTGATTGCTCTTGCAGTAATGCTTGCTGCCAAACTGTTTACAGGCGTGACGATACACGTTACGACAGACTGGGGAAACAAGAACATCTTACGTTATTCAATCGATCAAAAAAAAAAAAAACAATCAAAGGCACTGACACGGATCGGACAGACTGACAGACTGACTGTTTGATGACTGTGTGAATGGATGGATGGATGGATGGACGGATGGATGGATGGATGGATGGATGGATGGATGGATGGATGGATGGATGGATGGATGGATGGATGGATGGATGGATGGATGGATGGATGGATGGATGGATGGATGGATGGATGGATGGATGGATGGATGGATGATAGACTGATTGACTGATTGACTGATTGAGCATTGTTTTCAAAGTAAAAAGGTCTGTTGAAAGACCGAAAACAAGAAATAGGTTTGACAACTATAGGTCATGTGATCTAGCAATTCTATGCCATAACGATCGAATAGGCAATGTGCATTAAAGCTAACAGCAAAGTGGGAAAGCAAGTCCTGTAAAAATGAAACAGGGAAATCAAAGGAACTTTTAGAAACAGTATTACTCTGCTATTTTCGTTTATTGAAATACTTTTATTTCCATGGAAAATGTCGAAGGAAAACCTGTCAGATGTATTTTTAGAGAAGCCACTTTCCCATCATGCTTTGTGCTAGAATTTCGAGCTCATGCACATTGGCTATAGAGACAATCTGCATCTACATAGTAGTTCATAATGTGTACATGAATACTTACATGGACATCCAACACCTGGTCTCTTGTCATCACTGACGGCTGGTGTGACACCATCATAACAGCATCCATATTTGCTCTTGTAGCATGCCGGAGGGGAGGCAGCCTTTTGACCTATTAATTAATTTAAATTATTGACGTCAATGATTACCTTATTACATGAAATTTTTGCGACATGTTAATTTCGCGATTTCGGGAGTCGCAGATTTCGCGACACTTTAATTTCGCGATTTTACCATAAAATCATATTTTAAATCACTTTATTTTCTCGATTTCATTAGTAAATTATTCTTAATATTATTATTAATAGTGATAACAAAAAGTAATAATTTCGCCGTTAATTTCTGGGTGCATGATAGTCCACGCTAGCATTTGCGATGAACACTGATACTATTGACTAAAATCTCGACGAGAAAAGTGGCTATTATGTGTCCTGCCAACTATTCTTATGAATGAAAAGTTAAATGATAAAGTATTCTATAGTATTTAGAGATCGTTCTACTAGTTTCTATGCAGCGTGCGCCATGCCCCAGTGATAAGCTCTCCGCATTCCTGTCGCGCTACCTCAAGCAAATGGGTCTAAAAATATCATACAGAAAACTATGTATACGTGATGAACTACGTACTGTGATCGAGTGCTTGACGAAAACAGTTCCAGAAATAGCTATCACTTTGCGGAAACTATATATAAGTTTACTGGTTCCTCTTTAAATCGAAGTGAACTCGAGATGAGGAAAAAATCCACTACTATGATTTGCTCGGGTGTTTTTGACTTCAAATTTGGATTTTGCTATCAAATGAATAATGTGAGATTATTGTTTACTAACCATTTACACATCGTCCACATGTCTTCGGGCATAGTTCAGTCATATCTGCCCATCGGTTTAGAGCCTTGCAGTCGCCTTCTTCTTTGAGCTTTTTACACAGCTTGACTTTGTCGTAGCATAGTAATGCTGATAGTAAACAGATGAAGTACATTAACAAGAAAGTCATAAACAACAACGTTATACAGATCTCTCTATTCTCTTTTCTTGCAATCCGATGCTCAGTAGTTCATGCTTATAACGGTTTACTCCTATTAAAATGGGAAGAGCATAAGAAATGTGTATAATTAACAATAGATCCTATTCATTCATTTTATTTTTATTTTACGACTGCACTTGTGTAAGTCAAAGCAGTAAGCCACGTTGGGCGAAAGATAACTTAACTAGGCAGTTATTGAAGAGAGGATCCTTATTCACAAACTGTATTTATCAGCTGGATATTCCTGTATTTGTGTTTTCTGTTGTATGCTTGATCAACAAATCTATTCGGCAAATATCATGAAAGTGTTGATTATTTGTTCTCGCACATATCATGTGACCCGACTTCGCGACAGGTGATTCACGCTGAATTTGACAAAAAATATCGAATTTCTCAAAATGGGCCTTTCACTGGAATCGAAGTATAGAACATGAAACAAGTTCATTTGCTAAGAATTTGATTGACAAATTAGATCTAGAATTCAAGAACGAAAACCAAAAATATTCTCTTTGTCATCCATACCCTGAAACAACCTCTAGGCTGATCTTAGTCAGAATAAGTATTGAATTGAAATTTAGCGTATTAGGTTCTGTAGAGAGAGGAAAACTGGGCAGAACCCGGAGAAAGACCTTCGAATAGGGAAGAGACCTAACAAACTCTACTCACATGTGATACGATACCGACTCTGGGCTCTAACTAACCTGAGACCCCAGGGGTAGGATTAGGCAAGTGTACTACAGCTACCTCAGCCTTGGATAGGAAATGTGTACCATGATCAACAAGAGTTTTGCGGGTATCCTACCTGAACAACCTTTTTGGTTCCATCCTAAAGCATCCGTAACTCCATCAGGACAGCAACCAAACTTGTTCTTTTTACAGTCAAAAATTGCTGAAAACAAAAAGATATAAGGAAATCATGAAGAATAGGAAAGGAAAGATAAATAAGATCCTTTGTTGAGAAGGGAAACCAATAGAAAAACTACTTACGATGGAGGTTTGCCAGGCTGAGGTTGAGCAGCTCTGAGATCAAGCAAAAGAGAAATATCAAATGATTTGACTTGAGTGATTTTCCCATCATCAGCAACGTATCTGCTCTCGTTATTCTCTCTCTCTGATAGTTTTAACTCTCGTTTGAAATTTTCTATAAAGACTTATCTTTTTTATACCCTGCAATTCAGTCACCTTCGACGTCAGCGGATGGAAAGGAATTCCAAATACCTCATTCTTGAAATAGTTTAAAATCTTTTTGGTTTTCAGGAACTTAGAAACACGTTGCCAAAAGACCGAGGGCTTTGATATTTGTATCTTGACATCAGTGTCAGACGTTATTAACAATATTTGGTTTGTGGATTAAAAAGGGTTAAAAAAACTGAAGTTCAAGGTAAGATGAACTGAATGAAGGGAAAGGTAACTTTGCAAGTTTTGGGAGGTTTTTGGGAAAGGTTGTTCTGATTGGCTGATAGCACACTGGCTCGTTCAACACCAAAGGCGTCTTCCCTTGTGAGGTAACATGTTGGTTATGCTATTGTATCCGACTCCTGCTGATTTCATCACCCAAATGTTCGCAGCTTGTACAAGTTTCCTTTAGAGCTGTGGAGCAGAACCAGCATAACAATACCACCCCATGGCCAGTATGTCTGATGGACTAAGGTCAAGCATTCCAATAAATACAGCATCGCACAGTGTTGAGGTTTGCTAACGAGGATTCTGGCTCAACCACAGTGTATCCTAAAAGTCATTAGGCTAATAGATCTTAATTGTTTTTATGCATTATAAGATATTTGTAAACTGAATGCTTGGTGGTTTACCACAGGATTGTTCCCTACTGCAGACTGCCCCACTCAATATCAATGATCCGGCTTTTCTCTTGTTCTGCTAACGAGTATTCTTAACCACAGTGCATCTTAAATAGTCAATAATCTAATAGACCTTATTCATTGATATCCATCATTGATAACCGTGGAAGATGTTTTGAAACTAAGTGCTTAACGTGCTTAGTGATTTACCGTAGAATTGTTCGATATTTTCTTTTCTTTATTTCCATGTTGATTGGTGTATTCAACGTTATACCTGCAAAACACATCATCTGTTCCTCTCTTAATAGATATAATACTGCCTTGCATTACAGCAAAATATAACTAGTATCTGAGATTATTCGGGGCATGGAATATAGTTAAGATAATAGAGATCTAAGTAAATGGAATGCCTTGAATACGTGAGCTATTTCCTCTTCATAGTTTTTGGGGTTAAAACAGAGAACGATGTGTAAATAGCCATGACTTTATTGTTATTATTCTAAGAAGTTCTTGGTAATTAGATTTGATACACTTCATCGACTAAAAACCCTTCAATAATACTCGACAATATCTGCCTGATTTAACGTGCCTCGCTAAAAAGAAAAGCACTTGTTTCCATAATTCGTTTCATTCAATAAAATGTAACAAGAACACTGTGGTCATCATAAAATCATTAATCACGATATAGTTCACATCGTTCTCCTGCAACGTGTATCAGCATACCATGGGCAGATATCTGTACGTCTTTAGATTAAGTTATTTGTAATGACGCATACAATTCTCGTGGAATGATGAGTTGGAGTAGTTAAGTCTAGGTCTGCTCACTCATGTGGGTGTACATCTTGGTGATTCATGCATCCAAGGTGGAACTCACTGATATTGGGTCAGTGGTGACTAGCGGTAGTTGACTAACTTGGCAAAGAATCTAGGCCAAAAGACAGGTGTATAGGAAATCAGTTTCTGACCAAACAGCATCATTCATAGCTCAAAGCAAACCGTACTGAGTTTTTGGATATTAAACGAATGAAAAAATCCAAATTATTTTGTTAAGTTATTAAGAAGGAAAAATAATTTTGATTAGCGGCCCGTGAAACAAAAATGTAAAATCATTCTAAATATAAGATATGAAGGTATAAATAGATTAATAGTTCTCCCGCACACTCGATAAATAAAATAAAATAAAACCGCATTTTGAAAGCACTTTCAATTTTTTGTTGTCCAAATACTCTATATTTTTATTTCAATTTTAAAAAGACGTTGCTTTTTCTTAAAAATTCAATAGACTCCTTTATTTGATATTTTTATGGTAGCGCTGCATTTTAAATATTATTATATAAAAGTATGACATTTTCTGAAAGCTAAATAAACGTAGTTTTTAAAAATTAATTTAGAATTTTCTGTTTTGCAACACACACAAAAAAAAAAATGATTGGCTTCGCAGTTTTTGAGTGACCAAAATATCGTTTTAAAAACATCGTAGCTCTTTTGGATTACATAGGATCGAACTGAAACTTTGGATTATGATAAATCACAATGCGATCTTCAAAACGATGTCTCATATTTTTGATTTTTTTTTTTTCATTTAAAAGATATTGTCTATTTTATAATCATAACCACAGAAAATTCAAACTTCCGGAATGAACGCGTCATTGCGCACAATCTAAAAAGGATATCAAAAATCTGAGACACCATTTTGAAGTTCATTATCCACAGAGTATACTAATGTTTTTTGATCGACATAGTGGAAATTCTGATCCTGCGGGAAGTCGTCGAATAAAGTGAGGTAGAATTTCACTTTGAACCCAATAACTTGTTTTTGTGTTCCAAAACAGACAATTATAAATAGATATTCGAAAACTACATTTATTTAGCTTTCAGAAAATGTATACGTTTATGGCAAAATACTGTAAAGCCCGTGCAAAATGTGAGGTAGCGCGTATAGGGGCCCTAATCATATCCTGATACCTTAGGGAGCTACAATCTCCGGCCAGCAAAACAAAATGGGACACGTACTATTCCGGAACACCGTCCCCCTCCACCCCCCCCCCCCTCCCCCTCCTAGCAATGTTGTCTCGCATGCATTTTATCCGGTAACCACTTCATAAACTCTAAAGCTTCATAGAACAACATTGCTTAGGGGGAAAGGGGGGAAGTGGCACTTTGTTTTTTGCAGAAGATTGTAGGTTGGGACCTTCGTTACGATCAGTGCTCCCTCAGCACTCCTCGTTCTTTAACTCTCAAATATCTCATGCTGTGGTCTAACCCATTACTATTGTGTGAGTTGTAGGAATCATAGTGTGATCCGCCCAGTATTCAGAGCTTTCACGATATCCTTACTTGCTGTGGGGTAGTGAAATAAAGAAACAACGTTGCATTGTTCCTGCCTTACAAGATAGCCGCTGTGAAGCCATTGTATGTGTGTTCATAGAGGCCTCTCCCATCGTATGTGATCGTTGTAGAGGATGTCAGTGAGATTCATCTTGCTGAAATTCACACAGTATACCTCGAATTTGAGTCCTATCTTAACTGGATCGATTAGATAACAGCGTCATTAAACCTCAATTTTGATTTTCACCCCAACTGAGTCTGCGTGTACATAAATATAGGTCGCAGCTAGTTTTTCAAATCACATCCCACATGGAAAGAAGTGGCGATGGAAGGTAAGTCGTCGGTACCGCAAATGACGATCTGGGTTTGCTGGTCATAGCAAGGGGTTAATCATCTACGGTCTAGGGGCCGACTAACCTCTCCCTTAGGCTTCGGCCGAGCTTCCTGATCAGTCTGTAACTGTTCCTCCCGGGATAGCGGTGTTGGGGTCGAAATCTCCAGCGTAGCCGTAAGTCCATACGATGCTACAGCACTCGATGTCTGGAAGTATGGCCCTGGTTAATTCAGCCAATAAAAATAAAATAATCTCTTGCTGTAATTAATATTTCTAACTTTGTATCAGGTGATCTGATATCTAGGCGCGCATTGCATTGTTTGTCACAACGAAAACTTCCCAGTGGATTCTTTTATCTCTTGTCAAAATGAAATACTTTCCACAACAAAATATTGCTTTTGCCTTTTACGATCTATACCAGCAAATATTATCGATACCCTGAACAATCTTAGGGCCTAACAAAGTCAAATGATAAATCATTTTGCGATCTTGAAAACGGTGTCTTAGATTTTTGACTTTTTTAAATTCAAAAGATATTGTCTATTTTGTAATCAAAACCACAGAAAATTCAAACTTCCTGATTGAACGCGTCATTGCGCAAGATATCAAAAATCTGAGACACCGTTTTGAAGCTCATTATCCACAGAGTGTCCTAATGTAATTTTTATCGACATATCGGAAATTCTGATCCTGCGGGAAGTTGTCAAATAAAAAGCGGTAGAATTTCACTTTGAACTCAATAACTTTTTTTGTGTTTCAAAACAGACAATTATAAATAGATATTTGAAAACTACAATTATTTTATGTTTTTATGCGGGCAAAATATTGTAAAGCCGATGCGAAATTTGAGGTAGCGCGTATAGGTGTCCTATAATCATATCCTGATAGCTTAGGGAGCTACAATCTCCAGCAAAATAAAATGGGACACGTACTATTCTGGAACACCTCCCCCTCTCTACCCCCCCCCCCCCCCCCCCCTCCTAGCAATGTTGTCTCGCATGCATTTTATCCGGTAACCACTTTATAAGCTCTAAAGCTTCATAGAACAACATTGCTTAGGGGGAAAGGGGGGAAGTGGCACTTTGTTTTTGCAGCAGATTGTAGATTGGGAGCTTCGTTACGATCAGTGCTCCCTCATCACTCCTCGTTCATTAACTCTCAAATATCTCATGCTGTGGTTTAACCCATTACTATTGTGTGAGTTGTAGCAATCATAGTGTGATCCGCCCAGTATTCAGAGCTTTCACGATATCCTTACTTGCTGTGGGGTAGTGAAATAAAGAAATAAAATGGTTTAAAAAGGTCCTTGTCTATGCAACAACATTGCATTGTTCCTGCCCTAAACGATGGCCGCTGTGAAGCCATTGTATGTGTGTTCATAGAGGCCTCACCCATCGTATGTGATCGTTGTAGAGGATTTCAGTGAAATTCACCTTGCTGAAATTCACATAGTATACCTCGAATTTGAGTCCTATATTCGATTAGATAACAGTGTCATTAAACCTCAATTTTGATTTTCACCCCAACTGAGTCTGCGTGTACATAAATATAGGTCGCAGCTAGTTTTTCAAATCACACCCCACATGGAAAGAAGTGGCGATGGAAGGTAAGGCGTCAGTACCGCAAATGACGAACTGGGTTTGCTGGTCATAGCAAGGGGTTAATCATCTACGGTCTAGGGGCCGACTAACCTCTCCCTTAGGCTTCGGCCGAGCTTCCTGATCAGTCTGTAACTGTTCCTCCCGGGATAGCGGTGTTGGGGTCGAAATCTCCAGCGTAGCCGTAAGTCCATACGATGCTACAGCACTCGATGTCTGGAAGTATGGCCCTGGTTAATTCAGCCAATAAAAATAAAATAATCTCTCGCTGTAATTAATATTTCTAACTTTGTATCAGGTGATCTGATATCTAGGCGCGCATTGCATTGTTTGTCACAGCCAAAACTTCCCAGTGGATTCTTTTATCTCTTGTCAAAATGAAGTATTTCCCACAACAAAATATTGCTTTTACCTTTTACGATCTATACCAGCAAATATTGTCGATACCCTGAACAATCTTAGGGCCTAACAAAGTCAAATGGTATCACTTTGCGATCTTAAAAACGGTGTCTCAGATTTTTGATTTTTTTAAATTTAAAAGATATTGTCTATTTTGTAATCATAACCACAGAAAATTCAACTTCCGGATTGAACGCGTCATTGCGCAAGATATCAAAAATCTGAGACACCGTTTTGAAGCTCATTATCCACAGAGTGTCCTAATGTAATTTTTATCGACATATCGGAAATTCTGATCCTGCGGGAAGTTGTCAAATAAAAAGCGGTAGAATTTCACTTTGAACTCAATAACTTGTTTTGTGTTCCAAAACAGACAATTATAAATAGATATTTGAAAACTACAATTATTTTATACTTTTATGCGGGCAAAATATTGCAAAGCCGATGCGAAATTTGAGGTAGCGCGTATTGGGATCCTAATCATATCCTGGTACCTTAGGGAGCTACAATCTCCAGCAAAATAAAATGGGACACGTACTATTCTGGAACACCGTCCCCCCCCCCCCCCCCCTAGCAATATTGTCTCGCATGCATTTTATCCGGTAACCACTTCATAAACTCTAAAGCTTCATAGAACAACATTGCTTAGGGGGAAAGGGGGGAAGTGGCACTTTGTTTTTTGCAGAAGATTGTAGGTTGGGACCTTCGTTACGATCAGTGCTCCCTCAGCACTCCTCGTTCTTTAACTCTCAAATATCTCATGCTGTGGTCTAACCCATTACTATTGTGTGAGTTGTAGGAATCATAGTGTGAGCCGCCCAGTATTCAGAGCTTTCACGATATCCTTACTTGCTGTGGGGTAGTGAAATAAAGAAATAGAATGGTTTAAAAAGGTCCTTGTCTATGCAACAACATTGCATTGTTCCTGCCCTAAAAGATGGCTGCTGTGAAGCCATTGTATGTGTGTTCATAGAGGCCTCTCCCATCGTATGTGATCGTTGTAGAGGATTTCAGTGAGATTCATCTTGCTGAAATTCACATAGTATACCTCGAATTTGAGTCCTATATCCGATTAGATAACAGCGTCATTAAACCTCAATTTTGATTTTCACCCCAACTGAGTCTGCGTGTACATAAATATAGGTCGCAGCTAGTTTTTCAAATCACATCCCACATGGAAAGAAATGGCGATGGAAGGTAAGGCGTCAGTACCGCAAATGACGAACTGGGTCTGCTGGTCATAGCAAGGGGTTAATCATCTACGGTCTAGGGGCCGACTAACCTCTCCCTTAGGCTTCGGCCGAGCTTCCTGATCAGTCTGTAACTGTTCCTCCCGGGATAGCGGTGTTGGGGTCGAAATCTCCAGCGTAGCCGTAAGTCCATACGATGCTACAGCACTCGATGTCTGGAAGTATGGCCCTGGTTAAATCAGCCAATAAAAATAAAATAATCTCTCGCTGTAATTAATATTTTAAACTTTTATCAAGTGATCTGAAATCTAGGCGCGCATTGCATTGTTTGTCACAACGAAAACTTCCAAGTGGATTCTATTATCTCTTGTCAAAATGAAGTATTTTCAACAACAAAATATTGCTTTTGCCTTTTACGATCTATACCAGCAAATATTATCGATACCCTGAACAATCTCAGGGCCTAACAAAGTCAGGGCAAGTCTAATTCTTAGTTGGAATTTGAATTTAGTGTGTTAGGTTTTGCTGAAGGAGGAAAAGCATCGATCGAATCAAGAGAGCGAGAGACCAAAAAGCACTGCATCCATGTGATTACAAGTCCAGGGATCAAACCTGAAACCCCAGAGAGGTGAGTGCACTACCAATATACCAGCGGTGGATCCAGCCGAAAATATATAAGGCTTCACTGAATATTGCTGAAATGACATTGCAGAACTTGGAAAGATATTTGAAAATGTGCTTTCTGTTCCATTTCAAGATTTTTAGCTGAAGGGGGGCTACGACCCCTCCTTTGCCCCTCCCTGGATCCGCCCCTGGATTATACTTCACGCTTGATACAAAATAAAATAAATGTCTTCAGGAAATCAAGAGTAACTGACAATAAAGAGTAGATTTATTATGAATGAATCTTCAAATGATAGTCAACTTTTATCTTATTCTTGGTATAATTCAGTACTGTACTGATATGTGGTTTAGGTTATACTATAGTATATATTAGTATATATTAGGTTATACTATAGTTAATCATGGTTGGAAATTCGTCCATGACCGTGTAAATCGTAGAAATGACGTCACTGCAAAACTGAGGTGTCTCGAAGCCTGCAAATATTGACTTATAAAAGTTTATATCTGAGATAAATTTAGATTTTCAAGAAAGGCTTTTCATATTTCGTGTACATTTACTATGATATTCATTACTGGGTGGGAAAATAAAATAAAGAAATAACCTGGCTGCTAAGGATGACACCTCAGTTTTACAGATTTTCTAGAGTTCTTAGTTCAGCTGGATGTAGCTTGAGTTAACTTCGAGGCTTTACAAAACAAGTTTTAAAAGAGGCGTAAACTTCACTAAGTCATCACTTTGTTCTTTTCCGTCTTCGATCTCGACCGTCATGCAGCCAAGAGACACGTGGTGCATGGATGACCTCACGTGGATAACCGCTGACAAGCACAAATCGATGCCTTTTACGGTATGCACTACTTTTCTGAGTTGAAGACATATGACAGCTTTGGTGTTGTGAAGTTCTACTTTACTGCAAGCCAACTTGAAACGACGAGAAACTAAGATAAAATAGGCGGAAAAAAATAATTTAGATACAATGGCTAGCTCTGGAAACTCCTATTGCTCGAATTCGATTGAATAACCACAAAACAAATCGAGGCTGGGGGTTTCTGTCCATACATTTACTGTATTGTCTACTCCAGCCTCGCCTTGAATGACTCGCAATCCAACCCCTTTTTTTTGTAGGCGGAGAGAGAGAGAATAGTGACCCTCGGAGCCGTTGTTTGTGTTGGTCACAATTCAACTTCCTGCCCATCGTTAGTGGGGGATGAGGATGGTGAGGTAGGGGAGAGGAACCGGGTGGGTCGAGGAAGGGGTGAGTTAACTTAACTTTGTATACATACCTGGAGTGTAAACCCTGAAATGTTTGACCTCATCCACAACAAGAGAAACCCAGAGCCCCTGGTCAGTCAAACCAAACATGTTCATTAAAATAACATTTATGTATGTACTGAGTGATACACCTTTTGCCAGCTTGGACGTAATGTTTCCCCATTGCAGACAATGTTTCATTCTCTTGAGAATAAGATTCTTTGTCAGTTGATTTGTATATTCATGTGTCTTCTCATACGCAACCGTTAAACAAAGAAATGATACTCTAGGGAAAAGCGTGTGGTCTGAAATGGGAAAACATTACTCCCAAGGAAAAGAGGTCTTTAGACTCTCTATGTAGAGTAGTATTTTCCAATTTGACTTCACGTGTGATAATTAAGGACTCAAGCAAATTATAATCTTTTTCCGAAGAGGTTTGAGATGGAGAAGAAGTACGCTCAAACTGAGTTAATTTATAAAGCTAAGCTCCATTAGACTAAGAATGGAAGCCAAAGAATGAACAATGGTTTATATATCAACATGAGTGTCAACTTACCTTTCCTTTCTGGGTGGCAACGACTTTACCACAAACTGAAAACAAAAATTTAAAGAAATTAACCTCGTTGACTTAAAGGAGTCAGTGACGCCATCTATACTCAACGCGAACTGCTCGCTCTCTGATCGTTTCTCTGTATTTTGTGATCAAAAAAATATTCGCTAGTTTCATACTCAGGATCGAGTCCGAGTAAATGAGTCTGTAATCAAGAAACACAGCAGTTATTTGGGAACTCAAAAGAGGTATATTCATGACGTATAGTCCTACCTTTTATTTGGTAGCGAGGAGACAAAGCGACTTTTTTACAGCAGATGCACTGCCTGGGCCGAGAGCAGGAACACGTCCTTGAAATCTTACCAACATCCTCGACTTGCTTCTTCATGTCACGCGGTGTAAGGAAATCAGCGAAGGTTTTCTGATGGATATGAATATAAGAATATCAAACAACATCATTCTTATGACCCTGAAACAACCTCTGCTGGTTGATCTAAGGCAGGGCATCGCTAACTCACAGATTGAGCCCTGAAACAATCTCTGCTGGTTGATCTAAGTCAGGGCATGGCTAACTCACAGATTGAACCCTGAAACAACCTCTGGGCTGATCTAAGTCAGGGCATGGCTAACTCACAGCTGATCGAACCCTGAAACAAGCTCTGCTGGTTGATCTAAGTCAGGGCATGGCTAACTCACGGATAGAACCCTGAAACAACCTCTGCTGGTTGATCTAAGTCAGGGCATGGCTAACTCACAGATCCAACCCTGAAGCAACCTCTGCTGGTTGATCTAAGTCAGGGCATGGCTAAATCACAGATAGAACCCTGAAGCAACCTCTGCTGGTTGATCTAAGTCAGGGCATGGCTAACTCACAGATAGAACCCTGAAACAACCTCTGCTGGTTGATCTAAGTCAGGGCATGGCTAACTCACAGATAGAACCCTGAAACAACCTCTGCTGGTTGATCTAAGTCAGGGCATGGTTAACTCACAGATCGAACCCTGAAACAACCTCTGGGCTGATCTAAGTCAGGGCATGGCTAACTCACAGATCAAACCCTGAAACAACCTCTGGGCTGATCTACGTCAGGGCATGGCTAACTCACAGATTGTACCCTGAAACAACCTCTGGGCTGATCTAACTTAGGGCTTGTTTAACTCACAGATCGAATAGTGATTTATCATGTTTTTGTGGAGGAGAAAAATAAGAATGTCTTACAAAATATGTTATATCGAATTTTAACGAATTTCTCATTTTTATTTCTTGCTTACCGTTTTCTTCTCGTTTCCTGATTCGTCAGAATCTCTAAACCAATCAGCTTTCTCGTTCTCAGTCTTCTCTATGTAGTTAGTGTTGACCAGAGCTCTAACAGCCTCGAGGATTTCTAGAGGAGCCTTGGATTCTTCAATTTCCTTATAGATACAGCCCAGTTTGAAGGTCTTGTGCATCACATGAAAGACTTTGACTTCTATCGCTAAACACGCTCCATGGTGGTGGGGTTTGAACGATACATCGGTCAGTTTGAGACAGGCTTTGATTTGTTTTACCAGGGGAATGTTGAAACAGATTGGCGGAGGATTTTTGACTGAAAAGAAATATCCGGGAAAATATCAGTGAGCGGTAAACAGTTTTACACACGGTAAAAAATAGAAAGACGAAAAAATAAACCGAAAAAATAGCAACAAGGTACATTAAATAATTATTTATATTTTGTGTATACGTGGTAAATAAAAACCTTTGAACCTTAATGACATACCTGATATCTTGGTCTTGAAGATCGCTTTACCATCCCATGTGATGCTGATCTCGATACCCTGTATAGTATAGACAGATTGATTTACATTCAGGTTGGCAATGCACAGTGGCGGGTCCAGAATCGTAAAAAAGCTGGCAAGATAGAGAGGTTCAATTTCATTCTACTGAACGTAAGGAACATGAATGGCTTCACAGGATTCCACAAAGGGGGTTCATGATGTATGTTAGAGCGCGTTCGTACTTCTAGAATCCTTCACTTTTATCCAGTCTACAATGGTCTAAGGTGTAGATCTGGTTTACAACTTATAGTACTTCGTAATAACACGCGCGCGACGAAGTAGGTTTTGGTGGACATCAATCAAGATATTTTCATGACACTCCATAGGCACGTGCTCTTGAAGACTTTGTTTTTACTGACAATGTCATGGAAACATTTTGATTGACGTCCACCAAAACCTTAATTTTTTTTAACTTAAATTCTTGACTTACTATCTCTGATTGGATGTAAGCAATTTTCACACAAACTAAAAAGGAAATAAAGAAAAAATGCGTGAAATCATAGGAAATGGCAGGAGGAAGAGAATTGGAGAAAAAAAGAATATAACAATGCCCTCTTGATTAATTTGGGCGTAATGTTTTCCCATTTCAATTTCCCTTAAGAATGGTTCTCTTATTTTCCAATAACACTTTGGGAAGATGAATTAGTATGGATGCACGTCAAATAAGAGGTTTGAAATCGGGAAAAATAATGATCAAAGTAAAACGGTCTGTTGGAAAATTGAAAGCGAAACCAAGACTTTCCAAAAGGAGTCCTGATTCTATCCAGCTGATCTGAAATAGTGACGTAGAAATGATGTCACAGCAAAACTGAGGTGTCATGGTGCATGTCAAAATTGACTTATAAAAGTTAACATTTGAGATAAATCTAGAGTTTGAGGAGAGGTTTCTGTATACATTTACTATGATATTCATTACTGGGTGTACCCCTCCCCCTGGATCGTGAAGGTCGTGCCACATCCTGTACCCCTCCCGCTGGATCGTGAAGGTCGTACCACATCCTGTACCCCACCCCTGGATCGTGAAGGTCCTGCCCCACCCTGTACCCCACCCCTGGATCGTGAAGGTCTTGCCCTACCCTGTACCCCTCCCCCTGGATCGTGAAGGTCCTGCCCCACCCTGTACCCCACCCCTGGATCGTGAAGGTCTTGCCCCACCCTGTACCCCTCCCATAAAAAGCGTAATGGAGAAAGTTTTAGCGTTTATAATTAACACACATTGTAATATGGATTTCTTATACTTAAACATCGGTGTTCATTCAGCTAGTACCTGGTCTACCAGGAGCTGACCGAGCACACTTCCCCCCCCCCCCCCCCCTCTCTCTCCATCAGTGGTCTGTTTTAAGAGTATTCAAAGGTTAACCTGCACGGATTAGTATTAGAAGTCGAAACAAATGTGTGAGATCACGGGGAATCGCACTTCGGACCTCTTGCTTAGCAGGCAGCGCACTAGTGCCAACTTCGCCACACTGGCTTCAGTAAGACATATATAGAGAAATGTTTACCTTCATCATTCACATGAAGCTGCTTAATCTTGATCTTTGTGCATCGAGAAAAATCATCAACACTTGTCAAATCAGTTTTATCTGTTGGTAAATTAACCGGGAATAAAGATCCTTGAGTAGCTGGTTTTATAATAGATAGATGATAGATAGATAGATAGATAGATAGATAGATAGATAGATAGATAGATAGATAGATAGATAGATAGATAGATAGATAGATAGATAGATAGATAGATAGATAGATAGATAGATAGATAGATAGATAGATAGATAGATAGATAGATAGATAGATAGATAGATAGATAGATAGATAGATAGATAGATAGATAGATAGATAGATAGATAGATAGATAGATAGATAGATAGATAGATAGATAGATAGATAGATAGATAGATAGATAGATAGATAGATAGATAGATAGATAGATAGATAGATAGATAGATAGATAGATAGATAGATAGATAGATAGATAGATAGATAGATAGATAGATAGATAGATAGATAGATAGATAGATAGATAGATAGATAGATAGATAGATAGATAGATAGATAGATAGATAGATAGATAGATAGATAGATAGATAGATAGATAGATAGATAGATAGATAGATAGATAGATAGATAGATAGATAGATAGATAGATAGATAGATGATAGATAGATAGATAGATAAATGGATAGATAGATAGATAGATAGATAGATAGATAGATAGATAGATAGATAGATAGATAGATAGATAGATAGATAGATAGATAGATAGATGGATAGATAGATAGATAGATAGATAGATAGATAGATGGATAGATAGATAGATAGATCGTACCTTTATGAATAAATGAATAATTTTGATATTTTTTCTCTAACCTTTCACTGCAGCATTAAGTTGCAAAATCGTGGCAAGGATGAAGAGAAGAATGATAAAGTTCTTTCCCATCTTGTTCGCTTCAGATTTTACTTGTCAGTGCTTGACACGTATCTTAACCTTCGCCACCAAAGCTAATTTAGTTGAAAACTGTAATTTTTCAATAAAAAACAGAAGTCTTTATGTGGAACTTTAAAAACTGAAATTGGGACTTGATCTCGTGTTCGTCAGGTTGCTTTTCGCTTTCGAATGTATTGGTTTCTTATCTACATTTCGTCTTTCCACTCAGTCGGTGGTGAAGAAACTGAAAGTTTGGTCAGAAACAGGAATAAAAATTCCCTCGATTATTCTGGCTAATTTTGAGGAATATAATCAGCATTGCATTGAATAATCATAAAATTGTCCCCAGATCACCCTGGTTTATTCTGAGGGTCAGCGTTGCGCTAAATGATTAAAACAGCAAATTAAAAATATGCAGCAAATACAAAATGAAAGCATAACCTAAATAAAGCCATCGACCTGTTGAACTATGTTTGTTGTTTTTCCTGGCTTATCGCCAATTATCATTTCTGTCAGAGAACAAAACGAAACACCGAAAGGAAAATTAA
The DNA here is from genome assembly GCA_023349425.1 of Anthopleura sola. Lineage (NCBI taxonomy): Eukaryota > Metazoa > Cnidaria > Anthozoa > Actiniaria > Actiniidae > Anthopleura > Anthopleura sola. Next base: position 630,884 of record JALHLI010000008.1, read on the forward strand.
TAATTTTGCAAAAATAGCAGAAAATAAACTAAAAAAAAACATGAATAAAGATGTAACCGAGATGCTTCGAAAGCAAAATTATACATCACGTGAATTTTTGCCAGCGGGAATTTTTTTTTGGTTATAAAACTTTAGACGAACTGAACTCGAGACTATTCGAAACTTCAGCTCAGGATGGCAAGGTTTGTTGGAATACTGGCTTTTCTTTGCATACTTGGGAAAATCGCCGCTCTTGGTGGTAAGTAGCTACTAATCACAGAAGAAGGGCAGACAATTCTTTATACGCCCCATCGATAATCAGAAGTCCATCCATCTGAGTGTATAGTTTTCATATCGACTGAGCCCATCGATGCATCTAGCTTTCAAAAAAATCAAAATGTCTTTGGAAAACAGAGAATAAGCAAGAACATATTTTAAATTCAATCTTAAATTCAGCTTGTATTTAACCTAGCTGAAGTTTTACGGATCTTAAAAAATAAGTAACTAATCTAAACTGGAATTAGTTTCATTAGGACTAGAATCTAAAAGTTGGTTTTTGCGAAGGGAGGAAAACCAGAGGACTCGGAGGAAAATCTTTGAATTAAGAGAGAGAAACAACAAGTTGAGCAAGTTTACTCACATATATGCCTGTGGTGCTAGAATCGAACTCATGACCACCATGCCACCACATTTCAAAACGCGCCTGAATGAAATCAGTCTGGTTTTATCTGACCGCTTTCTCTCGTAGATGAAACCAGTCCAAAGGTCGTGGTCTTCGGTGATGGCGATTTTGAAGTACAGTCTGATGATGAAGCGACAGACAGCCTTGTGTGGCAGCCAACAAAGGATCAAAAACCCATTGCTTTGAGAATTGAAGACCGCAAGTGCAAGTGCTCTGGAACAGCGTGCAATTGTTGCGCTCAAATCAAACTCTATGTCACTAACTTGAGTGGTATGTTTAATGTGACGTTCCCTTTAAGCTGCCTTTATCCCTTGTCAAGGAAAACATTTTCTTGGTGTTGCAGGATGTATTGTATTGTTGGTGTTGCAGGATGTATTGTATTGTTGGTGTTGCAGGATGTATTGTATTGTTGGTGTTACAGGATGTATTGTATTGTTGGTGTTGTAGGATGTATTGTATTGTTGGTGTTGCAGGATGTATTGTATTGTTGGTGTTGCAGGATGTATTGTATTGTTGGTGTTGCAGGATGTATTGTATTGTTGGTGTTGCAGGATGTATTGTATTGTTGGTGTTGCAGGATGTATTGTATTGTTGGTGTTGCAGGATGTATTGTATTGTTGGTGTTGCAGGATGTATTGTATTGTTGGTGTTGCAGGATGTATTGTATTGTTGGTGTTGCAGGATGTATTGTATTGTTGGTGTTGTAGGATGTATTGTATTGTTGGTGTTGCAGGATGTATTGTATTGTTGGTGTTGCAGGATGTATTGTATTGTTGGTGTTGCAGGATGTATTGTATTGTTGGTGTTGCAGGATGTATTGTATTCTTGGTGTTGCAGGATCAATTAACCACAGTTGATTAACTTTTCCATTTTCACAAATTTATTCACAGTCTGCGCAGGCTTCACTTTCAACCCCAAGGCAAAGGTCAGTGGCCCATAACTTGTTGAACACAGTTTTTGTTGATTTTAATGAAACTATCTTCTTGTTAACACAGGAGTTGGAGTTCACGGCTACCGTGGGTGGCGTAGTGGTGTTTAAAAAGACTATATCAGGTACGAAAACTCCAAAAACATATTCCCTTGCTTGGACTGGACCTATAGACCCCTACTTGCAGCACTTCGAAATACAGCTAATTTGGAAGACAGAACAACGGGTTCCAATCCTCATACAGTAGATTGAAATTCTTTTGTCTTGTCCTCCAAATTGAACTGCTTTGTTGTTACGTGAAAAGGGTCTATTTGGCTTTGCCTTAGGATCGAATTAGAATTTAGAAGTTGATTTTTTCGGAGTATAATCCCGGAGAGCTCACGGAAAAACCATCAAAGCACTGGAAAGAAACAACTAACGTATGGTGACAAGTTTGAGGGCACCGGCCGTACTTGGATCGTGGTACATTAAGAAAATATTTTCGTGTACAACATTCATCATTGCATTTTCGTATTTCATTTTGGAGTCATAACACTAATTACGAAGATTGCATTGAGATATTGTGAAATGCGCTATACAAGAACTCCCCATTAATATTATTATTATTATTATTATTATCATTAAAAAATTATTATTATTTTCAGTTAAAACGCCTGTCAAGTTCTGCCGTGACTTCCCAGTACACGGCAAGAATGTTAACATCTGTGTTGGACTGTCGGACATATCCTTCGACAAGGGCCATACTGGTGCTTGCATGTACATTGAAATTAACTATCTTTTTGTTCACTGGAAACAAAAACTGGGATGTATCTATAAAGATGTTCAGCCCATCGACAACAAAAAGCTCAAAGCTATCAGTTTCTTTAAAAAGTAGTCATGTTTGAATTACAAACTGAAAACCATAAAGCAAAGTAATCTGTAATCCGTAAGTCTTCAGTTGTTACTAAGTCCTTAGAAGTGAGTTAAAAACAAAGTTAAAATTCATCAAGAAAGTATCGAGGATCAAAATAAAAACACGAAATAAACCAATAGTGTGAATTTCAATACATTCTTTGGTTTCAATAATTTGAATAATTTTCATTTAAATAAAACTACCTTAATAAAATCAGTGTATTTTTCTTAAACAGCTATTTTCGGTACACAAACCACAAGGTAAGGGATAAGGTCAAAACAATTGTCATCTTACGGTACCCGGTTCAGGGGGAGGGGTGGTATTACCCGGTACCCACCCACCTCCTCTGGATGTGAAATCCTGGATTTTGACCTCAAATATCTCCAAAACTAAAAGTCAAATCACAGAAATGAATGTACTACCTGTTTTCATGTTTTTTAAACAGCGTATATGTGGATAGAAATAGTCACTGGAGACACCCAGTATCAAGCATTTCAACAGGCCTCTGAGGGGGGAGGGGGTATTTACCGGTACCCACCACCTAAATCAATAAAATTGGGTCCCTATTTTGGACAACTGTTTTGACCTTGTCTCTTACGTCCTCAAATTTTATTCTTGAAAAGTTCAGCATCTGGATCGGCTTGTACCACTAGAAATTCTTCTCTCAATAAACACGAATCATCACTATCATCCCAGCAACTTTTACTACAAGAAAACACGATAACAGTTCCAAATTCAATTCCCTGTCTTTCCCTTGAAATATCTTCTGACGCAGTACCAAGTTCTTCACTCGATAAATTTGTCCCACTTATGGGTTCACTATTGGAGATATGTTTATTTTGAATGCTTGTACCAGGTATATTTGGTGCTTCAGGTAAAGGTGAATGCAGTGAAGATTCTGTGATTTTAAGTAAGACTACCAGAGCTGGCATAAGTTGTAATTCATATACTCTCTGTGATCCACAATACTGACATCTAGGAACTGTAGATATGACATCTGATGGCCCACAGGATGATGAGATTGATAACGGTGTACCATTCCACTCATATCTATCCATCATGTGGATTAAACATAATAGTTAGAAAAAAAATAATTAGAAAAAAAAATGATGATAATGAGGTGATGCAACACGTGATAAAAGTTGGTCAATAGATCTTTTCCCATTTCGTTAAGTACTGCTGTACTTCTTGATTAAGGAGCAGGCATAACTCAGTTGGTTAGTGCGCGGCCTTCGGAGCTAGAGGTCTATGGTTCGATACTCATGATCTTCACGTCTGTTTCAACTTCTTTCTAATCCATGTAGCTTCAGCTTTGGAAACTCGTAAAACAGAGCACTGATGGAGAGAGGGGGTAAAGCTGAGCTCCATTGGCTTACATTGATAGCAGTTGAATTTCAACTGAAGGAACTACCCACGTTAAATATAGAAACTTACTTTACTTTTTACAGACTCATTTACTCAGGGTTAGCCTTATTTCAGCATCAAAATATTCACAAATACCAACAGCAAGGTAAAGAATGCACTTTGAAATTCCATGGACCTTCATATTGCTACACAAGAATAAGCTACACAAAATCAAGGTTTATTTAAACCCTGAGAACCTGGGAACTGGAATATTCAGGCTGCAAGCAGCCATATTTTCATTGTCAGCAATGACCCCTAAGTAGTGAGTGTTTGTCTTTCACCACCTAGCCCCCTCCCCCAGGGGAAACAATACCGATTTAACATAATTTTAGCCTACTAACCTTATACACTGCTGTGGACATTGGTGTAAATACTTCTGAAATCTATGGAACCCCTTGTCTCCATGGGCAACGATGGTCTTCTCGTAATCCTCTGTGATGTGTTCCTGTTGCTTGGTATTTGATTGATTTGGAAGTGATAACACATCCTTTATGCTTGCACCCTCTTGTTCTTGGTAACACAAGAGAAGTTGTTTTTCATGACTTGTCAAACTTGTTTTACTAGTTTCTTTGTTGCTTCTGGTAGATTCAAACACATTGATGTAGTATGGATCAAAACAGGGTGCATCTTGACTCATGTAGGTAGATGTTAAGGGCTGAGGTCTATTATCAGAGCTTGCTGGTATCTTGTTTGTGTCTTTTACTGGAACCACAGGATTGAGGGATAGTTTACTTGCTGCACTTTCAAGTTCTGTGACAACAGGATCATTCCAGTCATCTGCACTATGAGAAAATAATCAAAACATGAATGAACGAACAAATGAATGAATGAATGAATGAATGAATGAATGAATGAATGAATGAATGAATGAATGAATGAATGAATGAATGAATGAATGAATGAATGAATGAATGAATGAATGAATGAATGAATGAATGAATGAATGAATGAATGAATGAATGAATGAATGAATGAATGAATGAATGAATGAGCAAAAGAATGGACAAATGAACAAACAAATGAATGGATGGATGAATAAAGGTATGAAAGCATGAATGAGAAGAAAGGAAGGAAAAAATAGAAAAAATGGATTAATGGATACATGATTGATTGATTGAATGGATGGAGGAGTAAAAGAAGAAAGCAAATTGATGAAAAAATGAACAAATAAATGGATTGAAGGAAGGGACAAATGAATGGATGAATTAAAGAATGAATAACTTAAGGAATAAATTAAGGAACAACAATTGAATGAAACAATAAATAGCAGATTTGTAGTAGTGGTAATCAAAAACTATTGAACGTACTCTCCCCAATCTCCTGCATCATCACCCCATTCTTCTACAGAACTACACTTCACAGGATTCTGAAGCATAAAATGAAATACAATGTATATTATCACAAATCTCATATAGTAATAAAAATATATATATCTTAGCATTCTTTTAATTAAATATACCTCATCAGCCTCTGGGACATTGTTTATCTCTGTTACTTGCGATCTAAGAACTGTCCAACTAAAATGAAAAATTACGAAAAGATTTCAATGTTCCTCCATACCTCTGAGCATGAAATATCGAGGAAGATGTTGTTGTGTAGTTAGATTAGTTAGCATCCTGTATACGTACCTGTGTGGTTGATTCCAACAAGATGAGCTAACACAGCCAAAGATATACAGTGTCCTGTGGTATAGAGAATCACTAAGGGGGCAGTAGATTTGTGAAACAAGAAGTAGTTGTCTTCTACACAGTTTACACGAAGGGTATTGATCAACCAAGCTAAACATCCAGTTCTGAAAAACACAAAAACTTTGCTGACTTTGCTTGAAACAATCTCTACTTCTATACGATTAACATATATAATTAAATATCTAAACGAAAATGTAATACATACAGGACATCCACCAAACTTATTTGTACTCCAATTACACAGATTATCGTCTTCTTTTTTAATTCTTTCGTCTGGTAGTCCCAAAAATACTTGACTACTGTCCGCCATCTTTAATCTTGCACGTGTACACAGGTAACCCATAACCAAGAAGCATTAATCCACAGGGAGCCCAGTAATACCATAACAGATGCATTTCGGGCAATATCAAACGCGCTATAACGGCAATGTGTTCTTTTTCTCATCCATGGTGCCACAAAGCTCACAAAGCACTCTGGGAAACTGAGTCCTGTAAAAATGGAACAGGGAAATCAAATGAACGACCAGAAAACAATTACTCTGTTGTTCTCGTCTGTTGAAATACTTACATTTCCATGCAAAATGTCGAAGGAAAAATTGTCTGTTGAATTTTTAAAAGAAGCCAAAAAATTCCTAAGGACTCACTTTCCCATCATGCTTTGTGCTAGAATTTCGAGCTCATACACATTGGCTATAGCGAAGCGCACGTATACTATTGATAGGCCAAAACTCAGACAAACACACCAAAAGTTATTCTCGAGGGATTCGTAAAAAGTCATTTTCTTTATTTGTGAATGCAAGAATGCTAAGAGGATAAATTATAAACTCAGATATGAGTATTTTGTGCATGAGTAGGGCGTATAGGATGGAAGGTGTTTGTCTTGGAAACCGGCAAACAATAAGGGACTCGCACGCGGCCAGGTTACCCGTTTATTGATTCTCCTCGGTTGACCCATGCCTCTGTTATGCTTTTACTAACGAAATCTAATTAAAAATCATTATATTATAACCACTGCTCAGGGTCGACGAATGAAATGGCTCCCCCTTCCCAACAAGGTCAAATATTACCGACAAAACTGAAATGAAAGACAAAAAAAGGTACCGCATGATCAAAAAAAAAAGTAATAATGAAAAAAAGGAAGGAAAACATAGACAAATATTTGCGTTGCTACGGCAACTTTTCTATTAATCTGCCAAAGGTGTGGTCTGGTAGTAATTATAAATTGTTCACGAATCTAAGACATTTGATTAGGAAAACAATGTTTTAATTACTTTGGGACACTCTCTTCGCCTTACGGAGATCCCTTTCCTGACGAATCATAGAAGTACATGGCGAAGTTCAAACGAAATTGAATGAAAGCCTACAGAAACAGAAAATTAGTTTCCCTGGCAACTGTAAACAAATAAAACAGAATCTAGCCATGTCCTTGTTAAGTTGCATTGTGCTCTCTATATGTATGGTATAAGTAGATTGCCCGGGTTTAAGGTGGCACAAGTACCAAGGTTCGATATCATACGAGGCACCGGCACCAAGTGAATGTTCAGAACTGATGAACAATCCTTCATCACTTTGAATCCAATACAGCACTGGCCGTTTTTTTTATGGTCAACATTTAGAAGGTAAACTCAAAAACTAAAGTTTAAAGATTTTAGACAACAATTACAAAGTTAGTTGCATGTTTGTTTGAGTTATCATAAGCTGCCTAGGTTATTGCATCGGTTCGGTTTGCCATAAAAAAAATAATTTGATTGACATTTTTTGCCAACTTGAATGACGGTTGAAATTTGACGTATTTGTTTCTGAGAGTCTAATCAGAATAGTTGTCCAAGGGGCAAAGGCCAAAGGCAAGATATCAGCATTTCAGTTGCGTACGTTTTAATAGGTCGCCATATGCAAATTGAGTTTGTTTGATGTGTTGTTCTCTCCTGTGCTACGAGGGTTTTCTCCGGGTACCTCGGTTTCCTCCCTACGTAAAAATCAACATGCACAAGTAAGCATTGTGTGCACAGAATATTTCAAAATGTAGTGGTAACGTTTGTATGAGTGAAAAGAGTCCCAAATTAGTGCGAAAGTGCTAGAAAGACTAGACACTTAAATAACTCAAATAACCTCGAAAAGTCAGTCACACTTCCTTGTTATTTGGCCTGCCAGAGTAGTGTAACGTTATCAAATTCCAAATTTTGCAAATCAGTTTTGAAATACCTCATATTTGAAGGGAACACGACATTGCCTACATTTCTGCCAACTTTGGGGAATTAAGGCACATTATTTATTTGGGGGGGGGGGGGGGGGAGGGATGGGGCCTTAGAGGGGAGGGTCATTAGTCAAATTTAAGACCCAAGGGGAGGGTTACGTCTTCGAATAAGCTATAAACACAAATTTCAATTGAAAGGAAAATCAAGAGGATAGCAGCTCTTCGAGCGACGAGGATTATAGTCATTCTGACGAACACTAGAGTGGTTTTCAAAAGACTAAGCCAGATACGAAATAAATACGCTTTTCAGACAAGAGTAGCTTTTTAAAATACAGACAGAGCGGAACACGCGATTGTTTGTCGACATTGCGTTGTAGTCTAGTTCAAATGAAAAGCGTTAAAAATAGAGACAAAAGACAGTGCGAGCAATTGCAAAACAAAATAAAAATACCACAGTCTGTCTTTTGTCTTTTGATCATATTGGTGTGTTTAAATCTGGCAAAGATTTACCTCCATCCTCGAATGCAATTTTTTAAAGACATGAAGTGTTCGCCCAGTGGAAAGCGATAACCTTTTGTTAGAAAAAAAAAAGTTGTGTTTCTCTTACAAATTTATAAATGGAATAAATGCGTTTAAAAACAATTAGGACCAAAAGGAGGGGGAACTTTTCTGAAAAAAATATTCTGAATTCTCCCTCCCCTTTCCCCCAATAAATAACGTACCTTCCCTTAGGCTGTTGGGAGCTGTAAAAATGGAGATATTGGACATTTAACTACGTAGACGAAAATCCCCTTACATTTTTTCAAATTTTACATTAGTCCAAGTTACATCCAGAACCAAATATCAGCTGCTTTTTCCGTGTATCAGTTTCAGTTTCAGTTTATTTCGTGCTTATAATATATACAGTGGCGGATCCAGGGTTTTTCAAAACGGGGTCCAGATCGGGGAATAGATTGCTATGACGTCATATTGACGTCATATGATGTCAAAGTAATAAAAAAAAAAAAAAAATGGCGTTGAAAAAAAAACGGGTGCAGCGGACCCCGTCGCACTATCCCTAGATCCGCCACTGTAATAGCATTACAGCTAATCCCAGCACTAACGGTCATTGTAATAATATTATGAAATAGCAGTATCCAAGACTGTCTAAATGTCTCTAGTAGTAATAAACAATGATGCCTGCTCTTTGAATGTATTTAACAACGCAGGTTGGCAATTGATTCCATATTGGAATGGTTCTGATAAAAAAAGAGTTCTTATAAGCATATATTCTGGCAGATACTTGTCGATAATTGAATTGATGATGCAAACGTCCTGATCTATAATATGTATCGCTCTGAAATTCCACACTATATAGAGGATATTACATGGGTGCGCGGAGATATGGATTTTATATCTTCGCGATCGAGTGTTGAAAAGATCTCTAACGAGTGAGCGCAGCAAACGAGTTAGAGATTTTCAACACAAGAAGGTAAAATTCGTATCTCCAAACGCCCATGTATTATTCTGTTTATTATATAATTATCAATGAATAATTATCAAAGAAAAGAAAGATTTTTGGAGCTTTTTTCTGCTATAAGAAGTATGTAACCATGGTGACGATATTTTCACATGTGAAAATAACATGTTATTTTCACATGTGAAAATATCAAATTTTTGAAATAGAGAAATATAGGTTTTTCATTGATAATCATATGATAAATCATGTTTTTACATATAGTTTCTGATGTCACAACCATATTTTTCTGACGTCTGCTTGTACGCAATTTTTTTCGCGTCCAGTCTCTTGCGGCCATCCCGCGCCTCAAATATTCTTTCCCGAATACTTTCCGAAAATATCGGTTACTGTTCCGATGAGTTTCCGATTTTTAGGCGCGCGCGCTTCAGGGTTTGAAACGATCAACAAGATGGCGGCCAGTTCAGGTTCTTCTTTACCACAGAGGCCAGTTAGCGTGCCTTTACTTAGTAGATCCTTATGTTCTGACTTCACTTCATCAAGAAATGCAAAGTGCAGGTCCAAAACTCCACTGGTAGGTCAAAATATCCGGTAAAAATGTCAGCAATATGGCCATAGCGATTGTTGTTGACAGTTCACACAGGAGATCTTTGATCATCTTGTTTGTTTATACTCTTTTGTGCGGCAAATAATTCACGTATTTTTGGCATTAAAGGCTAAATTTTCTACTGCAGTATTTGTCAGAGTATCGTCTTCCGTTATAGGTTTTGATCGGCGAGATTGGTTTGAGCTGGAAGCCTATTTTTCAGCTGCTAATTAATGCGAATCGCGTACGAGAGAAAGATTGAAACCCTTCACAACTACAGGGCTCCCACAAAAAAGCACCATCCTTCGAATAATTAGTCAACGAATTTAAGCCTTTTTTCCAGAAAACTAATTCAATAGAACCATACAAAATAACAACAAAATTTATTCAAATGCAACCAAACGCTTTGCTGTCAAGAAAGTGTTAGAGAAAAGGATATGAATTGTGAACGGTAAAAAATGTTATCTGACAGCTGATGATAAATGGAAAAATGTCAAACTTAGAAGGTAAAATATTTTATTTTTTCTCCGTTTTTTTCTAATCCACTTCAGATATAAGGCTGAAAATGAATTCAAAGCTCCAACTACGCAAATAAGGCGATATATCATTCATATTTGATAACGAACTGGAGTTTTTTTCGATTGCTTGTTTTGTGGTGAATGCAGTGGATTTCATGTAGTTAAGGAATTTGATGTCGGTTGGTGATAGTATTCAAGATTTTTAAAATAATCTATCTCTCCCGATCTTTGGGTCATTTTGTCTGTGGTTCAACATCTACATATCATACGCAAGTCTTTGGGTTTGGCCCAAAATCGGAATATTTTTTCACTACAAATTAATAGTGAAAAATAATTCAAGATATTCTTAAATTTAAGAAAAAAATGTAACTTATTTCGTTGAAAAAAAGAAAAAAAAAAACACAAACAAATATTGTTAGAGTAAGATGTAAATTTTGTCTTCAAATAGCTACAGTGTATTGCTATTTATTGGTTATTTGAATTTGATAATCAATTTGCCATGAAATGAATGCAAAGATTTTTATTCTGTATACAATTAGAATAGGTTGAATCTTAAGAAAAAACTCTGTTCCTTATAAAAATGCTGATATTAATTAAAGATAATGATACAAGCTAAGTAAACTGTATGAAGAAATCTGATGTAGCATTTCAATATTATATTTTTCCCCTGTTGCTTCCATATCTTGAATTACGTACTGGCCGCTAATTAACAATTAGAAGACGAACTCGAGATTTCTATCGGCTGATAGTTGACGAGGGGCTCCGGCCCCGAGTCAACTATCAAAGCCGATAGAAATCGAGAGTGAGTCTTCTAATTGTTTTAGTAAAAATCTCAACTAAACTATACTATACTAAACTAAACTAAACTTCACAAAAGCGCGAAGGAAAAGCCGCCATTTTTTCAAAACAAGTCCGGCTTTCTCTACCCACTATCTATCGGCTGATAGATAGTGAGTACGTTAGCCAATCAGAATGCAGGATTTGCAATAGTATAGTAGTAGAATTTTACTAATACATAATACACCTGATAAGTGGGTTTAGAGATGTATGCATTAGATAGGTTATTGGTGTAGCAGTGACTTAATGATATTATCCATTTCCATACTATTAAAAGCTTAAGGATACAGTCTTTATTGACATAAGTATGAGCTAGAGGGATTTTTTTTGTACTCTTTTTCTAATTTACTATTCATTTTATTTATCTTTTTTTATTTTTTTTGTAATTTCATAAAATGAGAGAAAACATGTAATTTGAATACATTGGGCTAAATAATCTGAAATACTAATAATTTTCAATTTGGACAAAATTAGAATTATTGGAAACGGGGGCGGTAAGTGGGGGTCTTGGCAACAGAAATTTGAAAAAGGATGACAATGGCTCACGGAAAATATCAAATGTTCAAATTCATGATTCATGAAGTTTAGAACATGTTTATCACAGATCATGAAAATTGAAAAACCCAGTTCACAATTTCACGTGAAAACCCCTTACTGCCCCTGTGGAAAGGAAAAGATAGGTGAAAGGAAAGGAAGGTTGAAAGACATGGACAGAAACGAAATGAGAGGATGAAAGAGATGGATAGAAAATAAAATGAGGGATGACCATCACTGCAGGCAATTCTTAATTTCTGGTATTATGTGTTCTAGCTATTAAGAGTAAATCTCAGGGATGGATTATTGAACATGACTTTCATGAAAAAATACTGAATGATCTTAGGATTCCTTAGGATGTTGTGTGAAGTACAATATTTGTAATTCCTGTAGAATATAATATCCGATAGCTCCAGTGCATTACATGTTGTTATCTGAGGTGCATGTCATACTATTCTCATACATCTGTAAATCAGTGATACCTGATACTAAGAAATTGGAGATGGGACGTTTTATTTTGAAATTTTTAATTCCAACTTGATTAATTTTTATTGATTTTTTTAATACTTGTTTTTGGATTGTGGTAATGCAAAGATTGTACATGTCTGTGAAAACATGAAAAAATGTGATTTCAATGTTTTGATTTGTTTCAGGACTTCTTATAATAATAATAATAATGATAATAATAATTATAATTATTATAGTATTTTATTCAAATTCAAGTTGATAAAAATAACAACTTTACATTGAAGTTTAAAATTAGGAAGACCATGAGGTTAACCCTATTGTACAGCTTTGATAATATAGTCTATTATTTATATATCTTATTGTATGATATATAAAATAAAACAGCTAGCTCTAAAATTACTTGTCTGAGTAAAATAAAAAAAAAAATTATTAAATACATAATTATGTGCATTCATGTGCGCTGAGGTAGCTGATGTAAGGCTAATAAATATTCATGAATGTTTTTAAACATTTAAAACAATCTATTGAATAGATATTAGTTCCCTCTTAAAGTACATGATCAGATAAGCTGTTCCATCTTGTGATGATATAAGCTGTTAGAATATTTGAAATCTCCCAAAAATACTTGATGTGCATTTTTTTGGACATTAAGCTACTCAGACTAAAATATGCTTCAGTGTACAGTACATATAGCTGTGCCCTGATCAATCCATTTCAAATTGAATTTGTTTCAAGTTTCAAATTTTAATGACTGCCTGGTTTTTGCTTTTTTATAGCTATTGTTCAATTAATTGTAATGAAGAAAACATGTCATGTATTTATAATTATTATTAAGCTGATCTAGGTACATTATAGTATACAGTATAATATTTATATACACATTTAATTGATTATATATTATTATATGGAAATGCGAGATAGACAGGATTTCACTGTGGATGAGTAGATTTTGAAGATTGTACAGTCAAAACAGCTCAAGCGTGGGCTCTATTAATGATCTCATTATAATAATGAGTTGATTATTCATTTTGAGTTTTCATTAGAAAATCTGAAGATCCAAACTTCACATTCATTTCACAACTAAAATTCTAAGGGATTAAAACTCAAGTAGATAATTCATTTTTAAGTTTGGAGTCAGAGTGAATAATGAACTCAATATTCAAATAATAAATTCATTGATAGATTTTAGGGGGGTATGCTTGAGCTGTTTTGACTGTAAGATAACAACTGCTGACAGACGTGAGTATTTATTCCAAGACCCCAGTCAATATACACTGTATCATATATCAATAATTATGTTATAACATTAATGGATGTTTATTCTACAGGGTAATAAATCCCTTGGCAGATCATTAAAAGGATTAGGCCTACAAGATAACTTTGGTACACCAAGTTATCCATCACCACTAGACCGTATAAGAGGAGGACTGTCATCGTCTTTACAGGACTCAATGGATTTGAATGCAACCTTTCCTAAAATGCACAGACCTAAAGCTATAAAAGAAGAAGTTGAGATGGATACACTTAATAAAGCAACACTCCATCAAATAACAGGTAATAAACTTGGTATTCTATGTTTAAAAGGGCATAATATAAAAGCTTGCCTGTACCTGTAGCAAGATTGTGAAGCATTGAGAGTGCAGTAATAATAATGTAACTGGCATCACAATGAAAGAAAGAGTCCTTGTTTTTTTTTTTTTGGTTAGCACTTTAAATAGTCAGTAGCTAACAAACCTGTGGCCCTGGTTCCATGGTCAAATTGGGTAGAATAAGAATGACAATAATGATAATTATATTAAATAAGATTTGTTTACTAAATGTATAGCAATACACCAGTTTTGCATTCAATTGCTAAAGGATTATAAACAAGGTTAAGCCTGAGCAAATGAGTCTGTGGTCTTCAAAAATTAGTAGTTTGCATAAAATGCGAAACTGGTGTATTGGTCCAATTTGATCTGTGAGGAGTTAATTATCAATTAATCAAAATTAACAGAGATCTTGAGAGTGGTAGCCAATGGTTACAGTATGTGTCACATCATCATGCGCATGCTCATTTTGCTTTGCCTCCTGGTAGTGAGGTATTTGCTGTTTGCCAGCTTTGCTTGGTTTGCTAGATCGTTGGTGCTAGTTTGTTGCTCCTTCTGTTTTTGGCCCCTTATTCATTCCACCCTCCCTTAATTAGTTTCCCAGTGTAAGTTTCAATAAATACTCTACTGAGAAATTCAGTGTGACAGGTGCTGTGGTGACAGTGGATTAGTTGCCATGGAAACTCCTTGCTAGCTCATTGCTTGCCTTTGATTTGCAAACAATGGTACCTATGACACTCCAATCATAATCTGATCCACATGTTAATGAGCAAAATACAAAGTGATTGATGTGATAAATTATCTTTATTGTCCTTGCAGGTGACTCTCTGCATAGTTTTAGTTATTCTCCTAGTCACTTCAGAGGGTCTTTTGCTGCCAACCCAGACCCATCAAAACTGAACACTTCTTGGCAGTTTTATAACTTTGTTGGAGGGGCTGGAACTGGCGCTATATTCCCCACCACCGTCAGAAATCCTGTAAGTATCTAAAGTTGTTACCAGTTAATTACTTTAATTGTGATCATCATCATCATCTCATGATCACTACGACTGTATACTACCAAATGTTGTCATGACTACCAACAACACGACTCTCATTATTCTGACTCATCATCATCTCTATACTGTAATTCCTTAAACTATCACTACTCACAATTAGTGGTTTTCATCATTATCATCATTCATTATCATCACCATCATCATCACTTGCACCATCATTATCATTAATTTTGATCATTACACCTTCAGTTGATAATCTCTTATAGGAGCGCTAATCAAGAGCATTCCGGCTCTTCAATAATTTTTGTTCCTAAAATTTCATTTTTATGTAATGTTCAGAATAAAGCCATCCTCACAATCAATGCCAGAACATCTGAGATACTAATGGCTAATGACATGGCAATAGAGCTGTTCAACTACCCAAGAGATGAGCTGATTGGCATGAAAATGTCATCCTTATTCACTGACACGCACAGGGAGAAACAAGAATCCTTGATGGAACAGCATATTGAAGGCAGTGGGGCTATAGTTATGGTGTCTGGCAAAGTGGTAAGTTGTCTGCTACCCTACAAATTTTAGCAGTCAGAAGGCTATTATCAGCATAGCCAAAATCTCACTTGAGTCATATTTTACACAATGGTGCAAAGCCTCCTTTCTTCAGAATCACATGTAAGTAGAGTCAGATCTCCCCCCCCCCCCCCCCCCACGACTCCATTCATTTGAGAGTTTTTCTCCAGGTTAAGAAATCTCAAGCTCATTTTCCATTCTATTTCTGTAGCTTGAAGCAGTGGACCAGACAGGTATTATTTTCCCAGTGTCCTTATGGATGAAGAAACTATCATGGGAAGATGATCCTCGTTGTATTGCTATCATGGAACCTGTTGAACGCAAAACAGCCATGTTACTTTTCAATGCTGAGGTAAGAAAATACAGCCAGCCAATCAAAATGCAGGATAGCGCGCTATTCAGTGATTTTCCCCCATTTCTTTCCATCAGGCATTGCAGTATTTTTAATATATTGTTCAGTCTTAATGTCTAGACCCAAGTGTATTTAATCTTTATTGATAGTGTGAGATGAAAGTATACAATCATGGCATGGTATGATGTTGTTGTTGGGAAGCAAGGGTGGCATAGGGGTGAGAGTGTGCGCCTCTCACCAATGTGACCTGGGTTAGAGTCCTGCCAGGATGCTAAGCTTGGGTGTTGTATGTAAGTAGAGTTGTTTGTTGGTTCTCTCCTCGCTTAATATAATTTATTTCTCCTAGGGAGTCATTCTTGAATGTGAACCACAGTTTGCCTTTCTTCATGGTTTTGCTGATGTGAATGAAATAAAAGGGAAAAACATCAAGTCTCTTATTCCTTCTCTCGTTCTTCCCACTGGTACAACTCTTGAACGGGTAAGTATTTTTTTCACACATTCAATATGTATACTGTAAAATCCCAATCATAACCCTCCCACTTATTATACGTTCACCTACTGTACTAGTCTGCTAAGTAACACATTGAATTTTGAAGTATACTTACAGTAATAAGCCCACCCAGTTATAAGTTAGACCACCTATTTCTTGACAATGTGTTTATTACGTCAATGAAACATAAAAATTTGACAAAGAACATATTACAATAGTTTTCTTTTCAGAGCTTGAAATAATGGCTGGTCAGTTGCCGGCGATGACCAAATTAGTTTTAGCTCAGTCATACTTACCTTGTTTCTGGCTCAATGTTACTGGTCAAAATGACCAGCAAGGCAAAGATTTGACTGGACAAGTTCTAATTCTGGCTGGACAATGACTGATTTCTGGTCATTATTGCAAAGCCTGCTCTTCATCTCTGTCAAACTTTTTAATTTCCTTCCAATTATAAGCTCCTCCTGGTTATTCTGGTTATAAGACTAATGAGTGAGTAATAAATTACTTTGGTTTGGTTCATTACAGCATGTAAAAAAGCAGCAAGCCACAGGAAGAACAAAAGATGGCTACAACTTCCCGTTAACCATGGTCATTAAGCCTAAAACACAGCAGGAGCTGAAGAAGGCAGGATGGATCATACCGGATGGCACAGTAGCATACAAGGGATTAGTATGGGTCTTTGCTAATATCAGTGGTTTGATCAGCTTCACACCAGATGGCGTCATACAAACGTGTAATCACAACTTCTCTTTGCTGCTCTTTGGTTATCATGAGAGTGAACTTGTTGGCAAGGTTTGTACTTTTGGGCCAACCAAGGGTAGTACAGCAGTTGTCTCCCCACCTTTGAGGCTTAAAGACTCTTGATTATTGGACTCTCCATCACATGAGGCAGGGACTGCAGAGAGGGACTGTGGAGAGGGACTGCAGGGAGGGGCTGCAGGGACCCCCTCCTCCATCTCAACCCTATGTGGCCCTATTTTTTTGGTCTTGGCATGCTTATTACATAGTTTGCTATATTTGCAATCTAATCCCAACCACCACCCCCCCTCCCCCCCCCCCCCCCCAAACCCTAAACCCTACAATAACACTTTTTTCAGGGTCCTTTGCAATCCTTGAGAGGATAGAGTTTGTTGGTTCTCTCGCGTGATTTGAGGATTTTTCCTTACTCTGTAGTTTTCCTACCTCTATAAAACCCAACCCATACTGCACAAACCTTGTAGTTTTGTTTTTTTCTCTAACCCCTTACCCCCTTGGAACATCTGATTTCTTCCATACTGCACAAACCTTGTAGTTTTGTTTTTTTCTCTAACCCCTTACCCCCTTGGAACATCTGATTTCTTCAATGGTGTGCAAGTGGTAAGCATAATTTTTTTGGAACCACACAACGGAGTTTTAGAAGACCACAGATTCATTACTGCAATGGCTCCTCAAAATAAATTCATTTTCTTGTTATTTACAGCATGTGACATCAATTATACCCAATTTCTATGATGACATGGATCTAATTGACGACAGCAGTATGCCCCTCCCACCATTTGATTTTGATGACGAAGGGATCATTCATTATAATGTGGATTGTGATGAAACCAGACAAAAAGATTCTTATGCCAAGAATGTTGCGCACAGCCTATCTTTACCAGGTAAGCATGCATTGGAATTGAATATATCGGCAAATGTAACCAGTCACAGGAAATCTACAGTATGCTGCTAATTATAATTATACTAGATTTTGCTGCAGCAAATGCTTTGGGAATCAAAGGCATGCAGCATAGTAATAAATAAATGCATAATTTGCCTATTTGTTTGTTGAGGTTTCTTCCTTCATTTGAGGTTTTTTTTCCTCAAGAGGTTTATCTCTCACTGGTGTTCCTCCCTCCACAAAACCTAGCAAGCTAAATTCCAAATGGACCATCTGAGTTTTTTTCACGGCTTCATTTCAGGCAACAGGACAATCAACAACATTTCGACCCAAGCTGTAATGGGTGACAGCCAACAAATCACCAAAAGTTCCTTATTCCCAGGTAAAGTTTTAAAATAACTTTTTTTAACGTACTAATAATTTATATAACTTGTAAAATAATGTATTTTTTCATGGTAATTGTATTGTGTTTTGGTCAGGAAAAACAGTTTTGCAGTTTGATTGTGAGACTTATTATTAATGCTTCCTTTATTTTGACTGTTTTGTTTTACTACTTAGATCTTTCAAGACTGAATGATTCCAATAGCTCTGACAACACAGCAAGCCTTTTGAACAGCACTAACTCCTCTGCCGCAAGCTTCCACACCACCAAGAGCATGTCACCAAGATGGCTATCAGAAGGAAACTCCTCTACTACAAATTCTGTGACGACATCTGGAATACAAAGATCACATGAAAGCAGCATTATCACTAACTTTGACAGCATGAGTTGTAACCCTAGTATACCTATGACTGAAGACAGTGGCATTGATGGGTGTCGTGGAAGCACTGATCAACCTATAGCATCCCAGCATTCTTCAGTGCAACAGACACAGAGCATGCCCTTCAGTGACCGTAATTCATTTTCAATTGGAACAGGAGCACATTCGCTTACTAGTTCGGATTGTTCTCTGCAACTCAACTTTGGGGAACTCATGATAACTAATGATGGTAAGTTCTTTTCTTTCACCCATCGGTGCTATGAGTTTATCCTGAAGTCACAACAGTTTTTGATTAAGTTACAAAAAATGAGATCCTATTGTTCTCTGGTCAGTCAAGTTAATTTGGGGAAGGTCTATTTTGAGCTGCTTTGATGTCATGTGATTAAGGGGTCTATTCTCAGAATAGTATCTGCTTTTTATCGGTATTTGATTTATTAATATATATTTTTTAAATTACACATTTCTTCAGATTCTACAGAAAAATCTGCAAGCAACCATGATCACTCAACAGACATATCCACAATGGACGAATCATCATCAACTCAAAACAGCAGCAGCAATGCATTCAGTCCATTAACGCCATCCAAACCCCCTGTCAGCTCACATGGGTTGACCTCTACACCCAATATAGTGACAGCAGCATATGAAACTGAAGTGGAAGGCCCTGATCAACCTATATGTGAAGGGAGCTTCACTGGGAAGGGAAGACACAGAGATGGAACACCGTTGGCAGTTATTTTTCAGGTGAGAACTACAATCATTTCTCAATCTAATTTTTAATGAAATAATTTGAAAACGGCCTACTTGTGAATGGGTCGCGTAGCAGTGAGAGTGCTTGCCTCTCACCAAGGCCAACCCCGAGTTTGACTCCTGCCTGGTTCAGTGTTGCATGTGAATAGGACGGAAATTCCTGTGACTAGACAAGGGAATTTCTTAATCGCTCGCAATCAGAATGAACTCAGTCCGTTGTAGTTTGATAGATGGAAGTCAAAACGCTAGACGTCTGAAGTCGGTAGGTCGTAGAATTATGAAAAGCGCTGTAAACCCAGAGAGTCACAATAATATTGAAATAAGAAAGTCTATTCTTTGCATTATATTTTTTGATATTTATCATAACGAGCCAGACAAAACAATGGATTAATCTTATGTTTAAATGTTTCCTTCATTTCCCTGCAGATTAAGAGGATAGAACTCAATGATGGTCGCATGCTGTTCTGTGCATGGATATCACGTGACCCTGAAGAATACCAGTCTACAAACAATTTTGCTTTGTTTGCCAGTTTTAATAGCACCCTAGAGAATTCATTTGCTAATCCTAGAGAGGTTAGTACAAATACCACACAATGAGCCTGTTATTACTACCCTGCCCAGTGGTTCACAATAACAAAATGTAATTTGCTTCTCAATTACATGCAAGATTTCCAAAGTATAATATTGTTTTTAAGGCTGCAACAAAATCACACATAATTTGTCAACATTTTTTGCATTGCAAGTTGCAGAGTTATTGTTGCTGATATTGCTACCCTGCCTGATTTAGTCACCCAAAAAGTGTTGTTGTGGCTAACAGCTTGGTCAGGAGGTCATGGTAATACAAACAACATTTGCTCTGCAACTTGCAATTGAAGAATGCAATGTTCATTGTTGCTCAACAAATTGCACAATTTTTTAATTTTTTTGCTTGTTTTTTGTATTGTTTTTTCGATCTTATTTTTACCAAAGCCCCTGGTATTGATTGCAATTCATTTTGGATCCCCTGGATTACCTTACGTCACATTTGAAATGTTATAATGATGTACTGACTGGCATTATAATTATGATTGATTTGTTGATTATGTTAAAATATATAATTGTGATAACAGATGCCGGTGATGAATGATGGTGGTATGCTAGAAGAACCCTCCCCAGGGAGAGGAGAGTATGATGAGAAATATGTCACCCATCATTCTATCGGCAAAGGAGCATTTGGTTTCGTGAAGCTTGCTCAAAGAAAGTCGGATGGTTTACAGGTAAGTACATTAGATAATACTTATTATTGATTATTAATAGCTCAGATTTGTATAATTTATTGTAATTTTTATTTGTCCAGATATTTCACAAGCATTACATATTATGGTTAATAGTAAACAAATGAATATGAATCCCACATTGGTGCCGGTAGGGTATCAGCAGTTTATTGATAGGTTGTTGGTAGGATAAATGTATTTGTTGGTTGCTAGTAGTTTATCGTTACGTAGGATGTCAGTTGGTTTGCTTTTGGCCAACAACCTACCAACAACAATTTGAAGGTCATATTTTTTTACTTATACCACACATTTCCTTACCCTGCATCAATTCCTTCATCATAATCTGTGATAATCATTTTAATTTATATTTTACTTAATATCTAGTTAATAGTAGAAATTATTTCAAATCAAATGTGTTTATTAACTGTAATCCAATCTGTAGGTTGTTGTTAAATTCATACGGAAATCTAAAGTATTACCAGAATGTTGGGTAGAAGATACTCTAGGCAGTATACCATTAGAAATAGCACTGCTGGCTAAGCTGAAGCACCCTAATATAGTCAAGGTAATTATGTGACAGCTTGTTCTCTTCTCTTGCCTCTCTTCTCTTGCCTCTCCTCTCTTCTCTTGCCTCTCCTCTCCCTGCCCCTCCCTTCCCTTCCCTTCCCCTCTCTTCTCTTCTCTTCTCTTCTCTATGACTTATATTTACTTAATTAATTTTTAGCTTTTCACCAAATTGATAGGGTGCCAACTCTCTTGCACGCATACACATGACATTGCCATACTTGTGTCTAGTATATACTCTAACTAAAGTATCTTGCTACTAATTGGATTCCAGATGGTCAACGCATTTGAAAATGAAGAGTTTTTCCAGCTGGTTATGGAGAAACATGGTTCAGGAATGGATTTGTTTGAGTTTATTGACAGACAGCCAGCTCTGGATGAACCTCTGTGTGCTTACATTTTTAGACAGGTAACAAACTAGTGTTAGCAATATACTTTACCTACAATGTAATGCACCCTTCTCAAAATTATATTGAATGTGAGGCGTTTGCACATCTGGGACAAACCCATTCTCCTCGTTTGATGTCATAGATGCCATATTCGAAAAGGGTCTTTTAGATTTTGCCACCAAGAGATTCTCGTTAATATTGATTGAAATCATGTAAATTTTAATCATTCACAAGACCTTTTTCTTTTTATTAAAGCTTGTTTCTGCAGTGTCATTCCTGCATAGCCAAAGCATATTACACAGGGATGTCAAGGTATGTCAAACCCAGGATTAATGTCTCTGAAATGAAGGAAAAGAAAATGGGAAATGAAAAAATGGGAAATGAGAAGTCATCCATTTAGTACCGTACTCTCTATATTGTCAGTCTTCTGATCTAAGGAAATTTACACAGGGTAGTTAAGCAGTTTGCAAGAAGTTTTAAAACCATGTCCCACATGCTTGGATAGTAATATAGACCCAGAAGGATAAAGGCAGCATAATACACCAATCCCAAATCCTATGTTCTACCTCTCTAATTACTGTTGCTATGTCGGACAAGCTTGGATCAGTGTATTACTCAAGGAAGCAGCCATATTTATAGAGCATGATTGTGTGACTCATAGATTAAAGGTCTTTACTACTAACAGGTTCAGGTGTTGGTTCATGACTTACCTGATCTTGACCATTTTTTCCCAGGATGAAAACATCATCTTAGATGACAAGTTTAATATCAAATTAATTGACTTTGGGTCAGCGGCTTACATGAAAGAAGGGATGGTATTCTCTACCTTCTGTGGAACAATGGAATACTGCTCTCCTGAAGTCCTGCTGGGAAATAAGTGAGTGCACGGTAAAGTTCTACTAGCCTGTGTACTGCCTGCCTGGAGTCAGTACATAGGCATCTTGAATAAGGCCTATAATAGGCCCCTTGCAGCACGTCGGAATGCACCTCAATTTGGAGGGCAAAACAAAAGAATTTTAATATCCTGAGAATTGGAACCTATTATTTTGCCTTCCAAATTGAGCTGCATTCTGACGTGCTGCAAGGGGTCTATTGGTCAAGCTAAAAATTAATGATGATTGAATCCTTAGCTATAGCTTGGACATTGTTGTTTTGGAGTCTGGCTAATCAAACAAATAAATAACTTCTCTTATCTAGGTATAGAGGTCCTGAACTAGAAATGTGGTCAATAGGAGTTACACTATACACTTTGGTGTTTGGGGAGAATCCTTTTTATGATGTAGAAGAAACTATACGTGCTGAACTACACCCATCATTCCCTGTGTCACAAGGTGAGTGTAGGATATTATGGGGAAATAGAAGAGAAAACATGGGATAGGGAATAGTGTAGGGAGTATGGGAGATGCAGTGATGGAGGGTTGGTGGTAACTGTAGTGTTTTAGGAGACTGATGCGAGTTAGTGAGTGCGCATGCATTAGAATAGTCTGTGGTAAAAGGCAAGATGACCAAGGAAAAAAAGGAAAAAGGTTACTACCACAAAGTGTTGGATTATAATGATTGGATTAATTATAATCATATTATGATTACTATGCATTATGAGTATACATGTAGTGAAATGAGGTTGGCAAGGAAGCAAAACTTATATAAGATGCACCTTAACCAAGAACAAATTGTGCACAGTCAAGGAGAAAGAAAGATGAAAAAACAATTTTTGGTAAATATTTGAATGAGCATTTTTGTTGATCTGCAGAGCTAATGTTTGTCATTTGTTGGTTGTTGCACCCTGATCCAAAATGGAGAGCAAAAATACAAGACTTGGAGACAAATGAATGGATTAACCAACCTGTAGAAATAACAAAATACGATTTTCAGGCTGTTTTACGTAAGTATATTTTCCTTTTCATGTGTGACTGGTAGTCTCTGGCAGCTTTGTTTCTGTTTCTTTACTGCTGTTTTTGTAAACATGCAAACTTTGTAGTTGAGAGTTGCCCATTGGAATATGGTTTTCACTGCCGCCAGTCAAAAATATAAAACTTTAAGGTAATCTGACTGATTATTTTTAATTGATGGAAGCAAAAAAGAAGAAAAAAATTCAGAGTGCAGCTCGAACCTTTGCAGACATTCTTAGGGTCGTCAGGTCATCATGCAACATTTCTCTCCCCCCTAAGAGCATCTGCGTAGGAGGCTACTCGAACCTGTACCGAGTTCACATGTTTTTGAAAATGGCAGTTGAGCATATGAGGTAGTTGGGATTGAGGTATGCAACTCTTAGTATTTAGCATGCAGTCCACTAACTAACCAAGCTACACTTGCTCCTTCAAACAAGTATGTGAAATCACTGAGGATTGAAACGGAACCTTTGTAACATACTCACAGTAATCTGTTGTGCACTTTGTAGAATCAGGGGAAGCAAGTCCTCATTTTCCACCTCCTCCATCATCAGACCGAAGTGATGATTTTGATGATGAAGATGATGATGATGATTTATCCCAGGATGAAGTTATAGACTACGAACAATCAGACCTCAAACTACTTCAATCTGCCATGCAGGAGTATCTGAGTAGATCTAGTGACAATAGTGATGGTGAGAAGTAGTCTCTGGTATGTACTCTCACTGGTAGATTTTCTGCCTCACAATAATCTTTGCAGTTCATGGACAACCTTGGATCTTAAACCAATACCATGAATATCAAATGTTAGCCCCACAACATGATCAACAAGGAATATTTCATTTTGTTTTAAGGCATGTCCTGAACTACAGTAATTTCAATTGGAGACCTGATAGAAAAGAGGCAACCTGCCCTTCAATGAGAGACTGGTAGTACATTACTATCCTACAAAGAATAGACCCTTCAATGTTTTCGCATTTCAGCCCATTTGTCATTCCCTTGAGAATAGGGGTTTTGTTTGAGTATATATATTTAATGTATTTGTTTATTAATAAGTTACTGGCAAACAAAAACATAATACTCAAGGGATTGAAATGCAACTCATCTAATTATATATAATTCTATGACCCAATATTGTTACCAGTCATGTGCAATGTCTAGACAAAACGAAGACTTGTCCAGGTCAAAGGCTAACATGATCGGCTAGCAACATTATTTGCCAGTTAGTCAATGTACAATGGCAACATCCAGTGGGATAAAATTGTATCAAAGAATATTGAAACTTTTAAAAATAGTATTAATATCTCTGGAATGTGTAGCTAGTATTTTATTATTCATTCATATTGTTAGTCAATGTCTTGATATTTTAGCATTTTTTTAATAGTTGTATAATAGATTAATAGAATCTGATGTCTTTTTATGAAAAAAGCTGCTGTTACATATTATAATTTATTCTACACATTCCTGAAATAATGCTATTTTATGGTCTTTTTAAAAATGTGTCCAATCAGTGACATGATAAAATATATCATATTTATAATTATAAATATTATTAACGTTTTAGTAATATATTACTAACAAACTGAGTGTTGTTTTACATATTATAATCACGGTTGTTTTAACTATTATGGCAGTATCTAGATATAATAGTAATAATTATATGGAACATATCAATAAACCATACTACAGTATGTTTGATCATGAACTTGACGTGTAAACCTTTCTTTCTTTTGTGGATTTGGTAGACTGTGTATGTATGAATATACCAACTTACAATTTTGTTCCATGCCAAAGAAAATGTCAGGGCATGGTGTAAGTGAAGAAAGAGACTATTGAATACAGACAATACAAATAATCGTACAATTGTACACTGGATTCTTCAACTTTTTAAACTTTATGTTATTTAATCAAATAGATGTTTGTAGGTTTGGTTTAAATTCATTTGTTATTCATTGTTTTTGACTGTCTTTGCTGTTTTCCTGAAGTTTCATTTAATATTCAAATCTTACAATTTTATATTTATTTGGATGTTAAACATTGTATACATTTTATTATTAATAATTGATATTATTTTAATGGTTCTTTAACCTTTTGCAAGTTTTTATCTGAAATTCCTCTCAAATTCATTTTCATATTTTAATGTCACAATGATAACTTAATGATTAATAATAATCATTAATTGATAATAAAATTAATAATGCTCAATAAAAACACAAGTAAACTTTAACTGTTTTAAGAATAAGTCTAATAAAAAAGATTTTTTTACCTTCGTATGCAAATTGCCCATGTCAGACCACATGACATTCCCTTGAGAATTGTTCTTTAGTTAAAATATTTACACATGAAAGAATCAACTCCCAAGAGTGGCATCACATGGTCTGAAATGGGCACAACAAACAACGAAGGTAAATAAGTCACAATAAGTGGCTAATGTTCCAAGGATTTAGCGAAATTACTCTTGAATAAGATATTGTTAAATTAACCAATATTTACTTGCCATCCTAACGTATAATGAATAACATTATTCAGGATTTTGTGAGTTGTGAATGAGTTGTATAACTATTTGTAAATAGTAGAGCTATCAAGTACTGATAGTATGACATTATTGTGTAAAGACACTAACAACACCGGCAGGAAAATAAACTAGAAATTCTCTAAAAATGAAGATTGTGGTCTTACTCAGGGTGTCTGATCGATGGGTAATGTGAGGCAAATGTATATGCCCCTACTGCATCTTATCGCTCGTGTAACTTTTCTTGTGTCAAAAAATGTTTAGTGTTGTTTTTGATACTTTTGTCAATATTGCCATGATGGATGATAAATGTATCATCCATGAAATTGCCCATGGTGTTAACCTGAGAAAACAGATGTGACGTCATTTCACTCCTCATCCCCCCACGAAGGCAACATGTTGCTTTCACGGGGGTATTAGGAGCGACATCTGTTTTCTCAGGCTAACATGGCATTGGTGCTTCAATATGCAGTGGTCAGCACTGACATCAAGACAATGGACCTTTCGTGTACTGAAAGGTCATAAGGCATATTTTTGTTAATAATCCACTATTTTATTATTATTAATATTTCTTTCTATTTTAAAATAACTTCTAATAACATCCCAGATATTTCTATAGTATTTGTTTCTAATTACTAACTCCACTAATTTATTTTCATCAAATTTTGTAGAAGTTTGCTACTTGGTTATATGATTTAATTTTATCAGAACTGCTGTCAGTCAGACGAATAGACCCTCTTAGGTTAGATGTAATATAGTGATGGTGCCATCCTCACAGAAGAGTCCCTTATGGGAAGTGATGGTCGTAAAACAGACAATAAGTTTGTAAAATATATTAAGTTTATTAACAAAAATAAAAATATTGCTGTAAATAAGTTTTAATTACATATCATGGCAAAAATACTTATAAAATCATGTTTAAAAGTTTTCAAGTAATTAAAATAATGGTTTAAATTTATCATAAAAAATAGTAATAATATTATAAAAGTTTCATTTCATTCATTACAAAAAGTATATATATACATATATATATATACTATAACTTTAACAAAGCTATTCATTTTAATAACTAAAGTCCCCCTTAGCTTCACCATAATACACCACATATGATGGCAAGATGTGATAGGAGTTAAAAATAACCAATTCTTTGCCATCAGGGGAGGTGTGGGAATCATAGCCCATCTGTAATGGCTCTCCATCAATGAGATTTGTACAGCGATGTGCTTTTCCAGGAAGAACTTGACATAGCAGCAGCTTAGATGCACCCTTGATGTACGTCATGGAATAGGAGGGGTACTCGCTGAAATATACTCCCCTGCCGTAATTACCTAAATTAACAAAAGTATCAATTATATATTACAAGCACTTTGAAAAGTCTGCACTCATATCCCATAGAGTGGGGAAGAAAGGATTTCCAAGGTATTGGAGGTCTGAAAATGGTAGATCTCGATACTTTTAGAACTTTCTGGGACAAGGATGGCATCTGTTATGTCCCTCCCCCATCTTCAAAATAAGGGGAAAAATTGCTCTGTGGGGTGTGTGCACCCACTGGATCCGCCCCTGAGAATAATGACAGTATTTTGCGAACAAAAAATGTAATATTACCAGCATCAGTTGCATGCTCGAAGTTAGCATCACCAGGCAACCTGAATCCTGTCTGTGCAATAGAATGGATGTTCTCTTCTTTGGTACCATGGAAAGCTAGCACAGGATAAGATTCACTCTCTCCTCTTATCTGCTTCAAGTTCTCTTGTGCATTCTTGAACCTTCGCATTAAAACTGGGTTGACAATATAATCTACCTTAGTAACACGGTATTTGTCTGCTGTATCAACCAGCCGATAAAACTGGGACTCTGAAAAAATAAGTCATCAATTCAAAAGCAATGTTTATTTGCAAAATCATATTTTCTTTATTTCAAAGTAAATTTATTTTAATGGTGACATGCTTGTTAATCTTAAAATTTAGAAACTTTTTAAAATCTGATTTATAACAAAACATTTTTTTAAAAATCTTTTTGCCATTACTGAAATAAACTTGGGTTATGCAACTTAGACACTCAAAACAATGTCTAAATATTCATACGACCACCAGGAACACTCCCAAACATCAGAGCAACTGGATGCGATCCCATAGACCAATCAGAACGCGCGTAATTATGAATTGGTATAGCGGCCAATCACAGTCTATTATAAATGATTGTGAAAACCGGAAAAAGGAACGTCTTTAATTAACCAGAGTAACAGTCGGGCTGCACGAAAGCTAATCATATTTATAACAAAAAATAAAGAAAGAAATATGGTACCTGCTAAACGAAAATGGATCTGAGCAGCAGAACCTTGTTTGTATTCCCGCTCAGCAAATAAAGGAAAATAAACAAGGTCATCTTTCTCCAACGCTTCCAATTCCCCTTCAATTTTAGAAGTTTTTTCTAGTTGGCTGTGCGCTCTCTTCAACATCTTATTTTTCTCCGCTATAACCTGTATAATCTTCTGTGAGTCGTTCAGTTCTTTCTTCAATATGTCTTTGAGTTCAAATGCACGGCGAATAAGCTCTTTGCGTTCTTCTTCATTCAGGATTGAGTAAGAACGAAGTATACTTGTACCCCTGCTAAGAACTGTGTCGTCACGAGGGATTCTAACCAAAACATAAAAAGATTACTATAGTTATAAATAAATATGATCAACAATGAAAAACAATGAATTAAAGATATATTCAAAAATTACTGTGTAATTGCGTCCGTAACTACAGCCCTTTATTTGTTTTGTTGTAGAACAAAATAGCTGTTAGACAACTGTTAGACGTAACAATAATAATAATAATAATTACGAAAGTTTTTCAAACAAAGTTATCTCGATATAGATAAGATACCCGGCGGATTTTACGACGAAAATTTAAGTAAATATACTTACGAAGAGCTAGAAGAAGTTTTATTCATGCCATCTTCGCCATCAGCGTCATCGCTGTAGTCGTCCATAATTTCCTGTGTTGCCTCACATGATTGATAATCTTCACTAAGTTCCACTTCGTCACACTCGTCTTGTTCCTTCGAATGAATACCTTCATTCTCGCTATTTTCTTCGTTAGATTCTTCTGTAACCGGATGCCTAAACTCTGCAAAATGTAGAATTTCAATTTCCTCACAGTCTACTCCCTTAGGGCAAAGGGGAAGGCTTTCATCGCTGTTTGCATGACTTAGGTCTTGATCTCGTGCGTGACAATCTACACCACCATTGTCCTCCAAACTTTCGGGGTGCCGAAATTCTTTTTTATGCTTTAAACTGCTCTTAAAGCATCGTGCACCATATTTACACATCGTTCTTGTGTCTTTGGTATTATTTTCATTATTATTTTCATGATCATTAGGTTGTATTTTAGATTTTTTCGTGACTGGCTCCAGATACTGTCCCTGATCGCTCGCCATGTTTACTCACACGGCAACACGTGGTGAAGAACAAAAGACTGGGAACTAATTAAAATTCGACCCAGTCTTTTTTAATCACACTCATCCAAGATGGCGGACGAAGTGACAAAAATTGTCCTTTTCTGATTTTAGTTTCCTAATTTCCTTATTTGAACTCAAAATAGCTCTCATTACATGTTTAAGTCTTAATGTATCTGTATTTAACCCTTTAAGGTTATATGATCGTGAACAAAGTAGTTATTTTTGATATATATTCATAAGAAAATGTCAAATATTTCAACTCCTAGCATTTCACACTTGTCGAGTAAGGATTATGAAGATGTGTACGAGCCGGCAGAAGATTCATTTCTCATGATGGATGCTTTGGAAAAAGATGTTGAGTTCCTGAAGGAGCGTAGGTGAGGAAAAAATTCAAAATTCTTTAAAAATTGTTGTGTTTCTTCTTTAATAGCCAATTGCGACATCAATTGACATTGTTGGCTACAAAAACAAGGACAGTCTAAGGGACTGTTTATAACCTAACAGTGGAACGGGGGGAGGAGGGTTCTATGTACGTTTTTTAGAAGGGAGGCAGCAATTGAACTCTTAACCTTGGACATAATACTAATGTAAAAATTATTTTGTGATTTAAATTATCAGACCCACTCTTTGTGTTGAGGTTGGCAGTGGCTCTGGAGCACTTATCAGTTTTCTGGCCAGTATCTTGGGGAACTCTGCTTATTATTTGTAAGCACCAGTACATCAGTATATATATATTAAATGATTGAGGTTCCAAAAGTATTGGGTTAATTAAATTCCCTGCCCTGCATTGGAAGGGTTCACCTAAAACCCAGAAATTAGAATCCGGAACAGAATCCTGAAAAAAATACACAGAATACTAAAACTTGGAATATCCAAAAAGGAAAATTTTATATGTATTTTATATATTATCTGTTCAAAAATCTTTTCTTCTTTGCCCTTTTCACTAACCCAAGAGATAATCAAGTGATAATCAATTTACCCTACATGTATATTACCAGTGTTTACCATTTTTCAATGTCACAATACACTGATTTCATGCACAACCGAGAGTCAAAAATTACTATGTTGAAAAAGATTTTTTAAGTATTAAAACTGTTTGGATGGACTTGAATCTTTCTCTAGAAATAATTCAACTATTTTTCTAAGAAATATTGGCAGCGTTTTGGGATTTGAGAAGTTAAAGTTTTATTTTTTTGGCCAAAGATTTCAAATCCCTGCAAAAAAGCATTGCTTACAGTTGTGTTACACGATCGTCACGATGAATTACTTGCTATTTGAGAGCTTTAAAGCACACAAAAACCCCAGAGCAATGTTCAAAAATAATAAATGACATAAAGAAAACTCTTTTTGACCACTGTCGGTGGTAAAATATTATATTGCATGTGTGCAAGAACAACAAACATAATAAATACACTCAATAATCAACTACGCTTCTCCAACTTCAAACTTAAACATGGACTGCACAGACTGCCAAGTAAGGCAAAGAAGGGAAGGTTTTTGAACAGATAATATAAAAAATGTAACACTTCATGTATGTAAAATCTTTCTTTTTAGTGATTCCAGGTTTTAGTATCAGTGTATATTTTTCTGGATTCCATTCCAGATTCCGGTGTCAATAAATTCCATCCTATTTTTTTTCATAGGGCAACAGATATAAATCCCAAGGCTGCAGCCTGTACAAGAAAGACTGTGAATGTCAATGGATACAATATCTGTCCAGTTATCACTAATCTTGTAGGTACAAAACAATGTACTTTCCCCGAAAGCCATTTTTAGTGTCATCATGCAATGCTCCCTCCCAACAAGTTGCAGGTTGAGGGGGAAAATGCTAAAAGCAATGTTGCACACAGCTTACCTAAAAAAATAAAAAAATAAATCGAAAAAAAACTTGTCATCGCTAAACTCTGTTTGTGGTAGGCAAAGGTCCTTTTAGCATTTGCTCAGGGGTCTGGGACTGACAAAAAAGCAAAATGGTGTCAGAGGACTGAGCATCTCTACCTGTAATAAATGCATGGGAATTTTAAAACTAAAAAAAAAACCATGTGTGCTGATGACAGAGCTTGGGTTACCTGTGGTTTGCATTTAGTGAGAACACTTTTCATTTCAAGACCTCTTTACCTTGGGTGTAATGTTTTCTCACTTAAGACCATGTGTCATTCCCTTGAGAATAAGATATATAAAGAGTTATATCCATATTCATGTGCCAAGTTCTCATGCATGACTGCTAAACAAAATAAGAGAAATATACTCTAGAGAATGACACATGGTCTGAAAATTATGGCAAAACATTACATGCAAGCTAAAGAGGTTTATTATGGTTATTCATCTCAAAATAGTCATAATTTGTTTTTTCCTCTTTTCTTCCCTGCAGTTGGATTGTTTGA
This sequence comes from Anthopleura sola, assembly GCA_023349425.1. Lineage (NCBI taxonomy): Eukaryota > Metazoa > Cnidaria > Anthozoa > Actiniaria > Actiniidae > Anthopleura > Anthopleura sola. The sequence goes on from JALHLI010000008.1 coordinate 662,627, forward strand.
CTCCAAGAATATGTGGTAAAGTTGATGTCTTGATATTTAACCCTCCATATGTAGTCACTCCTTCGCATGAGGTATTTAAAAGAAGTTAAAACGTAATGCAAAAGATTGGAAATCAATTGAACTTCATTTTACTTTAAATCTAAAGAGCTTAAAAAGAGGTCCAGACCAGACCCAAAACTGAGCCCCCCCCCCCCCCCCCCCCCCCATCGTCCCTAGCTTATGGGCTTGAGTAACTATTCTTCCTATAAACCTAAATCCATTGATTATGTTAAGGTTGGCAGTCATGGTATTGAAGCATCGTGGGCTGGTGGTATCAAAGGTAGAGAGGCAAGTAATCCCTATATATATTAGACTTAGAGGAAATGTGGACTGTGAGCTATTTGTTCATCTTTTGTCTTTTGAAATATTTAAATGTATGCACCACCTTGAGCAGTGACCTTGGTCTCAGATTTCAAGTTTAACATCTCTGAACCCCAAAATGTTTTTTGAAATAGGTGTATAATAACTACCCTTTATTCTTCTTTATTTCCCACCCATTTTTCCCACCCATAATTTATTTAACTTGTATTTTTTATGGTTTAGGTGACTGACAAATTTCTACCATTGGTGCCATCATTGCTTTCAAAAGATGGTTGTTTTTATCTTGTTACAATAGCAGAAAATAAACCAGGTAAAATAGATCATCTTGTAGTAACTTGCACTGAATATTGAGTCAAAACTAGGACAACACAACTTGGCTAGAAGGGATCATATTTTTGCCTTAGTGAGGCTTTGAGCCAGTGCCATAGCAGTAGTCCTAGAGTTAAACGATGGTAAGCACGTGGTTTTTGCAGAAAAATTGGTATACTTCGTTGGGTTTCTCCTTTGATTCCAGGAAGGATTTTCACTAGGTTTTCGCTAGGTACTCTGGTTTTTCTCCCTCTCCAAAACCCAACATCCTAGAGGCTTTATTGATCAGGGTTTGATAAAATTAATCTATATTATTTAAGCTTCTTTGCTTCCTTCCTAGCCCTCTACCCTTACACATAGTTCCAGACTGAGTTCACAAGCTGCAATAAGATTATTCTTCTCACATTTACTGACAGTGCCGTCGATTTTATTGCAGAAGAAATAAAAAAGTTGTTACAAGATCTTGGAAATTTAAGCTGTACTACTGTCATACAAAGAAGAGCAGGTCCAGAAAGATTATCTATCTTAAGGTTTACTCGTTGATACTACTAATCATCTATCGATGACATTCCGAGGGAGTGTCATTATTGTGGCGGAATGGTGCCTGTTTCCACAGCAGCTATTTGACAACAAACTGCCCTGGTCCAGTTGAGTGGTTTACCAGAATTACAGCTCAGATAACAGGAACACTGAGTGAAATCCTTTTGTATGACCCATGAGCCACAGTTCATCCCACAAGCACAGCCAATGGCTTTGTAGTCAGCAGGGCAGATGGCATTGTTTCCACTTGTCTGTACCTGGATGCACTTCATTGTAGAAATTGGACCAGGAGTGCCATCTTTCCCCGGTACACCAGGAAAGCCATTGTTCCCCGGTACACCAGTAGCGCCATCTTCCCCTCGCAGACCAGGCTCTCCCTTGATACCAGGAGCGCCTGGTTGCCCTGGGAAACCACGTTCTCCCTTTGGACCAGGAAGACCTGGACCTCCCGGGAAACCATTATCTCCCACAGGACCATCAGCACCATCTTTGCCGGGTATACCAGGAAATCCCTTAGGACCAAGAAGACCATCATCGCCGGGTAAACCAGGAGCACCATCTTTCCCCGGTTCACCAGGAGCACCAAGAGCACCAGGTTCTCCTTTAAGAGACCAACCAGGTTCCCCCTTAGCACCAGGAGCACCATTCTTACCGGGTACACCAGGAGCACCATCTATTCCTGGAAAACCTCGATTTCCCTTTAGACAACGAAGACCATAAGGACTGTTTGTTCCCGGTTCTCCAGGAGGTCCCTTAGCACCAGGGAAACCTTCTTCTCCTTTTGGACCTCGATTTCCTTTGGGACCCGTGAAACCTCGTAATCCCTTTGGACCAATTTGACCTTGAAAAAAAATATCAATATATATCATTGTTATATACCAACTGTCAAAGTCCATTTTTCTCGTACTCTGATTGGGCGAGAGGACATCACGTGAACGTGAACGAGTTTCGATGATTCCCTGGCAACAGCTCTCAGCGGGCAATAATGTTATTTCCCGGGAAATAACAAGACCGGAAGTGATTTCACCGGAATCGTAATAGTTTTTCTAAGTTTTTAATGTCAAATAATTAAAAAATCGAATAATTTTGTTGTGTTCTTTGACACTTGGTATATAACAAACACTTATTGACGGGAACCTCGGGAAAGCAGTGTGTTTTGTGGTCCCGCGACAGCGATGTTTCCCTCGGTTACGCCTCGGGAAACGTCTCGGGACCACAAAACACACTGTTTCCTTCGGTTCCCGTCAATAACTAAAGTGTTGTTTATAATCCAACGATGAATTTTCGCGCGCTATCATTGGTTCAAATGGGTCACGTGCAGGACGGGTATCATGCGATTTCCCCCCGAAGTAATATTCGTCCAGTAGAAGGGGAAAACGTACAAAAAGAGAGGAAAAAAACACGGAAAACGAAGAAACTCTTAACAAACAAGTGAGAGTAATATACAAAGACTAGTTGAGAAAACTACGCCAGGAAACACGAAAAAAAATCAACAAAATATGCTGTAAATGTCTATTTTCTTTCTCGTCGTCAGTGGGTAGCTTTGTTGTTTTTATTATTATCATTGTATATTTTAGTTGTGGGCCAAATTGGAAACCAGCTCAGTATATTCTGCTGTATTTGATACCCACAGTAAATAAAGATATATTACTAATGTTGTTATTAATGGTAAGCATCCATGTTTCGTGAATGAATTTTTTTATAAACTACTAAAGACGACTAAAGACCAACAAACAAATCGCCAATGACTAATGTCAAACAGTAGAATATTCAATGTCGAACAGCTTTCAATTACCAAAATAAGTGTTTTTATATCCAGCTTGGAGACGAGATGCAATTATTTTTTGAAAACTCAGGAGATGATGTGAGTAAATGCAGTTTGCTGAATCCATTCCAGTGAGGCTGATAATGTCCTTGGATGAAAAATGGCCCTCAAAATATCACATTTGCCCTCGACCAAACGTCTTTTTTCGGGCCATTTCTCATCCTCGGACATTATCAGCCGATATCCCAGCCGCCAGAAGAGGTTTATTTATTATTAGTATAAATACTAAGGTGATTATACAAAATCGCGCTCTGATTGGTTTTCTATCTCAGATTATTAGCCGATAATCACCTTTTCGGACAAAATGGCTGTCGCGCTTTTAAAAAATAAAATATTTTCACTTTCAATGTTGTTCCCTTCTTTCTTTTTTTGAAATAATCACCTTTTTATTTATACTAAAACAATTATTCACCTCGAAGACTCGCCGCTCGGTAAATATTATACACTTAATGACTGGTCCCGAGGGAAACAGTTTTGTTTCCCTCGAATCTCAATGTTTCCCGAGGTCCGCCGAGGGATCAGTCATTAAGCGTTTTGTTATATAGCTAATCATTTTAGACAAGTCAATTGAATAATTTGAATTTTTATTCCGTGCGCTGGGCACTTGTATCCCGGTCGGGATACAGTTAGATTTAACTTGTATCACGTGAGCATCTATCAACCAATGAGAATGCTCGTTATATAGTCAAAATGATTAGCTATATAACAATCATCGATAATCACTGCTAAATATAATTGCTAAATATATATCTCCTTCTATTCTATATTCTATTTAATTAAAGTGCCTATAACTCATTTTTTCAGTTTTCTCAATTTTCTCACTGAAAACCACTGTATATGACTAGTATATACTTACCCGCATAACCACGAAAACCCATTGTGCCTCTCGGTCCTGGCAGACCTGGGAGACCTATCGGCCCAGGAGGGCATGCAGGAGGCTTACTGGTCCTTGTGAACCGAGGATGCTGATAATAATAATAATAATAATAATAATAATAATAATAATAATAATAATAATAATAATAATAATAATAATAATAATAATAGTAATTATAAAATGTAATACATTTATAATTTTTATTCAAGTACTGCAATATTTAAAAGAACAATAAAATATGTCTGTGTTTAACTAGCATACAATGTCGTAAAAATATATAGCATCATAGAATGAATATCAAAATATATATTATCTATAGAATTCAAAAAAAAGGAAAAATTATATAGCTATATAATGTATTTGCGACCAGGCCTGCATGCGAATTCACCAAAGCTGTTAGCCTTGAGCCCGTGCATTTTTGTAATGCGGTATTGTATAAAAATATAAATAAAACGAAGGGAAAACCCCCAGCTCGCCGTTCATTCAACCAACATTCGCATGTATTTCGATTTTTTTTTTTATTTTCATAAAAACAGTACGTGTCGAAGGTATTTGAATATATTGAAAGAAGAAAACAATGGATTAAGAGTGCAATGTTCATGTGAAACTTCTTTGCACCTTGATTTAATATAAACATGCTTTTTGGAAGGGAATTTAGTCGAGTTCCTTTCACCATGGAAGGAGGTTCGCAGAGTCGTGTTTTTAACTGCGAGTTTTGTTTCGACTCGTTTCGACATAAACCGTTGCTATCAAGACATTACATGAAAAACCCAACTCACCGTTCTAACGCCCGTTCTAAGATGAAATCTAGTAAATATGTACCTGACGTCGACCTGTTAGATAACGTTGACCCATACTATCGTGGAGCACGCTTGCGGCTTATTGTCGAAAATATGTCCAAAGATGGATTACGACAGTTGTTTGTACCAAAAATCTCGAATACTTTAACTCTACTGGAATACGTGGAATTCTATTGTACTTCTGATAACGTAGCTGTCGATACCTCAAAGCTTAAGTCAGAAATAGAACTCTTTCTCACGAGAACTAAGGAAAAAGATTTAGAATGGCTTCTCTTGGGATATTTTGGACTTGAACGACGATTCAATGAGCTTTTGAAGTCGTGAAGTTGACCGTCGTCCCTAATGGCTTCTAAACCTATGTAAAACCCGCACTGACCCATTATCATTTCGAGGGAGGGGAGCCATGACGTATTAAAAAAAATTTATTTTATGATTTACATTTTCAAGAATGATTTTATTTTATTGACGATAACTGTTATATCATGTTTTAGATATTGTTGTATATTGATTTAATTTTTTTTTTTTTTTGAGTTTTAGTTTCGTTTTTTCTGACCGAAATAAAAATCATTCGTACCCTACTCTACTGAGGGAGGTTTTGGTGCGCAATTTTTCCTGTCATTAGACTGTGAACAGTCCCTCTTTTCCCGCGCGGAGAGTGGGTGCGAGTTTGAAGCGGCAATCTCCCCGCGTGCTATGGGCTATGCTAACAACTTGAGCTTGTTAGCTTCGCGCTGATTGGCTAGTTACATTTTCTTGTATCATCTAGCTAATATATCGATATATACAAATTTGCATTGCATATTCTCTAATTCTTTCTAAAATACTGTTTTTCTCGCTTGAATGTTAAACAAAATACCAAACAACACTTAGTCTACACTGCATTATAAAATTCTTTCAGAAAAGTTTATTATTAACACTTATTTAAGCGATTTTCTTTTAGAAATTACCCATAATGCACCCGATATATTGATATATTTGAATTTTGCGGACTTTTTGCAAACCGCTGTATAAGCAATACTTAGAAACTATAGAATTCAAAAAAAGAAAAGAAAAAAATATATAAAAAGAAAAAAATTATATTACTTTAAAAAAATACCATACGAAGAAAAAAAGAAAGAAAAAAAAACCCTGAATAATAATAACACTGATTGATATAGTAATGATGGTGTTAATGATGATAATAATAGTAATAATAATGGCGCGATAATAATATTAGTAAGGGAAAACTTTCCTCAGAGCATAAACAACAATCTGACCTACATATCGTTTTCATCCTCCTGCCCCTAGTATTTCTCCCAAGATCAATTATGCTTACTTATGAAACCCAAGTGAGTGGATCACTCGCAAGTCAAGACATTTATGGAAAGCGCACGTATGCTACTTTTACAGTGCTCAAATTCCTCATGCTTCTTATAGAGAGGGTGCTAATGGGGGTACCCGATCGTCAGTTAAAACTACTAATTTTTTGGCTAAATGTAAGTTAACTACTAATTGATTAATTTGCAATTCAAGCGCTGGCCATAAGATTGAACCAAAATAACAGAAACGTCAGTTAACTTTTAACTTTTTACATGGCAAATGAGTAATTGAGAATGCAAATTTATTATTTATTCATTCTCATTTATATCTTTCATTTGTCATTATCAGTTAGCTACTCAATTTTAGGCCAATTGTCAGTTGACTGTAAACCCCATTGACACCCTCTGTACAGATTTTGATCATGAATGTGCGCGACTAGCTAGAATGAGGCCTTCAAACATTCCCTAGATAGAAAGTTGCCCCCTGCCTACAGTGTATCTAAACTTCATTTTATGATTAGAACTACAACGATTGTAGCAAAGGCTTTACCATCGGACACAAGGCAAGTTCCCTCACAGTCAGTGTAAAAAGAAGAAAAATGCTCAGCACTAAATAAAACTGAATGAGTACCTACCCTGTAGCTGCTCGAAGGTCCACAGATGATTCCCATTATTGCACAACATAACGTTGGGAGCAACACAAACACAAAAACATTAGCTTTGAATGACATCATGAAAGCCGGACCAAAAATTGCTGTTCTGATTTCTACCAAGGTTCGGTTCGAATGCGAGTTTTAAGGTTTTTTTTTTCTAATTCAGTCGGGAATGTAACCCGATATATTCTCGGATAACCTACTGTGATCATGGGGTCATATAAGTTTAACAGTATTTTAACTACAGATTCCGGCACAATGTTGGGCAGAGCAGAAATGGAAAATTCATTCCAAGTGCTACCCCATCGTGTGTGATCAAATTCTTGTTTTCAAACCACGTGTATTTTGTTGGTGGCAAAAAAAAATCGATTCAAAAAGAAAGAATCCTTAGGACCATGGTATCTGATGTCAACCAAGATGGCGGCCACAATTTTTCACACTGACTTTATACATGTGTGAATCGAATTTACGAACATGTTAAACACTAAACATGTTTGATTTGGCGAAAATTTGTTCATTTCTGACTTTTCAAAAACGTAATTAGCGCTAAGTCAGAACTAAAGTGAAGAACATTCTATGAATAGACGTGTTGAACAATAGAAAAACTTGCACAAAACTTCACTGGAACGCAATGCAAAATCAAAGCTGAGGCTGAGAAACAAAATTAGAAAATAAGTTATTATGACTTTGGCAAATGAATTGCAAATGGATATGTTTTCTTCATCTCCCTAAGGAAAATCATAACCCAGAGGGTAGCCCAATATATGGGTTTCAGTTCTGCTTTGCCAATAACTTCCCTCAGAGCATAAGGACTGACATGACTGATCTGACCTATATATCATTTTCATCCCCCTAGTCTTTCTGCCAAGATCAATTATGCTCTCTTGTCAAATCAAGTAAGTAGTTCAATATTTCACTCATTGCTAATTCATCTTATTTTCGAGTATTTCTGGGTTGCCAAATTGAGTCATGAATATCTCAAGAACAAGACCCTGATACAGGGTACACTGGTACATACAGGGTACACTGGTACATACAGGGTACACTGGGACATACAGGGTACACTGGAACATACAGGGTACACTGGGACATACAGGGTACACTGGTACATACAGGGTACACTGGGACATACAGGGTACACTGGGACATACAGGGTACACTGGAACATACAGGGTACACTGGTACATACAGGGTACACTGGTACATACAGGGTACACTGGGACATACAGGGTATACTGGTACATACAGGGTACACTGGTACATACAGGGTACACTGGGACATACAGGGTACACTGGAACATACAGGGTACACTGGGACATACAGGGTACACTGGTACATACAGGGTACACTGGGACATACAGGGTACACTGGGACATACAGGGTACACTGGTACATACAGGGTACACTGGAATATACAGGGTACACTGGGACATACAGGGTACACTGGGACATACAGGGTACACTGGGACATACAGGGTACACTGGGAAATACAGGGTACACTGGGACATACAGGGTACACTGGAATATACAGGGCACACTGGGATATACAGGGTACACTGGGACATACAGGGTACACTGGGACATACAGGGTACACTGGGAAATACAGGGTACACTGGGACATACAGGGTACACTGGGATATACAGGGCACACTGGGATATACAGGGTACACTGGGATATACAGAGTACACTGGGACATACAGGGTACACTGGGATATACAGGGCCCTCGAGCCCTCAGAACATATTAAAAACTTCCTTTCAACAAAACAACATCTTAGAGGTTATTTCAGGGTTTGATTAGAATAAGCTTCTTTTGTTTCAAGATCACCCTATCCTTCTACATATATCCTGAGTTGGCAAACTGCAATAAGAGAACTCATTTCACATTTTCTGATACCGCTACACATTTTATTGCAGAAAAAAATAAAAGAATTGTTACGAGATCTTGGAAATCTAAGTTGTACTACTGTTTTTCGAAGAAGAGCAGATCCAGAAAGATTATCTATCATAAGGTTTACTCGTTGATATTACTAATCATCTATCGATGACATTCTGAGGGGTGTCATTATTGTGGCGGAATGGTGCCTGTTTCCACAGCAGCTATTTGACAACAAACTGCCCTGGTCCAGTCGAGTGGTTTACCAGAATTACAGCTCAGATAACAGGAACACTGAGTGAAATCCTTTTGCATGATCCATGAGCCACAGTTCATCCCACAAGCACAACCAGTGACTTTGTAGCCAGCAGGGCAGATGGCATTATTTCCACTTGTCTGTATCTGGATGCACTTCAGTGAAGGAATTGAACCAGGAGCGCCATCTGTCCCCGATATACCAGGAGCGCCATCTTTCCCCGGTTCACCAGTTTCTCCCTTAGCACCAGGACTACCATTTAGACTTGGTGCACCAGGAGCGCCTGGTTGCCCTGGGAAACCACGTTCTCCCTTTGGACCACGAATACCTTCTGGTCCCCTTGTTCCATCAGTTCCCTTAGGACCAGGAGCACCATTGTTACCGGGTTCACCAGCAGCTCCAGGTTTCCCCGGCAAACCAGGATCTCCCTTCATACCATTAACACCATCCAATCCCGGTGCACCAGGATATCCATGATCACCAATAGCACCATTTTCTGCGTCTGGACCTGGTAATCCCTTAGGACCAGGAGCACCATTTTTACCGGGTACACCAGGAGCGCCCTCTTTCCCTGGTAAACCAGGCTGTCCCTTAAACGTAATATTTCCTTCCTTTCCCGGTACACCAGGAGGTCCCATAGTGCCAGGAACGCCATCTGATCCCTTTGGACCTTGTTCTCCCTTGGGACCAAGGAAACCATGGTCTCCCTTATAACCGTAGTGACCTGTACGCCCTGTGAATGATCAATGTATACCATAATATGTTATGTTTCTCTTTTTATCCAAGTTACTCGTGAGATATTCCATGCTACGCCACTCAAAGCCATGGTATAACTAGTATATATTTACCCGCAACACCACGTTCGCCCTTTTCGCCTTTCGGTCCTGGAAGACCTACCGGTCCTGGAGGGCATGGATAGCATGGAAGAGGCGTATTAGCCTAGAAAACAAAAATATGAGAATTTCTGGTGAAAGGACAGTCGCGTTATTTATAGGTATGTTTTTTTGTGTGTGTGTTTATGTGACCATTATCCTTGAACAAGAAATGTTTGTTTCATGGGTTAAGTAAAATTAATCTAACACTCAAAAATAATTTATAGGTAAAAGACAATAGGTACTAGATTGGACGATAAGGGAAAGAAACCGAAAATAAGCATTTTGGAATGACACTTATTATGGTCATTTGAAGATCAATAAGGTATAACTTTCCTCAGAGCATAAGGAACAATCTAACGGCCTACATATAGTTTTCATCACCATTGTCTCTCTGCCAAGAAAAATTGTGCTCTCCTGTCAAGCCCAAGTGAATGACCAATAGTTTATATTTTCGCCCTGAATATCAAACCAAATTTCAGATGCGAATATTTTGCAAATTTTTGAATGTATCAAGTTGGAATTTGGTTTACCGAAATGGCCCGAATAGCTTTTTGCATGATGGCTATATCTGAAAACGAGTTTAAGAAAAAAGGGTCACGAAATTCAAGAGCGTCATCTTGATAATTACCCTTGGATTCGCTATTATTCTAGTAGACACTGCTTCTGGGTTCTCTAATTTTCCTTTAGCATCTGATGAAATTTTAAATTTTGTTGCGTAAAGAGGTTAAAGAAAATCACTGTACACTAAATACGAACCGTAATCACGTCGAAGCGTTTGTAAAAAGTCATGCAGAGTAAACAAATTTCAAAAAGATAATTTTTTTGTATATTTTCACAATATGATGACAAGTTTTAAGCAATAATAACCGCTCCAACATTTCCACATATCTTCGAACTGTATGTGACAAGGAAATGAGATGAAGTGTATCGAATATTATTCTGCTCTCATTTGCGGGAAACTGAACTCTTCAAAATAAACTGATCTTGTTTTAGAAAGGTCAGTTTTTTGAGTATCAATAATAGCCTAATAAACCTGTGGTACTTCATTCCCCACATAGAATTGAAATTTAGAAGGACTTTTGCTTAGAAACGAAAATCAAAGGACTCGGAGAAAAACCCTCGAAACACAAGAAAGAACCAACACGCAACTACACAACTCTCCTCACACAAAATGGTGAATCTGGAGATCGAACCCATGACCACAGCGGTGCATGAGAAGGTGCACATTAAGCAGCGCACAGTCACCCGTGCTCTCTATTATATGCATACATACTACTGGTTGCATGAACGCCGCACATCACTCGCCCCCATAAACCAAATCACAATACAATTTTTCAGGCGCAATTTTGTAATTGTTATCTGGTTGCTATCGTCCTTGAAAACTTATGAAAAGCGTGCATGCTTTTTTCACTGTGACCAAATTCCTACAGATTAATTGAATGCGCGCAACTAGAAAGAGGCCTTCAAACAATTCCTAAATAGATAGCCCTCAACCCCCGTAACTTCATTTCAGATCTGCGTTTGTTGCAGAAAATCCTTACTATCGAGCACAAAACAATCTCCATTCGTCAGTGTAAAATTCAAAGTAAAACATGCTCAGCACTAAATGAAACTGAATGAGTTTCTACCTACCTTCGCAAATGCATATGGGATTGCACAACATAACGTTGAGAGCAGCACAAACACAAGAACACTGACTCTGACTGACATCATATGAAACAAAACAAAAATCCTTGTTCTTGTTTCTACCAAGGCTCGGTTCGAATGCGAGTTTTAAGTTGACGTGTTTTTTTTCATTCGAATTCTGTACGAGATTGTAACCAGATATTCTCGGACTTGTGATCATGAGGTCATGTCAGTTTAACACTATGTAACCGGTAAAATATTGGCAGAGCAGAAATGAACCCAATTAATTCTGTTGGGCTACCTGTCTTATACGTTTCCATGGAAAACTGAAAAAAATCAATTTAATTTTCAAAACTTATAATTCTTTATAATATCTAAATAAATACTCTTTTGCTCAGCTTTGATTATGTTTAAATATTCATTCCAATCGGAAGGTGCATGTAGTTGTATAGTTGAACCCGCCACACCAAACACGCACGAAGGGTTAGCGCTTGGAATGATTTTTTTTATTTCTGCTCTGCCCAAAATTGTGCCGGAATCTGTAGTTAAATGGTGTTAAAAACTGACCTCGTGATCACAGTAGGTTTTCTGAGAATATCGGGTTACATTCCCGACTGAATTAGAAAAAAAACAACTTAAAACTCGCATTCGAACCAAACCTTGGTAGAAATCAGAACAGCAATTTTTGGTCCGGCTTTCATGATGTCATTCAAAGCTAATGTTTTTGTGTTTGTGTGGCTCCCAACATTATGTTGTGCAATGATAGGACCAGTCCGTCGACCTTCGAAGGTATGTAAAAACTCATTCAGTTTTATTTAGTGCTGAAAATGTTTTTCTTATATAAGATTTTCTCCAACCAGCGGAGATCCAAAATGAAGTTTAGATACTGTAGGGAAATACTATCAAAGGAAAATATCGCTTGAAGGCCTCTTTCTAGTTGCGCGCTTTCAAATTCTGTAATCTAAGGGCGAGGAATTTGAGCATAAACGTTTTGATTTGCGATGAAAAAAAAATGGAAGTCAGTGATAATATGCGTTGCAAAGGAACCGTTCATTCTTATCGGGGAGGGAAGTGGCGATCTGATTCGCCTGGTAACCCATTATACAAGAAATCTGATCCCCACTCCCCCGCCGTTGTTATGCTTATTGTAAAAGTGCTGTGCGACGCGGATGCCGGGTTTTGTGTGCTCGCCTTCCTTTTAATTTTTTTTTTGTGCGACAATATCTAATATCCATCAGCTACTAACTAAAGCAGAACTTAATAGAAGACTTGTCTACTAAAATAATAGGTAACCCATAGCTAAAGATGATGCTCTTCACTAGCATCCGGCCCTTTAAATAACCACCATCAAAAGCTATTCAATCTTTAGTAAGCCAAACTCCAACTATGTGCATTCAGAAATGTGCAAGATATTCGCATCTAAAACTTGATAGTCAATAATTATTCTGCGCGTAAATAAGATGAATTAGCCTAATGCAATGAGTGAACTATTGAATTACTTACTTGGGTTTGACAGGAGAGCATAATTGAACTTGGCAGAAAGACTAGGGGGATGAAAATGATATTTAGGTCAGATTGTTGTTTATGCTCACTTATTGATCTTAAAATTCCATGATGATCATCATCCCTAAATGCATATTTTCGATTATAAACTCACTCCTTCATCTTTCCCTTATCACCCAATCTATTACCTATTCTCACTGCATAATTGATTAGCACGGAGCTGTATAAATCTCCACATACATGCCTTATTGCACAACGTCGTTGGGTACGTCGCGAGAAGCCAAGTTTTGCCCCACCCAACTCCCCTGGTACGTTGGCGCTGGACTTCAGGTTCCTCTTCTCGCTGTTTACCTCATATCACAACAGTCGCGGATCTCACCCATAACTTAACTTACTGCGACGTGATAATGAGTATGCAGTGAAAATATATTACTATCAAGCAACAGTCATCGTTGTCTCGACGGATAATGATGATGATGATGATGGTGGTGGTGGTGATGATGATGATGATGATGATGGTGATGATGATGATGATGATGGTGATGATGATGATATCGATGTTGATGATGATGATGATGATGGTGGTGATGATGGTGGTGATGATGATGATGGTGATGATGATGGTGATGATGATGATGATGATGATATCGATGTTGATGATGATGATGATGATGGTGGTGATGATGGTGGTGATGATGATGATGGTGGTGATGATGATGATGATGGTGATGATGATGATGATGATATCGATGTTGATGATGATGATGATGATGGTGGTGATGATGGTGGTGATGATGATGATGGTGGTGATGATGATGATGATGATGGTGGTGATGATGATGATGAGGTTGATGATGATGATGATGATGATGGTGGTGATGATGATGATGATGATGATGGTGGTGATGATGGTGGTGATGATGATGATGATGATGATGGTGATGATGATGATGATGATGATGATGATGATGGTGATGATGGTGGTGATGATGATGATGATGATGGTGGTGATGATGATGATGATGATGGTGGTGATGATGGTGATGATGATGATGATTATGACGACGGTGGTAATGATGATGATGATGATGATAATGGTGATGATGATGGTGATGATGGTGATGATGATGATGATGGTGGTAATGATGATGATGATGATGATAATGGTGATGATGATGGTGATGATGGTGATATACTTTTGATATACTTGTATACTTGCGTCCTCCAAAACAGCCCCACAATGCAACGCGATCGATCCCTAATTCCCAAGCCCCTGCGCAATTTCGAAATGGTTAATACTTGAACCGGCCATAATTTTTGCAAAAAGCTATATATATATATATATATATATATATATATATATATATATATATATATATATATATATATATATATATATATATATATATATTAATATTGAACATTAGTCTTATTATTATTGTTACCGTGTAAATAGAAAACATTTTGAATTGTTTTTCTTAAATTTGCTTTGTATTTTTTAATACTTACGTTAGATTTATTCAGTTAGTAGTTGTATTTGTACATTATAGAAATTGTTATTATTATCAAAAAAATTATTGTTATTAATATTGTAATTATTACTATTATCATTATTATTATTATTATTATTATTATTATTATTATTGTTATTACTATTATTATTATTATTAATATTGTTATTATTATTATTACTATTATTATTATTATTAATATTGTTATTACTATTATTATTATTATTATTATTATTATTATTAATATTGTTATTATTATTATTACTATTATTATTATTGTTATTACTATTATTATTATTATTATTATTGTTATTACTATTATTATTATTATTAATATTGTTATTATTATCATTATTATTATTATTATTATTATTATTATTATTATTATTATTATTATTATCATTATTATTATTATTATTATCATTATTATTATTATTATTATTATTATTATTATTATTATTATTATTATTATTATTATCATTATTATTATTATTATTATCATTATTATTATTATTATTATTATTATTATTATTATTATTATTATCATTATTATTATTATTATTATCATTATTATTATTATTATTATTATTATTATTATTATTATTATTATTATTATTATCATTATTATTATTATTATTATTATTAATGTTATTATTGTTTTTATTATTCATCATCAGCCTTCTCGGCTCACTTGGCCCAGTAAGCCTCCTGCATGCCCTCCTGGAGATATAGGTAGTGATGGATGGAAAGGCGCAATGGGAAGTATTGGTCAAACGGGTAAGTGTATAGCTAATTCAATGGTTTCAATGCGAGGCTTCAACAGAAGAAAAGAGTTACAGCTAATTTACGTCACGCGTGACCAGTAAATCTGAGACTTCAAATGTAGTTTTCAAGACTTCATATTAACATTAGAAATCTCAGATCAAAGGCTCAGATATTCCAAAACAATTCAGTTAAAAATTAGGTTTTGGACCTGCTATCATAAATGATTTAAATTTTTTTAAATAAGTAATACCATGGCAATGAGGGATATTAGTGATTAATAATAATAATAATAATAATATTTTTATTAAATATAGTTTCATTTAAAAATAATAATAATTTAATAATAATAATGACTAGTAATAATAATATAGTAGAAAGTAGAATAAAACCTAATAGTAACTCGTCGTATAATGTAAGTTAATAAGTAAATATCTATAAAAAAAAGACCTAGTGTGTAATATCTAATTCCTTATATCTTATGCCCTATATCTTGTATCTAATATATCTTAAAACTTATAGGTAAATTCAAAACTGATCTATCTTAAATCTTAATCATATCTAATATATATTAGTAATATTCTACTACTATACTATTGCAAATCCTGCATTCTGATTGGCTAACGTACTCACTATCTATCAGCCGATAGATAGTGGGTAGAGAAAGCCGGACTTGTTTTGAAAAAATGGCGGCTTTTTCCTTCGCGCTTTTGTGAAGTTTAGTTTAGTTTAGTATAGTATAGTATAGTATAGTTTAGTTGAGATTTTTACTAAAACAATTAGAAGACTCACTCTCGATTTCTATCGGCTTTGATAGTTGACTCGGGGCCGGAGCCCCTCGTCAACTATCAGCCGATAGAAATCTCGAGTTCGTCTTCTAATTGTTAAATATATAAATCCTAATAGTATCTATTATAGAATTTAAACAAATAAATAAATAAATAAATAAATAAAATACCTAAAAAGAAAAAAAAAAAAGAAAAAAAAAAAAAAAAACTAGCTAAAAATTTATACTCATGCCACTCTCTATTATTTCAATGTCAATGTCAATGTTTTTAATATCACATTGTGCTCTTCTTATTGTCCTGGATCCTCGCAGACACACCAGAGCAGATCTGAGTAAAGAAAAGGATGTTTTCGCTCTAATCCATGATATTGTCTTTGCGTATTGCTCTCCTTTCTTGTTGGCTATAAGCTATAATAATAATAATAATAATAATAATAATAATAATAATAATAATAATAATAATAATAATAATAATAATAATAATAATAACAACAACAACTTCATTGGACAGGGTACACCGTTACCAGGCTGATTATTTTCAGATGGCCCTCTTAACTATAGATATACAATATATTAAAAATGTTAAAATATTATAGAATCTGATGTAATAATGTAAAAAATATATAGTGATCGAAAAAAATATTACTTAGTACTTGGAAGATGAGAGAGAAAAAAGGAACTGAGCACAATAGGATCTGAATATTAAATACTGAGGAAAATATGGCAGAGATAGTGATATTGTGATTGTTGAACATATAGATCTAAATATATCTTATATATTTAACAATTAGAAGACGAACTCGAGATTTCTATCGGCTGATAGTTGACGAGGGGCTCCGGCCCCGAGTCAACTATCAAAGCCGATAGAAATCGAGAGTGAGTCTTCTAATTGTTTTAGTAAAATTCTCAACGAAACTATACAATTGCAAACAAGAGGTTTTTTTACGAAACTTCACAAAATAGCAAAGGGGAATCCGCCATTTTTTTCAAAACAAAGCCGGCTTTCTCTACCCACTATCTATCGGCTGATAGATAGTGAGTACGTTAGCCAATCAGAATGCAGGATTTGCAATAGTATAGTAGTAGAATTTTACTAAATATATACATATATGTATATGAGTAAGAATTAACTGAATAAATATGAATAGAATATAGGTGTTGGAAAATTAATACTAGTCAAGAGTGATTAAAATTGAGATAGTAGAGCAAACGCATTAAAACCATGAAATAAATGCAAAACATCCTTTTCTTTACTCAGATCTGCTCTGGTGTGTCTGCGAGGATCCAGGACAATAAAAAGAGCACAATGTGATATTAAAAACATTGACATTGACATTGAAATAATAGAGAGTGGCATGAGTATAAATTTTTAGCTAGTTCTTTTTTTAGGTATTTTATTTATTTATTTATTTTAATTCTATAATAGATACTATTAGGATTTATATATTATATATTAGATATGATTAAGATTTAAGATAGATCAGTTTTGAATTTACCTATAAGATATAAGATATATTAGATACAAGATATAGGGCATAAGATATAAGGAATTAGATATTACACACTAGGTCTTTTTTTTATAGATATTTACTTATTAACTTATATTATACGACGAGTTACTATTAGGTTTTATTCTACTTTCTACTATATTATTATTACTAGTCATTATTGAAATTATTATTAAATAAAATTATTATTAAATAAAATTATTATTATAAATTAAAAAAAAAAATTATTATTATTATTATTATTATTATTATTATTATTATTATTATTATTATTAACGATGAAGCCACACTCATCGGTGATGATTTTCAGGAGGGTCCTCTAAAATGAACATGAATGATGTAATGAGATATAGATATTACACATATTATATGCATAATTCAAGCAATATATAACCTATTTAGTTATAAAGAAACGATTTTAAAGTAGACAAAAAAAATTTAACGATAACTTAAAATTAGTACTTGAAGGTAAAGCGTTTCAGTTCCAGGATGATAGGAAAGTCAGGGGCGGATTTAGGGGGGGGGGGGGGGGCGAGGGGGCCGCGGCCCCCCCTTTAGCTGCCGGTTTTTTTTTTTTTTTTTGCTTTTCTACTGCCTCGTGCATTAAGGAAATTTATTTTATTTTTTAATTTGATCCTATCCTGCCCCCCCTTTTGAAATTAATGTGTTACAACTTGGTAATAATTTATGGAACAGTGTCAACATTGAAGTGCGCCACGTTGTTTTTTTTTTTTTTTTGCTTCGGCGATTTTTTAGGTGTCTTATCAAAATGGTCACGCTACGCCCCTAATTTGATCCTGTCCGGCCCCCCCTTTTGAAAATTCCTGGATCCGCCCCTGAAAGTAGCCATAGCAACAGTGATATCATCACATGTGAAGGATGTTTTGTCTTTACTGTGTAGAATGTGCGAATTTCATCGATATCTATTTAATAAAATATATTATATATTGATGATTCACAGGGATACCGGGTAATCGCGGCCGTCGTGGATCTGTTGGGTTAAAGGGAATTATAGGTCAAATGGGATCAGCAGGTGCCCCTGGTCTTAGGGGACCTCCTGGCCTCAAGGGAATGGCTGGTGGTCGTTGTGTAAAGATAAGTCAAGGTGTTCCAGGAAAAGATGGCGCTCCTGGTGCTCCCGGAAAAAATGGTGCTCCTGGTCCCAAAGGATCTCCTGCTTTTCGGTGTAAAGGAGATATTGGTCTTCC
This sequence comes from Anthopleura sola, assembly GCA_023349425.1. NCBI lineage: Eukaryota > Metazoa > Cnidaria > Anthozoa > Actiniaria > Actiniidae > Anthopleura > Anthopleura sola. The sequence continues at coordinate 681,203 of JALHLI010000008.1, forward strand.
TGGCGATCCTGGTGTACCGGGAAAAGATGGCTCCCCTGGTGTACGCGGCAAAAATGGTGTTCCTGGTCCTAAGGGAGATCCTGGTTTTCCTGGCAAAACTGGTGCTCTTGGTCGTAAAGGATTTCCTGGTTCTAGGGGATATCCAGGTCTACAGGGAGAGCGTGGTGACGAAGGTTACACAGGGGAAGATGGCGCTCCTGGTGAACCGCAAATCGATGGTGATCCTGGTGCTATGGGACCTCCAGGTGCAACGGGTAAAGATGGCGCTCCTGGTGTACCGGGGACAGATGGCGCTCCTGGTCCAATTCCTACAATGAAGTGCATCCAGGTACAGGCAAGTGGAAACAATGCCATCTGCCCTGCTGGCTACAAAGTCACTGGTTGTACTTGTGGGATGAACTGTGGCTCATGGGTCATACAAAATGATTTCACTCAGTGTTCCTGTTATCTGAGCTGTAATTCTGGTAAACCACTCGACTGGACCAGGGCAGTTTGTTGTCAAATAGCTGCTGTGGAAACTGCCACCATTCCTGTACGATAATGACACTCCCTCAGAATGTCATCGATAGATGATTAGTAGTATCAACGAGTAAACCTTAAGATAGATAATCTTTATGGATCTGCTCTTCTTTGTATGACAGAAATACAACTTAAATCTCCAAGATCTTGTAACAAGTCTTTTTTCTTTTTGCAATAAAATGTGTGGCACTATCAGAAATGTGAAATGAGTTCTCTTATTGCAGTTTGTGAACTCGGGATATATGTAGAAGGTTAGGGTACGGTGATCTTGAAACAAAAGAAGCTTATTCTAATCAAACCCAGAAATAACCTCTAAGATGTTGTTTTGCGGAGGGAGGTAAACTAGAAAACTTAGTGAAATCCGTCGTCGTAAGTCTTTGTAATTCAGTAAGTCTTTGTAATTCAGTAAGTCTTTGTAATTCAGTAAGTCTTTGTAATGAGTTTCATGCATGATCAGTTTTTATGTATCCTCCTGCGCAGCCGCTTGAGGCGCTTCCAGTTCCCTTCATTCATGGGGGACTATTTTTATGTGGGGCCGCTCCAGATTTTGAGAGCAGCCCTCCTCGTATCTTCCAGTTTAGCTTGTTAAACGAATTCTTAGAAATATTAGAAGTGCAAGTCTGATAGATAAACCTACAACAGTGTGCTATTGGCCCATGGTGATTAAGATATAGAAGAGGTGCCGATTCCGGAGGTAATGGGGACAAACGGACTCAACCAGGCGAAGCGGTTGGTCATCACTGGATGGCATGGGTGGCGTAGTGGTTTACTGCTCGCCTCTCACCCCTGTGGTCTGGGTTCAAGCTTCGGCTCGAGTTGGGTCATATATGTGAGTTGAGTTTGTTTGATGTGTTGTTCTCTCCTGTGCCACGAGGGTTTTTTCTCCATGCAGTTTCTTTTGTTTTTCCTCCCTCCGTAAAAATCAACATGTGAGTTGAGTTGTATGCATAGAATATATAATGTAGTGGTAGTGTGTGTGAGTGACAGTGGGCCAAATTGGAAACCAGTATTCGTTTACTGAATTTGAATCCCACTATGAAAGAGTGATTTATTTATTTATTATTTACTTATCGCTGCGGAGAGATTGTATGAGGCGACTGTATGAACGAAGACTGTGAAAGGATAATAAAGACCTGCAGCCTATTGGGGACTGGATCCACAGAAATCATCTTGTCCTGAATCATGATAAAAATGATAAAATTCCTAGCCATTGGCTCTAGCTATAAAACCAAAGCAACAGATTTACATTCACTGAACATTGAACTTGATTCTAAGCCTATCAAGCAAGTAACTACCCATAAACAGGTCAATCTCTTGATCAGAAATTGAACTGCAGGACCTCTCTGAAAAACACCTCGGTGATGTGAGCCCCCTGCTTAATTAAACATTGTTATAAATAAATAAAAATAAAAATAAACTGGTCTGTTAATTCATATTAGTAACTTAAACAGTAGATTAGTTCTACTCAGAAGAATCCGGAACATCTTTTACCACTCTATGCACGCAAACTCTTTTATAATACTAGTCAGACGTGTTAACCACTACACTACAAGGACCAACCACGCTGGTTACGCAGCCAGGCAATGTTGTATATGTGGCAACTGGGGGGGGGGGGGGGGGGGGGGTCCAGGGCGATATTAATCTCATGGGTAAGCTTAACACCGTAGAGCAATTAAAGAGCAATTAAAACGTGTTCAGAAAGCCCAAAAACGGGCTGGTAGAGCCATCTTTAATGTTAAACGAAACCAAGATATGAGATATATCGAAGTGTTCAAAGAGCTCAACTGGCTCCCTATTGACGAAAGAGCTAACTATTTTAGAGCCATTTTTAGTATCTAAAAGTCTTAACAATCTAGCTCCTCAATATCTTGCAGACAAATACTAGTATTATAAGAATACTCCCACGCTTAATACAAGAGCCTTAAGGTGCCTTAAGCCCACCCTATAACCTAATGCCCGGCTGAGTTTTAAAATGTAAATAAGATTTATGTTCCTCTCACATACACTGACAATGCCTAAAATTTTATTGCAGAGGAAATAGCAAATTTGTTACAAGATCTTGGAACTCTAAGTTGTCATACAAAGAAGAGCTGGTCCAGAGAGATCCCATGAGATTGACATTATTTTGCTTTGTTCTCAAAATTGAGCTGCTTTGACGTCACGTTTTTGGGGGGGGGGGGGGGGTGGAAGAAAGTTTGTCAATCTCCTAAATCCAAAAACAACACTTTACATAATAATAGTGTATGTGAAATAGGTAGTTAGATAGAGATTACTTGCCTCTCTCACTATATGCATATCAAAGTCATTGCATACTTATTTGAACATTTAGCATATATCGGCCCCGGTCCTCCAAATTGCTTCTTGACATGCGCAGTGTCATTTGACTCTAGAAAGGTGACATGAAACACGACACATTTTCAATGTGGAGGACGCAAAGAAAACAAGGCAGTGTAAGATTCTTAAGAGAATATCGATATATAGAGATCATAGAGTTCGGGAAATCGATAAACCTTGTTAAAATCATTTCCAAAGGGCTGGTATAGTGCGGCTAAGTATGACAAATACATTTGTTATTCTGCTATTGATTTCACACCATGAATCTCCGATTCTTTCACAATCTCCTTTATCATGCCTTCTATTGCAGATTCGCCAGTATTTTCGTCTGCTATTTGCTTCTAAATCGTATCGTGTAAATAAGATAGCTGAAGTAAAAGAAGTCATTAAGTGCTACACTAGAGCTCAATAAACCAAGCGGTTTAGCTTGAAATATAACTTTATTTCTGGAACACAACCGCCGATTGACTTACTTGCTTATTTTGTACGTAAATCTTGGTAAAAATAATTCAATTTTGGGCCGCTTGCCCCATCTCCTATTCTATGCTTCAGTTGCCCCGAAAGGTTAGCACTGAAGCAAAATACCATCAGTCTGTCCGCATAATTCAGGGCTCATTTCCCGCATTCAAAACAAGTCAAACTTTCATGTATTATATATCAAAATGCGCCCAAATTAATCTTCTTTTCATATTTGGCGGTACTTTTAACATTTGAGCATGTGCTTTTTAGTTTTAGGCCCAGACTCATCAGACGGAGCTCACAGAGGTCGGAAAATCTCTTCAAGAGCCATCAATTGCCAACCTAAAGTCCGAAAATCCCGTGAGAAATATTTTAGATTTTAACAATACGTAATATGAAATGAAGACCTCATAAAACGAAGTTTTAGAATCTGTAGGTACCTAAGTCAAACGTCCACGCGAAAGTACATAAAAATAGGAAAAAGTGCAAAATTTTGCGTGTTTATGACTTGACCTCAGCTGCGTGACGTGACACACGAAACCATATAGGCTGATGTTAACCGTGACTTTGATGAACACCATAAGCCCATACAGGATGCTTCAATCCCGACCTTAGGTGTGGTTACGTCGTTTCTCTATGATTCAGTGGGTGTGTTTCCTGAGCCAACAGGAAGTCGCATGCACTTCTCAAGTTTTGAAATAACTCATCTGAAGGAGTGACCTATAGACCCGTCTGGCGTCAAAGCAGCTCAATTTGGAGAACAAAACAAAAGAATTTAAATCTCCTGAGAATTGAAAACCTATTGTTTTGTCCCCAATTCCAACCTGCTGCGAGGGGTCTTTAGACCTTTTTCTTATTTGCAATAATGATAATAATAATAATAATAATAATACTATTTTATTAAGCGTCAAATTCCCTATAGCTCAACAACGCTTTACAATGATTATGAATAAATATAATATAATAACCGCAATAAAATACTGCACAGTTGTGCTCCTTGATGACATTAACCATTAACTTTCACCCAAGGTTCCTGTAATATATTTAAAGTTTCCAAAGGTAAAGTAAAGAATGCATATTTAATTCAACAATAAGACAAACATTTTGAAATTTCACCGACTCTTACTAGAACACATGAATATCCCATACAAAATCGATCGATATCGCGTCGAGACTAACCTAGCCTGCGTGTTAGTCAGGCTGCACACAGGCTATAGACTAACCTAGCCCACGCGTTAGTCAGGCTGCACGCAGGCTATAGCACTATAGGCTAACCCTGAGCAACAGAGAAATCTAAACTGGTGTATTTTGTGTTTTGCAAATATAGTTTTCTTTTCTTGTCATGGAAAGGCATTAACACAGTTAGCTTAATGGAAACTGGGTTCCATTTCTCTGCTTTACCGACAAGCCGAATTCGATTAAGATCTTGCTCTCATTTGCTCCAAATGGGAACTCGTCAAATTAAAATAAACAAATCTTGTTTTATTTAGAAGATGACTCAGTGAACGCGCATTACTGGCTTCCAATCAGCAGAGCACATTCTGCGATTTCAGAACCTTTGATTGCGTAAAGGTCTCGGTCACTCCTTCAGATGAGCTATTCCAAAAGTTGAGAAGGGATTGCGACTTCCTGTTGGCTCAGGAAACACACCCACAGACTCATAGAGAAACGAAGTAACCACACCTAAGGTCGGGATTGAAGCATCCTGCATGGGCTTGTGGTGTTCATATAGACTGCGTTCACACTGGAACTTTTAGCTAACTTAAATCCACATTTAGCTAGCTAAATACGATAACTCAGTGTAAACGCGTTTTTTTAGCTAGCTAGAACTTGAGCAGAAACGTGGAAATTTCAAACCATGTCGGGACATGGTATGTTTGCTCGTAAGCTCGCTAAAGTTGTTTACGTTGAAGTGGGACATGTCCAGTACCGGTCAATGGGTGTGTGTATCCCTATTAAGTAAAGTTGATTCTCATCACGTACAATGGGGGTAGCACTTAGGATTTGGTTTCATTCTGCTCTGCCGATATTTTGCCGGAATCGGTTCAATAGTGTTGACATGACCCTGATCATATAATCACAGTTGGTGCTCCAGGAAGATCTTGTTACAATCCCGAGTGAATTGAAATAAAAAGAGTCAACTGAAACCCTGCATTCAAACCAAGCTCTCGTATCGTAGAAACAAGAACAAGCATTTTTGGTCTCGTTTCATGATGTCATTTAGAGTGAATGTTCTTGTGTTGTTGCTCCCAACGCTATGCTGTGCATTTATACACGTCAATGGTCCAGTAAGGGTAGGTAGAAACTAACCTTCAGTTTTGTTTAGTGCTGATCATATTTTTCTATTTACACCGACTGACGGGTGAATATTGTCTTGTGCCCAATGGTAAAGATTTGCTTCAACTACGTCAACGAATGTCTATAAAATGAAGTTTAGATACGAGGTCAGGGGCCTCTTTCTAGTTGTTATGCGTATGTGTTTAAGTTCTGTAGGGATTTGGATACCTTGAAAGCAGAATGCACGCTTTCCATAAAAGTTTTGAATTGCGATAGCAACAGCATTATACCCAAAAAAACACGTCGGGAGATATTCTCCTCTTCTTCGATAACCAAGAAATATTTTGTGCAAAAAAAAAAAAAAAAAAATTTATAAAGGAGAAAGTGGGATGATCGAGTGATCTATTCAAGGGCACTAGGACACATAAAGTGGTTGGAGTTCTATAGTTTTCCCCCGATTATTTGAATTAAATGAACGTTATACTTGTTTACTTATCTTGTGTTTGTGGTCCTTTGCTGCTAAAATGCATTACTTTTAAAGGGGAACTAGTACGAAAATCGCTCAAAATCTAATTTAGCCGAAACTTTCCTAGAATAATCTCTAAGGATCTAATAAACACTGGTTGAAGATTTTTCTTGATATTCAGATGGGAAGCATTATATTTTTACGAATTTTTAACGGAGTCTGTGACGTCATTTACTCAACACTAAACACCGCCATGTAATGTTCTGTTTATCATATGAAATCTTCAATGAAAAATAATGGAGAATTTGAGACTTACTGAGCAAAAAGTCGAAATTTGACACCACCAGTGTTGATATAAATCGTATCCCCACTGCCAACTGGTGGGAGTGGGGATATCAATTTTATCATTTTGATGTCACTCAATATCACACTCTATTTTATATAATAAATGCTTATATCTTTCTTTTCTTGAATACACAGCAAAAGAGGACTAACCCTAGCAGGTTTAGGAGGCCCGAACAGCCTCCGCTTCCATGTCCTCCTGGAAAAGCAGGTTTTCCAGGACCGAAAGGCGAAAAGGGTGATAGTGGAAATCCGGGTAAGTATATACTATGTATTACTGATTGTTATCGCACACCATAGAAAATACAGCTCGTTAATCATGTACAGGCCCGCAAGATACAATATTTACAGTTTTTTGAAACCTAAAAAATATTATAAATCCTTGTTTCGACTTCTTCTTTTCCTGTAGCTTTACCTAGCTTTAAATACCGGTAAAACGAAGCACTGATGGAGGGGAAGGGGAATGGGGAGGGGGATGGGGATGGGGAGGGGGAGGGGGATAAGAGGACAGAGAGAGAGAGAGAGAGAGAGAGAGAGAGAGAGAGAGAGAGAGAGAGAGAGAGAGAGAGAGAGAGAGAGAGAGAGAGAGAGAGAGAGAGAGAGAGAATTCATATAGAAAAATAGAAACCCTCGACTTTTTCATTCGTTTGTGTAGCGGTGAATGCTCTTAGTAGATTTTCCTCCAATTTTATTTTCACGTTTGTTGATATTGGGCTCCCTGTGTCCACAACCTCTTAGAAAACACCAGGCACTTGACCAGCTGCATGTTATAATGAACTGGAAGCAGAATAACAAGAGAAACTTAACATAGGTTATACATTGATAATTCACAGGGTTCCCTGGTTCACGCGGTTTTCCGGGAAGTGCTGGTGCTCTTGGTCCTCAGGGACCTCCAGGATTAAAGGGATCAAGAGGAGAGCAAGGTCGTCCTGGTTCTATGGGACCTCCTGGTATAAGCTTATCGGGGGGTAAAGGTCTAATTGCTGTAAAGGGAGAGCCTGGTTTACTAGGGAAAGATGGCGCTCCTGGTGTACCGGGCCAAAATGGTGCTCCTGGTCCTAGGGGATCTCCAGGTCCAAGGGGAGAACGAGGTAGTCCTGGATTTCCTGGTGAAAAGGGATTAAAAGGTTATGATGGTATTAAGGGAGATCATGGTTACCCAGGGATACGTGGCGATCCTGGTGAGCCCGGCAAGGACGGTACTCCTGGTCTCATCGGACTTCCTGGTATAAAAGGGAATGTAGGTTTACCTGGTATTAAGGGAGAGCCTGGTTACCCAGGGAGAGATGGCCTTCCTGGTATAAAGGGAGATCATGGTTACCCAGGGAAAGATGGCGCTCCTGGTGTACCGGGGAAAGATGGCGCTCCTGGAGCACCGGGGATCGCTTCCCCTCCTGGTCCAATTCCTTCACTGAAGTGCATCCAGGTACAGACAAGTGGAAACAATGCCACCTGCCCTGCTGGCTACAAAGTCACTGGTTGTGCTTGTGGGATGAACTGTGGCTCATGGGTCATACAAAAGGATTTCACTCAGTGTTCCTGTTATCTGAGCTGTAATTCAGGCAAACCACTCGACTGGACCAGGGCAGTTTGTTGTCAAATAGCTGCTGTGGAAACTGGCACCATTCTTGGACAATAACGACACTCCCTAAGAATGTCATCGATAGGTAACTACGATAGTCTTTCTGGACCTGCTCTTCTTTGTATGACAGTAGTACAATTTAGATTTCCAAGATATTGTAACAACTTTTTTTAAATTTTTTTTTCTGCAATAAAATTTATGACACTGTTAGAAAATATGAAAGAAATAACCTTATTTTTGTGAACTACTGTGAGGGTGAAGGGTTAGGGTGGGCTTGAAAAAACGAAACTTAAATAAATATAAATTATATACTTTTATCAAACCCTGATAGAACTTCAGTCTAGGATGTTAGGTTTGCAGAAGGAGGAAAACCAGAGAAGTGAAGACCTAGTGAAAACCCTTGCCGAAATCCAATCCAAATCCAAACCAAGTCTACTAATTTTTCTGCCAAAAACCACATGATTACCCTCGTTTATCTCTAGGACCGGCTACTGCTATGCCACTGTGCCAAAAACTTGAATCAGAAAAAAAAATGCTTATGGTCTATCACAAATCCTGCGCTCTGATTGGCTGAGCTGCTAGTGGTCTATTAGTAATAGTGCCGATTTGAAAACTCCAACAGTGGCGACTAACTCGTAGCCTGCGTGCAGCCCGATTTAAAAACTCTGGTTAAGACGGTCTGCGAAACAGCGCAAGATTCCTTGATCTGGTTGCACGATTATAGATAATAGACTGTGATTGGCTGCTTTGAAAACACATTCTTAATGCAGGCTACTAACTCGCAATGTCAACCTAACTTCAATACTGTTTGTATCCATTTATTTAACCGTCGATCAGTACTGATCGGTTTAGACTTCAACGACTCGGCCTTGTGTGGGCTATCGACTCGTATAACTCAAGTGGAGCGGAGAGGTCTATTTGTTAATTATAAAGCCAAACTACGTTGTCCTCAAAAGTTTTATCAATATTTTGTAAAACTTTACAGCGCGACGCTCAAAAGTATGACCACATTTAATGTATTCGCATACTTCTATGCACTGGATTTTGTACTTTAAACCGACACAATTGATGCGAAGCTGTCTGGTTTTACCAAATAAGACGCGTAAAAGCTCGTTTGGAGCAAAAATCCCGTGCATAGAAGTATGCGAATACATTAAAAGTAGTCATACTTTTGCGCGTCGCGCTGTAAGCACGGCTAACTCACACTGATCGATATCCTGAAACAAACTTTGGGCTGATCTAAGTCAGGGCACGGCTAATTCACAGATAAAACCCTGAAACAAACTGTTGGCTGATCTAAGCCAGGGCACGGCTAACTCACAGATCGAACCCTGAAACAACCTCAGGGCTGATCTAAGTCAGGGCATGGCTAATTCACAGATAAAACCCTGAAACAAACTGTTGGCTGATCTAAGCCATGCCCAGGGCACGGCTAACTCACAGATCGAAATGGAATTTAGCTTGTTTGGTTTAGCGGAGAATCCAGAGAAAAACCTGCTCACAGTACGACTGTAAACTTTAACCAGGAAAAATCGAGAAGTAATAAGGTAAAAATAGTAATAAAATATATGCTTTTAAGATTCTTTATTAGTTAAAATAATAATCAAAAAAAGCTTCAAAATATTTAAAAAATTAGATACTGTCCGCCGGGACATGAGTGGCCTCCTCCACATTAGTGTTGTCATCCAGGATACAAGGCGTTCCAAAAAGGGTTGACTTTGCTGACGCCTATCCTTTCTACACAAGTAGGAGGCAGGATTATAGAGGCGAGACAGCAGGTGCAGTGACCGACAGGTATCTCCAACTCGGTAGCCCGACTCTGTTTTTGTATCAGTAAATGTTACGTGAATGTACGAGATTCATAAATAAAGCGATATTTTCGTTTGCCGTCAGTGGAAAAATAAAGACTTCTACTTTGGTCCATGTACCATGTTTTCCTTTCAAGAGCCGCGTTTCATTTCAGTTTCTTTCTTGGTCACAAGGCGGAATTTGGCATCTCATTCATATATCGAAAATCCCCATCAGATTTTTCAAAGTGTACAATATATGATGGTAAGATATGGAGAGTGCTGAAGATGATTAGTTGATGCTTCGCTGGTGATAGATGTGAATCAAATCCTTCTCTCAAGGCTTCGCCATCAATGCGCTCTTTACAGTGGAACACTTTTCCCACCAGAACCTGGCAAAGGAGTAGCTTCGATGATACGCCGCCTCTTTCCATGTATTCTCTTGCATATGAGGGGTATTCACTGAGGTATATCCCACGACCATACCATCCTAGTAAGAGTAAAAACAAGTCTTATAAACCTTATTCGTCTTTGTGTAATGTTTTCCCATAACAGACCACGTGTCATTCCCTAGAGTATCATTTCTTTGTTTAACGGTTGTACATGAGAAAACACATGAATATGGAATATACAACTCAATCAAATAATTTTTTTCTCAGGGGCATGACACTTGGCCCCCAAATAAATAAGGTCTATTTTCTTTCGTCTTTGTAATAACAGTAAGGGGCGGATCCAGGATTTTGTTCAGGGAGGGGTACAGGGCACAACGTCAGCCCAGGGAGGGGAGTGCAACCCTCAGAATCAAAGAAAGAAAACATTATTTCATATTGGGTATCTTCAAAATAGGGGAGGATGCTGCTCCGAGGGGGGTCGGTGGCGGGAGTTGGTTCGCACCCCCTGCACCCATCCCCTCTAGATCCACCCCTGACAGTAGTCATAGCAATATATTTTAGTTTCAGTTTTAGTTTCATGAGCAGTTTCCGGTTTCAGTTTTGAACAATATCATTTTCACTTCATCGTACGTTTATCATTACTTAAATAACCATCTGTACGTAACAATAATCCCCTCACCACTATCGTTTGTTCGTTTATATTCTGGATTACCAGGCATTCGAAAACCTGTCTTTACTATAGACAAGATATTTTCTTCACTTGTGCCATGGAAGCCCAATATAGGGTGACAAAACTCCTCTCCTCGTGTAGATCTGAGCTTTTCTTGTGCCTCACGAAATCTCTCCACAAGAACTGGGTTCACGATATATTCCACCTTAGTTACACGGTAGTTCTTGTTGTCATCCTCAAGACGAAAAAACTGAGATTCTGTGAACAGATTTGACAAGTTAGTGAACTTGAAAATAGTGGGCACGGCACGACTGCGATTCTCAATACAGGGGCGTGATTCCAGGAGTGATGGAGGGAGTGGCTAGCCCCCTTTTTTGAATGACAAAATATACTAGAGAATTTAAATAGAATACAGCTTCTTTTGTGAACAAATTGCACGTTTTTATTTCAAGTCATCCCTTTTTTTCATAAATGAAATAAAAATGTGTTCAGAACTGAAAACATTTATCCGGATTTACTCGGTTTACTCGAAGACCCCATTTCCCCCACCATTTCCCGCCTTTTATGGGTTTCCTGTGGTGTTGGCACGAGTTACGCTGTAACAGCCACCCCCTTTTTAAAATACCTGGATCTGCCGTCCCTGCCCCTGCAATATTCTGCGAACTCGCTAGTTGCGAGCTGCTTGTTTGAATTTAGTTTTTTTATTGCCACCAGTCAAAAATATCATTAAAGGTACCGACTAATGGCGCAGCGCGGCTATTACGTCATGATCACGGATATTTGGCTCCCCACCGTGACTCAGACAAGAGTCATATACATTCTCTATAAATTAAATTTGTTGCGAATGGCTCTCAAATGACTGGAAAACGCAATTCTGAGGGTCTCAATTTTCAAAAAAAGAAAAAAAAAATTTTTTTGGGTGGGGAGGGGGCTGCCCCCAAAACCCCCTACGTTCGCCCGCCTTTGGCCGTCGTTATAAATAAACAATTACGCTCGACGGTCCCTGATAATACATAATTGGATTGGACATCAGAATATTTAACAATTAGAAGACGAACTCGAGATTTCTATCGGCTGATAGTTGACGAGGGGCTCCGGCCCCGAGTCAACTATCAAAGCCGATAGAAATCGAGAGTGAGTCTTCTAATTGTTTTAGTAAAAATCTCAACTAAACTATACTATACTAATCTAAACTAAACTTCACAAAAGCGCGAAGGAAAAGCCGCCATTTTTTCAAAACAAGTCCGGCTTTCTCTACCCACTATCTATCGGTTGATAGATAGTGAGTACGTTAGCCAATCAGAATGCAGGATTTGCAATAGTATAGTAGTAGAATTTTACTAAAATAAATTAGAACAGAATTCGGACTATGATGTTCAGTTTTCATTGGCTGAAATAGTAGTAGTAATCATCTCTTTCAGTGGTAAGAGTCAGTGGTTTCAAGAAGCAAGTTAAATAAATTATAATTTTACATATTGATTTTTTTACATGTTCAGTCAATTTAGACTTCAAATTTTGCCTAAAATTGATTGATCAATCAGTAATGTTGGCCTCTGTATGATTAATAATATTACTCATTCACACTCAGTAGTTTTAAAAAAATATCGTGCAAGGTCATGATGTTCCTAAAAAAAAATTACTTGCAGGGCGTGGGACAAAAAATCAATATCACGCAACTAAAATTCCTGTAACCCCTCCCCCTCCCCCCCCCCCCCCTTCCCCCGTCAAGAGACCATTTTCGAAAATGCCTCGAGATCATGTCTGCGCCTGCGATGTTTTTGAAAGCGCTCGCGTATCTCGAAAATGGCCAATCGAGCCCTGTGATCGGCTGAGCTACTAGGGGTCTATTAGTGATAGACCTCTAGTAGCGAAAAGCGCCGGTTATGAAAACCAAAAAATATATATATATTCAAAGCAAAATCCAAAACTTTTTGCATCCTTTTATTGGACCGATTAGTAGGTTTTTACTAAAACAATTAGACCTCTCGTCCTCATGGCCTACGAGCCAATAGCTATTGACTCGTAGACCATTCGGACTCGAGGACTAATTGTTAAATGGTCCGTCCCTAATTGTGCTTCGTTCCAAACGTCAAAGAGATTATATAAACGTCGGTTATTTGGCTATACCGGCCAGTAACTGTAGCTTCGTTTGAACTGATTGAATACTGACTGCGCGACCACGCGATCAATTTACGTCACTAATATCTTACTATCTCCTTCAGTTAATGACGTAAGATGATCGCGTGGTCGCGCAGTCAGTATTCAGACATTCAAGAACGAAGCCAAAATACCCGACGTTTATATAATTTCTTTGACCTTTGGAACGAAGCACAATAATAGAAACCAGAGAACCAGAGCATAATTCATGTGTATTCGAATCTTAATCAAACAACAATTCATATATATACGACTATTTCGGGTGTCCTAGTGCCCTTGATCTATCTAAATAATTTGAACATAAACGTAGAATTTCCTACATAAAGAGTTAAATACCAAGTCAGATAATATGACCGTTCTATATCTATCTATTCATCTAAATTTTTTGCATAAATAATAGTGTTTGAACCCCTAGCCTGGTTTATTTGAGTTATGCACGTATCCGTGGGCCTATTTACCGCTCGATCCTTTTAGTACGACGAGAATAAATTTAAAACAATACCATGCGTTATAGATAGCTAGGAACTTACTCTATTCACATCTCTCTCTCAATCCCCTATAATGGTGCTAAACCATAGGATTAAAGCAAAAAGTTCAAATAATGGTCAGTGACCGAATCCCGTCGACCGATACTCCAGCAAATGTATGAAGATTTATTATTGACATTTTATAAGGTTCTTTGAAATTTTTTGATACAACTTTGCGGGCTACTGGCTTAATTTCATCTTGGTTCATCTTACTTAATATAGGTATAGAATGTTTTAGTGATCTCAGCGTTTTGGGAGATGATCCACTTTATTTATATTAATATTAATATTATTATTATTATTATTATAAAAAATGTATTATTATTATTATTATATAATAATAATAATTATTATTATTTTATCATTATTATTATTATTATTATTATTATATATTATTATTAGTAGTAGCTAGTGCTGTGCATATCTCTTTAGATGTCTTTCGGATTATGGCGATTTGTTGGAAAAAACGTTAATAAAATGTAAAAAAATAGCGAGTGGAGAACTAAACTCCCACACATTTACTGCTCTGCATTTACTGTAAATTTTGGGCTTTGTTTGTCTGAGTCATGCGGGGGGTCCAGTGTTGTGAAATCTATTTCTAGTATAACCGTGATGCGCTATTAGACGACAGCAAAAAACTAATTTCACAACAACCTTTAATTTGAAATGTCTGAGTTTGCAGAATGTTGAGAATCGGTAGTCTCGTACCCAGAGCGTTGTTTTCAGCAATTTTTCCTAGAATTCAGTTTATTTACTTCAAAATCCAATCATGCAAAACAAGTAATTATTTGATTTGTATCATAAAGGAATATTCTAGAAAACCAGAATCAATTTTTTTCAGCTAATTTATTGTTAAAATTTCCCTTTTTATGAACTGCTACCAATCTTCCAAGTCTATATTTTCACTATAACAATGATTGGCTTATTTCTTGACAAGTTTTAGTTGTAATTGATACGAACCTGCTAGACGAAAATGCATTTGAGCATAACTGGCTGTATGGTTTCTCTCTGGGTAAAGAATATACCGAGTCAAGCCGTCATCTTCTTCTCCTTCTATTTCAGGCAATCCCATAATCTTGGTTTCATTTAGACGTCTTTCTTGCAGTTTATTGTACGGCTTCAAAAATTTGTTCCATAAATACTTGCGTTCATCTTCCGAGAGACGAGAAAAGAGCTCGTCAATATTATGTTCACAGAACGCTGTACTTTCGCTTAAATAAACAAAACAAAAAAAGAAACCATTTTTTGTCTTTGAATTTTACCAGAATCTGATATCAAGCTTAACCACCCTTTATAGCTCTGGTCACCACTTTGATTTGAATTCAATTTTTTCCAAATAAAATTCCAATACATAGAATCGAAGGTGATTCTTATGCAGTAAATGTTTTGAGTGGGAGAACAACAATGGAGTTGAGGAAATTCGATTTAACTCACCTTTTACATTCAATTTGGCGGTCTGTCTCATCTGGTACTGACCCTTCAATGTTCTTTGCTTCTTTCAGTATCCTTCTCTTTTCTTCATCTAGTTGTCCCATATTATTTTTTAATAATTCACTGCTTGAAAATCCCTTAGTGTAACGCTTGATAAACTATCGCTTGAATTCAAAATTGTCAAATTCTTTTTATGATATTAAATTTCCTTCCTCCTCATCGTTTTATCATAACTGAAATAAAGATTTTCGGTTCGTTGCAATGCGTTGAACTAAGGGACGTTCCTACAAAAAAATTCTAAACTACAGAACTATGAAAATATTCTTGGAAATATGAAAACTATGTAAACAGTTTTCATATTTCCAAGAATTTTGCAGGAATTTAAATAGTTTTGACATCACGGCGCAGGGCACTTGGAAAAAATAGTCGTCATAGACGAATATCACGCTTGTCTAGCGTGCGTGACACTATATATGACAAAATATCTTATTTACGAGAAAACTGAGAGTTTACTATCAAATTTATCACATCTATAATACTAAAATTGCGTTTAGAGTAAGTTTCAGTAAAAATTGATCTTAAACTAATAACCATGATATACATTTTTGAAATTATTTTTTGCAAAGAAATGTATGTTGTCAGACATCGTTATCAGTCTGGACACACTGATTTCTTTGCAAAAATTCCATCAAATTTCTTAGTTTCAAAAATTTATAACTTCGTCAATTTAAGGGCAATCTTTATGAAACTTTGGACTTTTACTAATTTAATATCGATGACAAATTTGATAGTAAACTTCTTTTCCCGAAAAACAACAATAAAAACATCTGATATAATGTCACGATAGCTATATCGTACTTTTAATTATAGCTATCGTACATGCTTAGACTTGTCGCCAAGCAGCGCTCAACCTTTGGCTTGTTGGACGTAGTGTCGAGTTTGTCTGTCAAACTTGATGTAAAGTTTGGTAGCACAAAGCCAGATGGTCTAATAGTGATATAGTGTATATTGATACTGGGAAATTAAGCAACAAAAAAGTAAAAATCTTACTTCTATTTTACAATTTTATTTTAACTTGTTATCCAATCACTGATTCCGTTTATAGTAATGCTCAACAGTCATCAAACCAATACCACTTGTTGTGGATACTATATACCCCTGGTACTACTTTTACATAAGCAATAATTATTCATTTATGAACAATAAATAGTATATCTATAAACTAGAACCCCTTCTGTAGAGGTTAGCGATATCGTATTTCGTAAAGCATAACAAAGTAATTTTTTTGCGAGATTTTTTTAAAGGTTGTCTCACAATACAAGTTCCAGTTGTGCAGTTAAGAAAGCAGCAAGACTTTCTAGCCAAGAAAACTTCACAAAACTAAGCTCTGTTATGGGATGCGATAATACTATGGCCTTCATACCAATGTCAGTTTTACCTCTATTAATAGGATCTAGACTTCCCTTAGTTACCGTTGCTATGTCCCACAAACTGAACAATTTAATTTAGCTAGAATATCTCAGAATTTAAGACTCTGATTGCGGAAAATTTATAATTTTTTTCAATTGTTTACTGTCCTGTGAAAATATAATGAAACTACCTCGTGATCCTTGTACATGTATCACTTTTAAGAAAGATACTGTGTAGTTGTCTGTGGGACAAGATGTTAATTCCACTGGAAAAAACTGCTGCAACAGTGATTGGTTTACTAGAGCGAAAGCACTAGAACCATGAAACAAAATCTAATTGTTAGTGTGTAATAGTTCTTATTTAGCAACTATTAGTTACTATAAAAGACAAGTAAAGTTATAATGAGGTATTGTTTCCTTTTGTATTTGATGCTTCTGGTTGAGCGATACTGACTAAATAGTCACTAAATAGAAACTATTAGTTAGTAACTATTTTGTTTTTATTTCATGGTTCTTGTGTTTTCGCTCTACTGTCCGAGTAGAAACCATGGGTTAAGGGGCAACCCTTCATAAACAGGCAACTAGTTACAAGGACCTGTAACTTTCTTCCTATATTTACTGTAAAACAAACCTCTATTCAGCAGACACCCTCTACTAAGTGGACACCAGGTAAGGTCCTGAAGGTGTCCACATAATAGAGGTATCACTGTATTTACTGTAAAACAAACCTCTATTCAGCAGACACCCTTCATTAAGTGTACACCAGGTAAGGTCCTGAAGGTGTCCACATAATAGAAGTATCACTGTATTAGGTCGTTAGAAAGATACATTTCATTTTAGACATCAGTAGCTCCTTCAACAGGGCCTAGATTGATATGAATCTTGTGTCGTTGTGTCTCAATTCTCGTTTCAGGTTCCTGCCCGCCTTTGATCAAGGCTGTGGCAGTATGCTTGTAGTCATACTCCATCATCATAGAAAACTGCGAAAAGAAACGATATTGATGTTCGTTAGTTTGTTCTTAGATGAAACTAGAACAGTTTGCGTACCACAACTGATTCGTAGCCATATTATATCCTACAGTATCTTAACATAGCAGTAGCTATATACAGTGTTACAGCATGTTGTACCGTGCACGTGCTGTAAGTTCAGCAGTAAAGTACGTTTCCCACTCATACAATAACCATTCTTATGAAAAGCCATTTCAATGTTACGGTATGTCGTACCGTGCACGTGCTGTAAGTTCAGCAGTACCGTACGTTTCCCACTCATACAATAACCATTCTTATGAAAAGCCATTTCAATGTTACGGTATGTCGTACCGTGTACGTGCTGTAAGTCAGTACAGTATGTTTCCCACTCATACAATAACCATTCTTATGAAAAGCCATTTCAATGTTACAGCATGTTGTACCGTGCACGTGCTGTAAGTTCAGCAGTACCGTATATTTCCCACTCATATGTAAAGATTGCAGGCAGTGACAACTGCAATAAACGCGTAATGTTTTCCCATTTCAGACCATTTGTCATTCCCTAGAGTATTGTCTTTTTTAACGATTGTGAATGAAAAGACACATGAATGTGAATACACTGATCTCAAATAAATAATCTTATTCTGAAGGGAATGACACGCAGTAGGAAATGGGAAAACATTACACCCAAGGCGAAAGGGTATATTTCTTCAGCAACTTTTATGACTTTTAGACCATGAGCTAAGAGAGCACAGAGCATCAAAGTTTTCTTACCTTTACATCCCCTGCTGGTTTCTTGGGTGTAACCTTGACATAGAACCACATCTTGTTAGCCTGTCTGTCAGCAACCACTCTACAGGATCAATATATATAAATCAATGCACGTGTTTATATTTACAGCTATTGATTGAAAACAATTTTGGTGTAGTTTGGAGTGAACTGACATTGAACTTTTCTGAGATAGCCATCATGGTGCATTATGGTCTAGCTTGGGTACCAACATCTTATGTTCATCATACCTACAAGGTTTTCCTCCCTCCGCAAGACCCAACAAGCTAAATTCCAATTCAAACTGTGAGTTATCCATTCCCTCACCTGACTTTAAGATTAGGCCAGAGGTTGTTTCAGGGTATCAATAGAATTTGAATAATTTTAGTGTAATAATTACCTTGGGTCATCACTGAACAGTTCTGCAGTAGTATCAGCGTCATCGTATTCAGCAGCCTCATCACGTGCTCCAAGGGCTAGAGCACACGTGGGTAACACAACCTAAAAGGACAAGAATGATATCACGGTAATAGCTGGTCAATAATACAACACCGCAGATTGTATGAGGTGTACTAATGGAAATGTGATCATCATTATCGTGATCATCATCAATACTAACGTCATGATACTTACTTCCATCATCACCAGCACCATTATCAATATTTGAGCAGTTTTCTTATGAATATGAGAAACGTACGGCACGGACCGCGCCTTGCCGTGATCGTGTGAGCGCCGTGCAGTGTATGAACGCATACGACGTTCTGTGCTGCGTCCGCGTCGCGCCGTAACCGTGCCGTGACTTTTCACATTTATAGGACATCTGCATCATAATTATCATCATCATCATCACCACCATCATCCTCATCCTCCGCCTCATCATTGTTATCATCACCATTACATCATCATAATCATCACCTTCATATTAACCACCATCATCGCTATCATCATCATCATCACCGTCATCATCATCATCAACAACGACAACATCACATTATCTAAAGATGTGAATTTTATCATTATCATTATGATCACCATCACCATCGCTATCTTCTCGACAACTGATGATGATAACCTTTGGGAGTAATGTTATTCCTGTTCAACGGTAGACAACTCACCTCAGCAGTAGGAACGAAGGCCCTACTCTCACAGCGATTATTTACGCGTCTTTCTGTCTTCCTATCAAACAAAGCAGATGAAACAAGATCTGTTTTCTTTTTATTCTTGTCGCCTTTCTCTTGTTCAGCTGTTTCACTGGCTCCTTTTTCTTCGTCGTTGCTTTTCTTTTCTTCTCCATCACTTCCCTTCTTTTCTTCAGTTTGTTCATCTTTTTCCTCTTTCACTGATATCTCTTCTGTTTTCTGGTTGTCTTCATTCTTAATTTCCTCTCCCTGTTTCTCGTTGTTTTTGTCGTTCTCTGCATTTTCTTTGCTGTCCTCATTCTTCTTATTTTCACTGTCTTCATCGTCATCTTCTTCATATGGATGCAGAGTGACTTTAACAATGCTCTCTACTGGATTGGTCATTGATAAAGTGATCTGTGCTTCCTGCAAAAAAAAACAAAAAAAAAAACAAAAAAAAAAACACATCAATATAGACTGAATTATGTGAGAGTCAAACATGCATATGACGAGGTGGCCGAGTGGTTAAGGCGTTGGACTGCTAATCCAATGGGCTCTGCCCGCGTGGGTTCGAATCCCATCCTCGTCGAAATTTTTTTTCATACTCCACGAATCTTAAAAATTACACCCGGGACAATTATTTTGAGTTTACATTTTAACGTAAACGAATTTTCACAGAGAACGTATGAATATGCCTCCTTAACAGCCTTCAAGGGGATGCAGTTTAACATACCTGGTCATAAAAAAGGCTTGGGACATGCGCTATTCTCAGTCTGGGCACATAATAACTAGACCGTGAAAAAGAGAAAGAAAAAAATATCATTAGTATGGCATGAATCTGCCATCAATCCCTCCCTCCGTTCCATCCATCTATCTATTCATTCATCCCATTCGTCCATTCATTAATTTGATTGATATATACCGGTAAATATCGCTGTTCCCTTTATGCACCAGTCAAAGTTAACCCCGATTTTATCAATCTGTTATTTAAAGGTAAGGCCACAGAAACTTACACAGATCCAAGCTGTATCTTGAACTTGATAGACGAAGGGTTGAACTCTGGCTTGCTGAGATTATGTTCACACTCCTGTAAAAAAAATCATGAAAATTATGAGAGACCACAAACTTGCACCAAGTGACACTCCCTAATTCACTGGAAGAAGCACAAGTGGCGTAGTGGTATGAACGCTCGCCTCTCACCAATTTCCAAGGTTATATAAGTATAAGTACGTGATTCGTGAATTTCAGTCCCCCTGTGATGCGTGATCTGCTTATTTTGAAGAGCGCGATTTGTGAATAGTTGTATTACACCCTAAATCCTTGTATCAAGGTTATTCATTAAGTGTATTTCGTGATTTGCGAATTTATGAAAAAATTGTCCATGATTTGTGACCAATACCCCCTGTGCCACCTTGCAATTGTTCTACTGAAAAAATTGCATGGAAAAATCAGGCGTAGAATGGGAATGGAGTTCAGTAATGTTCTAAGCTTGTGAACATGTTAATAATTACCCTGCATCGCTGTGATCTCTTGGCTAGCAGATGTTTGTGTCTTGTATGCAGTGATCTGACAACAAAAAACAAACAGTGTGTTATGACAGCACAGTGGCTACAAATTTGCCTTATAATTTCCCACTCATAAAGAACTGTTCTAATGTAGTCAAGTGCTACATACTTAATGCCAGTAGGTTGAAAGTCTGGATTAGAAAGTCTCTGTGAAATATGAGGCACTGAAGGAAAAACAAACAGACAGGTTAAACAAATATGAATCAATTATTTTTTCAAAAACAGGTGTAATTATTTCACTGTTTTGAAGGTATGGACTGGCATTTTTTTAGATTACCTTGTTGGTATATACTAAAACAGTAACTGTTATATTCCCATCAATCTAATGGACTTCAGTTATTTTGACAGTTATATTGACAGTTATTGTCAAAGCTCATTTTCTAAAAACACCTTTTCAATAGACCTTTCTAGCTTGGGTGTAATGTTTTCCCATTTCAGATTATATGTCATTCCCTAGAGCATCATTTCTTTGTTTGACAGTTGTACACAAGAAGACACATGAATATGAATATCACTCAAACAAAGAATCTTATTCTCAAGAGAATGACACATGGTCTGAAACAGGAAAACATTATGCCCAAGCTAAAAAAGTTTACAAATCTTAGTACTTTTTTCTAGAACCAATGGTAGAGTGTAGAATTCCTCAGGTAGAGTCTCAACGTCTTCTGTTGCTTTGCTTGGGTCTTTTAATTCTATTTCAACATCTTCCATCTCTTTGCTGAAAAACCAAACATTTGATCATAAGTCACCTAAAAGGACACCACCTCAGCAGATTCCTGGGGACTATACACCAATTCTGAAGATGGCAGATACAAACAGACGGCCTGGATCGATGGGACGAAAACGAGGCTAGTCAGTAATTCATTATCAGCTTCTGTGTGCAAGCTTCATCTTTGTTACTGGTGTTTACATGGTATTTACATCTATTAAGTTAGAATCGTTTTTAGTGATGTCTAAGGGAAAAGCCAGCTTTCCACAGATCACACACGATTGACTAGCCTCGTTTTCGCCTCCTTGATCCAGGAAAACCGTGTTTGTCCACCATGTTCGGAATCAGTGTACATATGCAACATATTGTATCTACTACAGTATAATCCCTGACTTTGATGTGCCCAGAGGTTGTTAAAATTTAATTAGGGTTCAACAAAATTCAATAAAATCTGATATTTTTTTATCCCAATATTTCTGTAAAGTACTGCAAACATCATATCAACTTACCCTTTACCCAGATGAGCAGTTAGATAAGAAAGACTGCTCTTTCTTCTGCTTAGAGAGGACATACCCAATCTATCCTGTATTGACCATAAAATAAAATGCTGATTCAAAGTCTGGACCAGTTCAGGTTAAGGAGAGTTTGGTTATAATCCATGCACGATTGCAAATGATTTAATTCAGGAAAATGATAAGATTTCATGTATAATACAACTTTTAAAGGGGCACTTGGACGAAAATCGATGAAAATTGGAAATGCCTTGAAACTTGGCTAAACCTATCTATATGGCTCTAATAGTATCCAAGCAACATATTTTCTTCACAGTTAATTATTAAGTGGTGGGTAAAAATTGTTCATTTTTTTCAGCATCTAAATTGTGAGTAGATGACATCATTTACTCAACCCTTTTGTTCTTTTAGTTTTTAAACCAACATTTCTCAACTGCAAGTTGCCCCCAGGCTAAGATTTTTGCAAATCTGGTTTTCCTGATCATAATTGAGTAATATTATCCTCAAATATTTGAATTATTCGGACTTTCGAAAATGGGGGCGTTTTCATCCAAGTGCCCCTTTAAAGTAAAGTTACGAATGTTTCAGTCATCGATATTGGTTAGACTTTTTTAATATTTATCAATAATGGGTTATCCTTTCCTTAGACTGCCAAAGTGCAATTACTACAATTTTTTTAGGACTTTTAAGTTTTTTTCAAGTGCCCTACATGTAGCTTTAGGACGTTTATTTAGCATGCACAATTTTTTATAATCACTTGGGTAATGATAGTAATGAGGAATAACCCAAACCAGTAGATATTTTAGCTCTCATTATATAATCAGGTACATTTTTCATTCAGATTGTTATGTTGATTGTTTAAGGATAGAATTAGGTAAGGAACAATTATTTAATAAATCATAACAAGAAATTAAGTGTTTAATGAATTTTACCTTCTTCTTTTTTGGAGTGAACTGTCCATTCATAGAAGTGCGAGAAGAAATCATCAGAATGAAGTTAATTGTCAGCAATAGATATTATTTCGAATTATTATTTTAAAATCATAATCATTGGATGATGAATGTTAATGCATTTTATGTGACTATTTAGGATAGATACTGTATGTGCTTCACAAGTGCTTTAAGTGAGAGGGACAGACTGTAAGCTGTTTTAGTGCTCAAGTAATCATTCAATCATTCATTTATTCCTTCATTTATCCATCTATCCATTCATTCAGCCAGTCAACAGTCTTTCATCCATCCATACATTCATTCATTTATTTAGTCAGTCAGTTGACAGTCATCCATCCATTCATTTAGTCAGTCATTGAGTCAAAAGTCATTCATTTATCCAATATTCCATCCATTCAACCATCCACCCACTCATCTATTCATTCATTTAGTCATTCAGTCATTAATTCATTCAGTAATCCATGCATTTAACCATCCACCCATCCATTCATTCATTTAGTCATGCAGTCAACAATCATTCCTTCATTAAGTAATCCATCCCTTTAGCCACCCACCCACCCACCCGACCATCCATTCAGTCAGTCAACAGTCATGCACTCATTCTTTCAGTCAACTGGCAAGATCCTTTTTATTTCAAAATGTGTTCAACATATATACTTACAGCCAGATGCATGTAGTTACGTCTCTTAGATAACTTCTTCTTCTCTCTCTCTACCTTCTCCTTCTGTGCAAGCTGCCTGTAGAAGTCAATTAGTGTTCCAATCTGAAAATGGAAGAATGAATGAATGGATGAATAAATGGGTTGATGAATGAATGAATGAATGAATGAATAAATGAATGAATGAATGAATGAAAGAATGAATGAATGAGTAAATGAATGGATTGATATCAGAATACAATAGATGAATGAGTGAATGAATGAGTGGGATGAATGAGAATCACTTTACTTGTGTTAAGGAATCTATGGTAAGAGTATAGTGGCAAAAAATTAAAAATTTCAGAAGAATAAAAGATTAATGTATATACATGTATATATGCTTACTCGTTTGGCAGATGGATTTTCAGGGTCAGGCCAGCCTCCACTTGCTAAAAACAAATGAAAATGATCAGTTACAGATATATTCATGTCAATTGAACCACACATTTTCTGCTTACCAACAGTTCTGTCCTCCATTTCAACATCTCTCGATGACCACCTACAAAACCCACAAGCAAGATAATACACTTTCTTTGCCTGTGGAGTCTTGTTATCTTCAGAAGGAATAGCCACTGCAGTTGCGCGAGTTGATAGGGTGTTCCCACAGCTTGGGCAGTCAAAACAGTTTGCACATCTAAACCAAAGCAATGATAATTTATTTGTCATATTTAAGTTGAACACATATTGATTGATTGATTGATTGATTGAGAATTATTTAAATGTTTTAATAAAATAAAACTGAATCCCTTACAGAAAAGTGGGAATATCTTTATAGTCACTCTTTGAACATTAAATTTTGCTACATTTTCTCTGTACTGGTTATTTTACAATAGACCAATTTCAAGATGTGTGAGCACTTTCAAAAATATTGCAGACGCAGACATGATCTCGAGGCATTTTTGGGCAGTGCCAATAGCGCATGTGATCTTATCCAAAAATGCCTCTTTTTCATGTCTGCGCTTGCGATTTTTTTGAAAGTGCTCCTGCATCTCGAAAATGGTCTATTCAGTGAATTTCTTTCCATTTAGAAATTACTGTAGCCGCCAAATATATCAAACTGCAAACAGTTCAATCATAATAAGTGATTTTACTTTTTCACAAGAGTGGATGATATCAAATTATGACACTGTATATAACACAAGATTGAGAGCTACAGAGAGAATAATTGGATAAATAAGATTTAAGATACATAATGGTTCTCGACCATTACACGTAAATCTTTAATAATGACCTGTGTTGGATTGGAGGGAGTTTTCTCACCTATTTTTCTTCAGTTTTGCCTCGGCCGATGGCATATTTTCGAGGCAATTTGGACAGTAATATGAATCAACCTGTTAATAAAATAAAAGCAGAAATAAACTAAACTTCTGTGATATATAAAATAAATCTAAAACGCACCCTAAATGATTCAGATATTGACCAAGGGTTTGGTTTTCAAATGAACAAATATAAGTAAAATTTTCGCCCATAAAACAAATGCTTTTTTATCTTACCTCATGTGAAACACAAAGTTGGCATCTTAGTTTAATGCAATGACGGCAGAAATAGAGTCTAGTGAGAGGAGAAAGGGCAGAACAAGTGCAAGAAATAAGGACATGTTCGCCGTCTGCATTCAGTAGAGACGCCATCTTGGATTTGCCTAGGTGTATTATTTATGTTACGGATCATGAAATGCAAATTAGAAGCTGAGAAAAAGTGACTTCGATCTGACTTCGATCAAGAGAGCATAAAAGGAAAATGGAAAAAATTAAATAGATAGGGAAAGCTGGCGACTATAGCTTCCAGGGCACAAATGTATAGAATAAAGCTTTATGAAATTTAGCTTTTTCAATAATATTGGCATTCGTAGCTTCGGTTGCTTTGTGGTAGACGCATTTGTAAACCACAGGGGAGGGGTGTGGAATTGCAGGAGAATGTGTTAAAACTTGTTCCACAAAAATTGCATGGTAAATATATGATTGTAGACTAAAAACATTTGTATTTTATTTTCTATTTACAGCAATAGAAAAATAGAAAATATTGAGCTTACCATATATTTTGGGAAGAGACAATAAAAATGCAGGGGAGGGGAGGGACAAGATATAATTGCGCTATACAGGAACGCCTGTGCAAATTTAGCACTTTACATCCTAAAAGGGAAAAGGCTTTCATATTTGAACGATTATTCTTACAAAAATCTCTCAACCATGATAAGAAAAATATACTATTCATGCACGAATAGACGCCAGCCTAATATTGCTAGGCTAAGACCTGGAAAGAATGTGGATATGAATAATAATGATAATACTACCAATGCTAATGACATCGTAGAAGTTTTTGAAGAGACATTCTGTTGTCAAGGATTTTGCACACGTAACTGCTCAATTATTGTTAAATTGAAGGTTCGTGTCGATTCTTGATCAAATTGGCCTTTTTTCAATACGATTTTAAACTGGCCGGAACACGTTTATTGATACGCAATCAAGATTAATTCTTAGCTGAAAGGATACAAGGAACTGTATAAAGTACTTTGAACTTAGACTTAAGCTTAATTGAAGCTGATATTCGTGACAACGACTGTGAAAACGAAGCAACAACATTTTCCAATGGCATAGACATGGCCACTTCAGGGAATGAGTTCTATGAAGATTCAAATTCAAATTCTTCCGAACAAGATGTCGACGACGATACTCCACAATGTTCAGACGAAGTAGCAAAACTTCGAGATCTCCTTCCCCTGAGGACAGACATCGACCTTCAAGATTGTGACGATTTATTCTTGTTAACATTTTTGCAGGCCAGACGTTTTAATGTTGACTGTGCGTTTGATCTTTTGTGTACCTACTTCGAGTTTCGAAAGAAAAATCCTAACTTTTTTGAAGATCTTAAAGCGTCTGAACTGAGATATGTTCTTGAAGATGGCTTTCCCTGTGTTTTGCCACATTTGGACCCAGAAGGCTCCAAAATGATGGTATTGTTTGCAGGAACATGGGACATTGAGACTTTTGATGTGGAAATAATTCTAAAAGCTTTTATTCTAAGCTTTCAACATCTGAGTAAAACAAGACAAGTACGGCAGAAAGGAATTGTTTTGTTAGTAGATTTCAGCGGATGGACCACAAATCATGCCAAGAAACTTAATATTGGCTATATCAGTAAAATTACTTCAATATTTCAGGTAAATATAGATATAGTTTTGTAATGAGTGAGTTTGAATTGAAATGATAGGAATATTCTATTGTATCATTATGGAGAGGGTGTTAATTATAATTGTATGTTACAGCGCCACAATGACTACCACAAATTTGACCCTTTTTTTTTTAACAGGAATGTTTTCCAATCTGGTTTAGAAATATTCATTTCATCAATCAGCCGTGGTATGTAAATGCTCTTATTGCACTGATGAAGCCATTTATGAAGGATAACATCCAAGAGAGGGTAAGTGTAAGGCTGGTGATAAAAAAAAACAAATTTTATTTAGTAATTCTGTAGCCAAGGGAGAGATTGAGGAGTCCCAACCCCCACCCATTAAATATTCCAGTCTTAGAGTCTCAGTCCCCTCCCCCCAACACACAAACACACTTAGCTTCTTATTTACTAGTCTGCTATATTTTTTCCATTCAAACTTTCCTACTGTCTGATTGGCGAATGTGTTTAAAAAAATGTTAATTACCAGGTTGCCATGGTAGCACTGGTTGCACCTTAAGGCAACATCAGTAATGAACCTTCTTTTCATCTACTTCACTAGATCTTTCTCCATGGTAACAATATGACAACACTTCACAACCACATCCCACCAGAGGACCTCCCTGCTGAGTTTGGAGGTAACAGGACAGAAGTTGACCAATGTTTTTGGGCCAATCATCTTTTGGCTGCAGAGAAAAGAAGTATTAAGAGAGTATCAACTATACGAAGAGGGAAAAATCCTCTAAGATTGTCAGGTATTGGTATTGTTGATGCTGAACCTTCAGAAAGTGAACCTCTCTTGGGCAGTTAAACAAGAAACAGTATAAGACAATACGAACAATGAGAGCACCAACGGGGATAAAAGGGTTATTGCGCACCGTCCCGAAAACTGAACTCTTCACGGCTATCATTCTCTGTGCTTTTTATCTTTTGAATTTTAAACTTTAAGTTAAGAGTAAAAACATGGTTTCTATTAATATTTTTTTAAATTTAACTGGTCTATAAATTTGCGCCAGCAGTATGCCCCCTTTGTAGCTAGATGTACGTTGTTGTTTCAGGAGTGGAAAAGCGATGAGACGTTGCGAGGAAGATCGCGTACCCTATAGACCCCTTTCACGTGACGTCAAAGCAGCTCAATTTGGAGGACAAACAAATAAAGAATTTCAATCTCCTGATAATTGGAACATATTGTTTTGCCCTCCAAATTGAGCTGCATTCCGACGTGCTGCAAGGGTTCTATATCCGCCCTTACGTTGCACGTGACAAGGAGTTAAAGCTCGCGAACACGAACGGCAAACTTTACGATCAAAGATACGATCGTTTTCGTAAGCTTAGTTTAAATGAAATTCGATTTTTAGTGCGTATGGTAATTCTATTTTTTTTCCATTGCTATGCTCTATCTGAAACAATGGCTTTAGCAGTCAAGGACCTATGAGCACACAAAAAAATTGTGTGTCTGTGGTGGGGGGCGGGGCTTAGATTAGAAAATATTACTAATACAAACTTGTAATGCATAAGATTCTTTGAAACTGTTGTTAGCCTTTTTCAAAATTTGATATTGAATCTCCACAGCGTGTCATTTTCCGCTAAGATTTAAAATAGCTCTGCCCTTTCCACAGATGCATGTTCGGGAACCTAGAGTAGCGAGAAACGAGCGACAGGATTTTACCCATGGGTTCCGAACTGATGCCCTTGCCAGTGTGTGATCGTTTAGAGGGCCAAGTGGCTTAAAACTGAATATTAATACTTTTTTCTTTAAGTGGAGAATAAAATTAAACAGCAATAATAAGAGATGTAATGTGCACTGTTGATTTATGTCGAATAGATCCTTTTTCACTCAAACTAAAGGCAGTGGCAATTCAAATTCGAATGAATCAGGAATGAATAAATATTAGACCAAGTAAAAAACCAAAAACAGTACTAGAAAGAGCACAATTTTCAACTTACGTTTTCTCGCGGCCGATATAAGACTTTGGCATAATGAAACTTTGCATAGGTATACTAAAGTAAAGGTACTCTTTCTAGTGCCGGTAAAGGTTTTTAATTTTATCATTTGAATTGCCGACTTTTTTTTAAGAAAAAAGAGTATATACTTCTGTCGGAAAAATATTACGTTAGGCGAGTGCCGTCTAGGTGTAGCGTTTTCATTGGCTCATAATCAGCACAGGTGCAACCAGAATTCATATTTATTTTCAAAGTATTGCCCTTGGCGTAGTAATTGAAATAGAACAAAAAAACACATGCAGACCTTCATACTACAAAGTACATTACGATTATTATAACTCTGTAATAGAAGAAAAAGCTACCCTGGACTGCGTGGGTATAACAAAATTTAAGCATCATCCCCCCCCCCCCCCCTTCTATAGAATCATTTAAAGTCTATGTGTTCAGGATCAATTGCTAGGTTGATACTATCCCTGACCGAGATAGGGAAGTGACCGCTGGTTTGTCGAATGGAATGAACAGAATGTTGAACGGGTAGCAAAGGTTTTCCTCTTTGGGGGATAACTGAGGATATAGCTACTTAAGCAGAGGCCTGAGGGAAGTAATCATTTGAGTGGCTTCAGAAGCTTAAGTTCAAAATTAGTAAAGAATACCGTAAAACGATCTTCTAATATTTTCTTTAAAGGGGAGTATTAATTTTTTATGTGGGTAGCGCACTTTCCCCAGGGGGTGGTAGTGAAGGGGTAGTGTTACAACCGACAAAATATCCGACAAGCGACCTGAGATCATACAACAGGCGGTTCTGCCAACTAATCCAGGTAACTGAGCTCTGAAAATAAGGTCAAATGGCTCTTTCCAAAAGAACTAGCACTGAAAAAATAAAGAAAGGTAAGTCTTAATGAGTTTAAAGTAGAGGTATGAAGTATTTTCATTCAAAAATGTTCAAATTATTGTGGCAATTCCCCCGACTCACTTCAATCCGGCTTGGAGCAAACCACTCATTTGAACTCAATATTCTCAACAAAACTTTAAATATGTCCCTATTTTAACAGCAATACAAATCCCTTGCATCTTCAAATGATTTTAAAATGTTATGAACGTTAGTATTAAGTAGTTATAGACCTATATGAAAACGTATTTAGAGCTCTGCATAATTTTAAGTGCAAGCTGCCAATATTATTCATAGTTAAGCTGTAATGACGAAGTAGCTAGTTTAGGTTACAGGTACAAGCTCAAAAGTACTTAAAACTTCTGAAAAAATCCTTCCTAGACCTCAAATTACGATTTTTTAAACATAAGCTGTTATTCTTGATTTATATTTCAAAGTTTTAGAGGTCAAAATTAGACTTTGATGGACTTTGGATTGACGTTTAGTAAACACTGACAGAATGTACAAATCAGCTGTCAATTAATTTATTCATATCTTCTCATTTGTTCGTCCCGTCCGATGATAAATAAATTTCTGTTTTTCTTTTGTCTAAAAATATTCTGTCATAATCGTTTTGTACCAAAAATATAGTTGAACAGTTTAATCAATAAATAAAATAAAATATAATTTAGAAAAATTAAAAAAAAAAGAAAAAATATAGATTAATGTTTATTAATTATTTTTGTTAAGTAAATAATTATACAACTGTGTTTTTTACTATCAGGAAAATTATTACAGTTATTTTAGAAGCAGTAAAACTCTCTTCACAAGAATATAAGACTTAATTGCCAAGAAAAAAATACATTTTTTTAATATTTTATAATTAAATTATTTTGTTTGTAAGATTAGTATTCCATCCACATAGCAACAACTCTTTCTACAACTGCTGTAGACATTTTGTCTCCTATTTGAATATGATTATATGGATAGAAATTATGTAGTTTTAATTTTTATGTGCTAAAGATATAATTGACACATTTTTTCTTATGAATATATTAAAATGTTCAATGAAATTCTAAATAACCTTAAATTTTTTTTTATATTAAAGAAAATAAAAACAGCTAATATCAAATTCAATGTAAGATGATGATAGGAAACAAGTGGTGTAGTGGTGAGAGCGCTCACCTCTCACCAATGAGACCTGGGTTTGCGTTCTGCCGGGCTCGGTGTTGTATGTGAGTAGAGTTCCTTGTTGGTTCTATCTTTTGCTTTGAGGGTTTTTCTCCAGCTTTTCGTAGAGGGTAGAAAACCAGAGAACCTTTTTCTCCAGGTTCTCTGTTTTTCTACCCTCTACGAAAAGCTTCTAAATTCCAATTGGAATCCAGTGGTCAAGTAAAACCACTGACTGAATATGGAATCCACTGTTAACCCCCATTTATTTATTTATTTTTCTTTTATTATTATTTCTTTTATGTTTTGAAGTGTCATTATCAAGGCAAACTATTTTTTGACCTATAACCACATGAGTCTCCTCCCTGTAGCTCAGTGGTAGAACAATTCAGACTGGCATCCGGAAGGTGACACATACTGGTTCAATTCCACTCAGGTGGACTTGGATTTTTTTTTCTGAACTAGTGTACGAGCTAGTGACAATTGAATAACTTTTCAATCATTTTTTTTTACGGTACCTCTTTTAATACATGATGATCAAGCCGTGCTGTGCCAAAACCTCCTCAACATTATTAATTTATATACTATAGAAGGATCTAGGATTGAATCACGTTTTCATTTGAGCAAATATTTAATTAAGAATCGTCTTACATGATATTTTTGACAACTTTTTTCAGCTGTGTAACCCACTAGGTTCAATTGTAACAATAAAATGTAATAATAAATGTTTCATTCGAAGCCTCTAAATTTGATTTCTAGAGACCAAGAATTATCAAGTCCAACCTTGTCTTGGAGCCACTGTTTCATATATTCTGGTTGAGTGATCACACACAAAGCAATTTGATCAACACAAGGCTCTGGGGAAGCAATGAAGTAATCCTAATATATTATTTTATTTCCCTGGAGCCTGTCCTTGAATTGCTTTGTGCATGATCACTCAACCAGAATATTGAAAGTGGGTTATTCAGGTATAAGGCTGGTATTAGGAATATCAGTACATAATGACATTTTAAAGTGAAATGGAATTTGAAATCATTGCTTTGCTTGCTTTGGTAATAGTAATACATTTATCAATTTATTGTAAGCCACACTTACTCAGACATACCTTTTTTACTGAACTTATAACTTCTTTTTGTTTCACACTTGTAGTATTTTGTGTTGACAGGCTCCCGTTGATTATATTAAATGTATCCCAACCTTAGACAGTTTTATTTTTCTCATCTATACTTCTACTTTTTCCAAGATGACATCAAAGCACAACCAGAACAAAAAAGGAAAAAGAAACGTGACCAAGAAAACCAATCACCATTGATTTGGCAGGCTGTCTTACTTGTGGTGGTAGCAATATTTGTAGCTTGTTTAGTATATAATACAAACCTCTGGCCTAAAAGGGATGAACTACAGACAGATGCAACAGCAGACAAACAGAAACCATTGAGTCAGGAGAAAGAAACAAAAGAAGGTTCCAAACCTACCAGTTCATCAAGTAATGAAGAAAAAACAGAGAAGCAAAGCACACCACCTGAGAAGGGGACATTGAATGAGAACAAAGAGGCTAGAAATGTAGCTGATCAGAAGCCTGATGAGTTTGCTGCAATCACCAATAGCTATGACTCAAATATATCAAAGGAACTCAAGAAAGCAAATAACTTGCTGAAGAAAGGCAAAGTTGAAGATGCCCTGAGAAGGTGAGATAATCTCAGTACTCATTCATTATCTCATTCATCTTTTTCCAGATTTATTTGTTCCTCCATCCATCCACTCTATCATCCTACCATCCATACTATTCATCCATCCATGGATCCCATTCTTCCATCCATCCATCCATCCATCCATCCATCCATCCATCCATCCATCCATCCATCCATCCATCCATCCATCCATCCATCCATCCATCCATCCATCCATCCATCCATCCATCCATCCATCCATCCATCCATCCATCCATCCATCCATCCATCCATCCATCCATCCATCCATCCATCCATCCATCCATCCATCCATCCATCCATCCATCCATCCATCCAATATTCAATATGCCTTATCTTCATGGTCCTAGATTTCGAGCCTTACTTGACCACCATCCCAAGAGTCCAAGAGCCCATTATGGTAAAGCACAGGCTCTAGACAAACTTTCAGAAAAGAGACAAAGTAATGAACTGCTACAAGAAGCCATCGATGCCTATGCAAAAGTCCCAGATGTATTGAATTGTCCTCCAGAGCTAAAGAAGGTAGCACTCACAAGAATGGGTGATAGGTTAAGTTTTTTTGGAAAATCAAGACAAGCAGCAGAAGCTTATGAGAAGCTGTCAGAACTCTTTCCTAATGACATGGCAATTATGAAAGAACTTGGGATCCAGTATCTTATGTACGGGAATAATAATGGTGCTGAAAAAGTTTTCAGAAAGGTATGATTTAATCATTTGATAACAAAGCTGGCATAGCAGTCACTGCCCTAACATCTCACTAAAGGATGGCACTCACTAAGCATCAAGGTGCTACAACACGATGCGGGACAATACACCCAGGCATGTGTAAACACAGGTCGCATGAATTCAAACCAGTTTGAATTCCTGTGACATGTTGCAGGGACAAAATTCTGTCATGGGGACAAGATTTTTCACAGAAATGCCACAGTACACATGAATTGGGAATTGTCACAGCAACGTGTCCCCAATTCGTGTTGTAGTGACGCCTAGTGCATGTGTGTGCTCACCTTAATACAACCTGGGATCAAGTCCTGCCAGGCTCAATGTCATTATGTGAGTAGAGTTTCTAGTTGGTTTTCGCCTGTGCTTCAAGAGTTTTTCTCTGGGTTCTCCAGTTTTCCTTCCTCCACAAAAACCAACTTCTAAATTCCAATTCAATCAAGGAACAGGGCCACAGGTTTGTTAGCCACTGTCTATTATGTGCTACCCTTAAAAGAAACACAAGGATGGGAGAAGGTCAGATTTCCTCTTATACTAACAAGGCCATGGTTTTTAATGATCTAGATTTTAAAGATGAATCCAAACAGTGGCTTTGCAAAGTCACATCTTGGCTTTGTACTCAAATCAGAGCTGAAGTATGAAGAGTCAGTTCCTTTACTTCGAGAGGGTATAAATAGTGGAGAGCCTGAAGCTGATAATGGGAGGTTTTATTTTCATCTGGGAGATGCCTTGAATAGATTAGGGAAACCACAAGAGGTAGGTGAAACAAAGTATATTTCAGTGATCATACTAGACGTCTGGATTTCTGACCTCATAAGAATATACTTAAGGTGTGGTTATATGGGATACAGAATCGTTCAACTTGTTTGCACAACATAGCAGTACATTGCAAGTAATAGAGTGAGTGTTGCTCATTTTATCACTCGACAGTGACCAACAAGTTTTCTTTCTTGCAAAGAGTAGAGAAAGAACATTAATTTTGTTGTGTGCAGGGTGGTAATATAAGAAACATTCCCTCGTTCTGCATACATAAAATGCAATATGTCATGTGAGTGCAGTTTGCATGATTTCATTGCCCATATTACATAACTGCAACATTTGTACATTTTCACCTGTACTGCCTTTGGATATTTTTACTTATAGGCTTATGAGGTGTATGTGGATGGTGCTAACAAAGGTATCTTCTTGTCACCTTTTCAACGATCCCTCTACAATGCCAATACACCTTTGAGAGCAAGACCATGGTGGAAGCCTAAAGAAACTGGGTACATTGATGCTTTCAGGTGAGTGGACCCAGATGTTAATGAACCAGATATTTTTGAACAATACTTATGATGATGATGATATAATACGTACTTTCCATCCCTGTCATCACATTCATCCCATCCCATCTCACTTCATGCATTCCATCCATCCCATTTATCATTCTCATCCTATCACTTCCATCCATCAATCCATCCACTAATCAATCAAATCCCATCTATCTCATTTCATCCATCCTATCAATTTCATCCCATCGATGTATTCATCTCATCCTAACCAATCCCATCCTTTCTATTCATCAATTGCAATCTATCCACTCTATCCAATCCCATCTCACTTCATCCATCCCATCCATGCATCTCATTCCATCCATGCATCCATGCATCCATCCTATCTCATACATTCCATCCATCCATGCATCCCATCCATCCCATCCATCTATCCGTGCATACATCCCATCCATCCCATCCATCTATCCGTACATACATCCCATCCACCTATCTATGCATACATCTGCCACTACGCAGGCTAAGCATACGTCTCATCTCATCCATCCATGCTTAGATCAATTTGTTTCTATCCCAATGCATAGGAAGCTTGAGAGTAACTGGAAAACTATAAGAGATGAAGCGTTGGCTATCATGGATGAAAAAACTGGTGGATTTGTCCCAGAAGAAGAAAACCTAAGAGAAAAGGGTAGTTGGTTGCAGTTTACCTTGTACCTACAAGGCAGGAAGCTTAGGAATAACTGCAGAAAGACTCCTAAGACATGTGCTTTAATGGATAGTATTCCAGAATCAACAGGATGCAAAAGAGGACAGGTAAAAATCCGAGGAAGCATTTGCAATGTGTCATTTGGTGTATTAATGGTATCTTAAATTCATAGCTTTCTATTATCTTGTACTTTATGTAATAATTTTAATATATACCCAGGGGTTTCAATGGAATGCAGGGCTACCAGCGGTCAATCACCGGGTACTTAACTTCATACCCCCAGCTATTTTACGAAGCCGTCTCCATAAAAGTAGTAAGAAGTAAAATTTGTGGACACAGATGCTTACATTTGAATCCCAACTGCCTACTTCAAATATTATTGAAACCCCTGATACCATAATGATCATGAATATCTTTCAGGTGAAATTCTCTGTAATGCATCCTGGTACACATATATGGCCACATACAGGACCAACTAACTGCCGCCTGAGAGCACATCTTGGACTGGTTATCCCTGAGTCTGTTGCAATCCGTGTAGCAAAGACCACTGGGTAAGTCATTAATCACGATATTTAGGTCATTGCCTCACAATACCTAAGCAGGCATTCTAACAATTTAAAATTTACTTCTTTTTAATCTTCTTTACATTCAACTCTACTGAGGGGAACATTCAGGGGCATCTCAAGCACCCCAAAACTGCAAAACAATTGGAAATAACCACATCACTGCACGAAAAATCAACAAAAAACCAACACTGCAAATTTAAGGTTAAAAAGTCCAAATACTTTGACATTTATCTTGAACAGGATACCGCAAAAAAAAAAATCAAAAAAAAAAACCCACCTCATTACCGGGCGAAAAAAGGCAAACTGTCTAGTACTCCGCATGGCACAGTCAGCATTTCACTGCACTTCCATTATAAATTGTATCTTGCCTCCCCTCCCCTTCCCTCTACTTTTTTAATTTACCCACTGAGGATGCTGATGATATATTCTATAATTTTTAATTTAGGACTTGGGAAGAGGGCAAAGTTATTGTCATAGATGATTCAATAGAGCATGAAGTATGGCACAACGGAACCAGTCTTAGATTAATATTTATAGCTGATTTCTGGCATCCAGACCTGACACTCCAGCAAAGGGCAGCATTATCTCCTATCTAGATAAATAAGCTAGAAAACCACCTGGAAAACAATTATAACAGTCTAGATTGGTAAGAAGAGGTTTTTTAACGACAAGAAAAAACCCTGACAAAACACAGGTGCATACCAAGGGGGTGCACAGGTGTGTCTGCACCCCCCCTCCCCCCGCCCCCAAACATTTCCCACAGGTCTACATTTTGGTACTCAAAAGCTCAACTTTTAGACTGCAGTCAATAAGCCAGTTCACAGTTTAAGAATCGTTATCAGTGCACATGTGATTTTATCCCGAATTTCTCACCTTCTTTTGTTTAAAATTTAACCTTCTTTTGTTGTTAAATAGACAAAAGAAGGAGAGAAATTCGGGATAAAATCGCATGCGCACTGATAACGATTCTTAAACTGTGAACTGGCTTATTAAAGTGAAATAAATTATAAATTTATAACTATAGTTTATTACTGTCTAACAGACATGCTTTTCTTTTGGCTCCACCTGTATTTTATTCTTCTTAACCAAAATTTGCAATCTGTTTAACCAATCAAATTGAAGATTTTTAAAGAAATGATTTTACCAAATATATAGTATTAAAGTATTAAATTATTTTGCAGATAATTTTGACCTGCTAGTAATACTAGATGTAATGCATAGATGATTTTATTACTCTTAGGCACATTCCATACGCCACTCCACACATACTGAACTCATGATCAGTTTATGAATAATTACTGCTATTTTCATAAACATGCGAACTCAGTAGCTGCGAGCTGCACGCTGAAATTTGATTTATTGCTTCCATCAATCAAAAATAATCAGTTGGTACCTTTTATATTTATGATTGGCAGCAGTGAAAAACCAAATTCCAAGAGCAACGTGCAATTTATTACTGAGTTCGCATATTTATGAAAATTGCAGTAATTCTGGCAAAAGTCTGAGCATCTGAATCAGTTTGGTACATTAGTTGATTTTGATCAGGAAGCACTGCCAAGCTCAGCAGGTTATGCCGAATGGCACGGTATTTGGCCCATGACTATTATTAAGTTGCGTCTGTAATGGGCCTAATGTTACCTTTAGCTTTTTAAGGCTTTTTACAGAGTTAACTATGTATTTTATGTATGTATTTTAGAAATTTTAAGCATGTTAATGCAAAAAATTAAGCAATATAATTATTATAGATTTATCAGATTTATTTCAATTGAATTTATTTCAAACCAGATTATTAACACATTATTAACAATTTGACTATTTGAATAATTATTGATTGCCTGATTGCCTATTTATTTAGAATTGTAATTTGCAGCATTTTTATTGCTGAATTCAATGATTTTCATAAATAAAAATCAATGATTAGTTTATTCTTGTTTTAATTTGTATACTTTAGGATGAAACTAAACTACTCTCACAGCAAACATTAACCATCTTTTTATAATTTATTTTTGTTCCTAGAATTTTTTATAGAACTTTATAGTAACTTTCCAGGTTCTGCACAGTTGAAAATTATCAATTTGATTCTGGGCTATAATCAGTGAATGATATCATTATATGTAGTTGTACTTAAATTCAAATGACTAGCATTTTATTGTTGTAATCTTCCATAAAAGTCTTTGAATCTCATTGTTTGCTCCAAATGGTGCTCAAACACTGAATACTACATTATCATGTGCTGTCAGCCAGAAAGAATGCTATATGTGATTCTGAAAATCAGGGAGAGAAGACGTAGGATTGTGTGCACTGCTATTACGTCACCTCTCATCAATGCAACCCAGGTGCGAGTCCTGCTGGGGCTTGGTGACGACGTACTGTATGTGAGAAGAGTTGCTTGTTGCTCCAGCTCCTGTGCTTCAAGAGTTTTTCTCCAGTTTTCCTCCAACAGCAAAAATCAACTTCTAAATTCCAATACGATCTTTGGAGATATTCTTGATAGGATTAAATTCATACTCTCCATTCACACTATATTGCAATTTTTTTCTTTCTTCTGTGAAAGGGAAGTTGTTGGGAACGAAGGTGACAATGATGAGGGGGAGGGGGGGGGGTGGGTCTTATACTACAATAATTACAACAAAACTTTGAACAAGAAACACCATATTTTATTTTATTAAAAATATATAATTTTGAAAAAATATCTGTAAGTTTGATAAACATTAAGCCATTCATTTTGATATTATTAACAAATATTAACAATTAATGATGATTATATTAACTTTAACTGCAAGTAAGGTAATTATTAAGACACAAAGTATTGTAATATTAATGTATTCCTTATATTATATATTTATATATACAAACTTTTCACCAAGGAAATGTTGTGCCCTCTAAAACTGACCCCAAGTGGAAAACTTGTTTTTATGAGCTTAACAAAGATTAAACTTTAGATTTGTCTTACTGAAACAAGCCCTTTTTTAATTTTGAAAGTCTTTTTGAAGTGCACTAATGCATGAATACTTTCCAGGTTAGCGCTCTTAAGCTCTGGTCAAACAAGGACAAAATTTAATGTTTCCAGAAAAAAGGTTTTGTTATTATCATACTGTTTGCAAAGGTGGCTAAACTGTCAAGAAACATTGGGAAACAAGTGTAACATTGTTTCCATGCAGCTCAGAACAAGACCTGTTTCTGCCTTCTTTCTTGTTGATTGAAATATAGTTCTGCTATAAGTTCGACTAGCGATTAATAAGGAAGAACTCATAATATTTCATAAATTCTCAGAATAATGGGAAATGCTGATCAAAATACGATGTTGAATCCTCAATTCTGATTGGTTAACATCAACTCAGCTGTGCGGTTAACATGTTTCTGGAAAAATACTTCATTGTTTTACCATAGCTTTAAGAGATCTGCTCTTTCAAGAACATTGAGACCAAATGAATGGAAATAATTATCTTGATCAGAAAATGACTAGCAATTGCCCTTGATTTCAGTTGTTTTAAAAGAAACGTTTGATTGAAGTGTAGATTGATAAAAATGCTATCTAATAAATATTCTCTATAAAAGTTGCATTGCTTGAAAAAATAAGGAGGCCTAACCAGTTAGGACTTGCAATAAACATAAAGTGGATAAAGTGAGTCCCATTATCTCCAACTCCTGATACCAGAATCTCAAACTTCCCATTAATTCTCCCACTAAGGTCATGTCATGTGGGTTTGCAAAAGTGTACCACTGATAACAATACTTCCCATTGTTTTCATTGCTATGCGCTGATTGAGACAACTCACTTGACAATTTCAAGGACACCTCTGTAAAACACCCCCCTGCCGTAAAGTTGGCTTCCTCATTAAAGATTTATTATTATTATTATCATTATTATTATTAACAAATTGGGCAACACCCTGCTGTCAATCAGAGTATGCAAAGGTACAGAACATTTTGTTTGATTGATTGCCCAATTCCCCTGTTGTGACTGTCGTCTCGATCAGCGCATAGCAGTAAAAAAAGCAGTAACCCTGAGTATGTCAAACCATCATTTTTTTCTTGAGCTTATTTTTTTTTCTGAGAAAACTTTTATAACTTGGAGAAACAAAATTCAAATCTTTAGGCTAGAATCATTAGAATACATTTTTTGGAAGTTTTCTTGGATAAAAGATTATAGACCTTTCTTGAATTGGCTTGAGTCACCATAAACCAATGCCTCCAAGTCAAGGTTGGAATTCATTAAATGCAAACTGTAAGATGAATACATTGAGTCCAACCCTGACTTGGAGCCACTGTTTAGTGGTCACTCAAGGTGAATCCAGGAAAAGCATGGGCTTAATAAGTGAATATATGTACGTTTTTCAGCCCTGCCATGAATTTCAACTATGATTTACCACTGAGCATCATTTCCCCTGCAAAGTGAGCTATAGTGATGACGTCTAACGCTACCCTATGACTCAAGGAGCCTGTATCTCTTTCTTAAATTTGACACAGGGTCTTTATACAACAATGGGTCTAATCTCACCTGAGATTTAACTAACGGCATGTAACCAAATATATCCACTAACGTTTCCATACACTTTTGAATAGTATTGAATTGTTGTTTTAATTTAGACCTTTTTGTATTCTTGCCGAGTCCCTCGTGATAGTTCTTGATTGGAAGTATCTTTATTGGTGGAAGTCTAGTGATGTCAGCAACTAAGAAGTTCATTGCTAAGTGTTCGCACATTCCTTTATGGTTGACCATGTGATGGACTCTTTTGGGTAAATAATTGGTATATAAAAAATTATAATATCTGAAAGAAAAAGAAACAAATATAAATGTTTATGATGAAGAGATAAGAAATAATAAATCAATGGGTGGATGAATGGGATAGATGAATAGAGGAATAAGATCAGTGAATGGGATGAACCAATTGATAGGGTAAAGATAGAAAAAAATGGATGGATGAATGAATGAATGGAATGAGTGAATTGATGAGTGAAGATATGGAATTTTAGATGGATAGGATGGACATAAAAAATAAAATGAATGAATGAATGAATGGTATGGATGGATGACTGGGATGGATGGATGAATAGGATGGATGAATAGGATGGATGAATAGGATGGATGACTGGGATGGATGGATGAATAGGATGGATGGATGACTGGGATGGATGGATGGATGACTGGGATGGATAGATGAATGGTATGGATGGATGAATGCGATGGATGGATGGATGGAAGAATGGGATCCATGGATGAATGAATAGTATGGATGGATGAATAGTATGGATGGAAGAATGGATTCCTTATGGAACTGATGCAATCAACCACAATCTGGTATGATTTTTACCTATGATAAAAAGCATCTGTAGTAAGCACAATGGAGAACTCATTCTTATGGGCAGAGGAATACATCCAGCGTGATTTCCCTTTATCCCAGTAATGATCTCTAGATTGAAAGCCAACAATCCTCTGTGGGAAGTCTTTCCAAACATTAAAGGCAAAATCAATCTGAAACAGATACATGCGATAAGTAAGCCTAGTGTTATCTACAGTTATGCAATTAGAAATAAATTGGTGAACTTTTTATAAACTACACAGTTTGCTAGGGTTGCTAGAGTTACACAGAGTAATTTTCATCTAGGCCCTTCTATATTGAATTAGAATTTAGAAGTTGATTTTTGAGGAGGGAGGAAACTGGAGAATTTGGAAAAAAAACCCTTGAAGCACAGAGAGAACCAAAAAACTCTACTAACATATGACAATGAGCCTGGTGGATGAGAACCCAGGTCACATTGGTGCAAGACAAGTGCTCTCTACTATGTCACTAACCACCGCTACACTGTTAGAGTGTGGATTATGGATAGCAGTGGTTTGGTACTAGGGGGCAAGTTAATAAAACACCAAGGTACAAACCTCATCAACGTTTAATTTCACATCATCATTCAATGACAATATAGCATCTGTCTCTATCAAAGACCGAGGAATGAAGCGACTATTTACTGACTGGAAAGAAAGTGAAGAAAATAGTATTATTTATAGTAAAGATGAATATTGGCTGTAGTACATATATTGACTGATATTTTAGTTTTTGTAATAAAGTGACAAAACCTATTGTGAAAATGGTTGGCACAATAACATCACAATGGCAATGTTGATAGAGCCCTTGCACTAATTTCCATCCTGGGAGTCAAAATGAAAGAACTCCCATCTCTTGAGAGCTGGAAGTTTTCATCATTTTAATATTTTTCATAATATTTTGACCCCCAGGTTGGGAATTAGTGCAAGGGTTTTATACAGCTCAATTTGGAAGACAAACCAATACCTGTTCCAATTCTCAGAAGATGGAAATTCTTTTATTTTGTCCTCCAAAATGAGCTGCTTTGACATCACATAAAAGGGATGTATATAAATATTATTCCCACCTATTTTGGTTCATCTAAACTTGACAAAATATATTACCTTAAAGTCAGGTCTGATTATCACCAATGACACTTTAATCTGTGGCCACTTCTTGTTCTCAGGTATTGCAGTGTCTGACATCCACAAGACTAAAATCTGATACATGATACAATAATAATTACTATTTATTTATTTACTTAATGAATGAAAATTCAGTGGATTCAAAACTCTGCAGGGAATGGCTATTGACCAGTTCAGTTTTGTGAAGGAAAGAAAACCAGGAACCAGGGAAAAAAATGAATCAAGAGAGAGACCTGTATGTAATAACAAACTCTTACAGTGCGACGCGCCTTACCGTAGCCACCCAACAAACTTTTGTACAAGTACAATAAATCACTTCTTGCAAAGAATTTCGACATGAAAAAGACTGCCTACGAAAGTATTAAGTGTTAGCAAGTCAAAAGAGCAAAACTGGTTTTAGAAATAGAGATTTTTAAGCATTTTCTTCAAGTTCTTGCTCTGAAGTTCAAATCTTTGCGGTAACAACAAAGCAAGTTCACATGCAAATTTACAGATTCTCGCTTTCTGATTGGCTAACTTGTAAAAAAGTTTGTTGGGTGGATACGGTAAGGCGCGTCACACTATAATCACATGTGATGCTGCATGGGTCCAGGGCTTGAACCTGAGACCCCAGAGGTCAGCAGAGAGGCAGATGCACTATTGCTACACAAACTCTGAATCATCTCTCATATGAAAACAAATCAAATATAATCCACATCGGCACTGACAAGTTACATAATCCTTACCATAGCAACATTTTTGGATTCCGCAACCCGTTGTATGAGTCTATAAAGGGGAGACGATTCTTTGATTCCTGGAGATGATGTATAAATAACAGCAGTAAATGCACTCGTTTTGATGCCTATCTTTAGATTGTAGAAAGGAAAGTCGTCAAGATTTCTTGAGTAGAATGGAGAGACAACAAGAGCTCCTGGATAATTATTCCACATGGCATAGCTTGCAGCTTTACTTTGTAATATTCTTGTCCTAATAATCTGGAAAAATATCAAAAGATTTTTTAAAACAT
This sequence comes from Anthopleura sola, assembly GCA_023349425.1. Taxonomy (NCBI): domain Eukaryota; kingdom Metazoa; phylum Cnidaria; class Anthozoa; order Actiniaria; family Actiniidae; genus Anthopleura; species Anthopleura sola. The sequence continues at coordinate 724,416 of JALHLI010000008.1, forward strand.
GATTACATCCACCAATACAACTCAATATCTAATAGACCTCATCGGCTTGGGTGTAATGTTGTCCCATTTCAGACCACGTGTCATTCCCCAGAGTATCATTTCATTGTTTAACGGTTGCGCATGAGAAGATACATGAATATGGATACAACTCAAACAAAGAATCTTATTCTCAAGAGAATGACACGTGGTCTGAAATGGGACAACATTACCCCAAGCCGATGAGGTCTATTGACTTATTTCTTACCCCATCCAGCCCCTTCCTGCTAAAAATATAAAAATTAAACAAAAAGTCATAAAACATATATATATAAACAGATAAAGATTTCTCACCTCTAATGCAGTAAAAACAATTTTTTCAACTGATGAAAAATATGCATTCCATAAAAACAGTGCTTGTTGTTTCATCTCAAGAACTTGGCTTTTACTGTACGATCTAACAATCCCAGGTATCTGCATTAACAGCCTCTCGTCACCATTTATTAATGCTTTTTTCCAGTTAATTACTTCATCAAATGGCAGTTGCCAACCATCGCTAAGTAGGACAGGGATACACCCTGCTTGTAATGCTTCTAAAAACCGAAATGAGCCAAGACGCCTGCCCCTTGGCACCAGACAGAATGTAGCATTCTGTAATAATTCTTCGTATGAGTACCTGAGGAAGGAATAATACAACTGTAAGTAAAGGTATGTTGTGTTTTTTCAAGTCCTCTGGTTTAATTTCCTCCCTCCACAAAAACCCTCTAAATTTCAATTTGATCACAATTTAATTTCAATTTGGGCCAGTGGGTATTTTAGTCACTGGCTATTTTTACCAATGTTTACTGTGCAGCTACTCCAACAGGGACCACTTTGATAAACTAGTGTCATTAACCAATCACATTGCGATATTTAGTCCAATATATTTAACCAGCCAACCAGATAGCACATTGATGTAAAACGAGCATGAGAATGTGATAACCTGATTAGATAATGCTGTTATCAGTTCAATCTCTGTCTAGTTTACTGTTAGCTGATTGGTCAGTTTTATTCAAGTGGTCCTGGTTGGTGTATCTGCACAGTAATGTATGGTGAACTGAAGTATATTAATTAGGTAGTAATTTAATTACAAAATTATTGAAAAAAATGTACTTATAATTAACCATTTTCGTGACTGGCTCAGACAACCATCTCTATATAATTTAGGATGTCTAAGTTTCCACTGTGTGGGTGGAAGCCAGAGTTGCATCGTTATGAAAATGGGTGTTTAAAAATAAACATAAACTCAGCGACTAATGTATTGAAATCTTTACTTCCCCATGTTCAAAAAACGAGGGAGATGGGAGTAGAAATTCAATACAGAAATTTCCATCTCATCTTAATCTTATAATCCTCGGTATTACATGTAATATTTAGCAGTTATTCGCCGAAGGCGAAGTGATTATCGATGAATATTTACCGAGCGGCGAGGTAAATATTCATCGATAATCACTGAGCCTGAGGTGAATAATTGTTTTAGTATAAATAAAAAGGTGATTATTTCAAAAAAGAAAGAAGGAAACAACATTGAAAGTGAAAATATTTTATTTTTTAAAAGCGCGCGATTTTGCTGACAGCCATTTTGTCCGAAAAGGTGATTATCGGCTGATAATCCGAGATAGAAAACCAATCAGAGCGCGCGATTTTGTATAATCACCTTTGTATTTTTACTAAATACTCTTATTAAGAGTATCAGGAAGAACTACATGTATATAGTAATAACTATAGTATAGAGAGGATTTGATCTGAAACTTGAAACTGGTATACACTGTAATCTATTTAGTAGTAGAATAATAATCCTAAAAGCTCAGAAGCTTAAAATTTCTTAAGTGAAAATGATTAGCTCGGACTCAAAATAATGGCCAGTCATACGCCAGTCAAGATGCCAGCATATGATATTTTATTTTTTCAAATATGACTGCTCAAAATGTTTGTTCAAAACCGTACTTGACCAGTCAAGTACCAAATTTGGCCCGATATTGACCTTTGACCCAACGTTATTTTGAGCCCTGTTAGCTTATAGATCTTATCAGTATGGTTAATATAAATTAACAAATCAAATATTTATTTAAGAAATGAAAACATAAACAGGCCATCCTTTTTATTATGGAACTCTGAAACAACCTCTGGGCTGATTTTAGTAAGGTCATGGCTAACTTTTTTTCACACATTTATATACAGTATTAATAGACTATGCCTCCTACTGACAGGAAGGCTTAAAACCACTTGGATTCTATCAGCTTCAGCATCTGCCAGCTTTATTACAAAGCAGAAACATAGGGATCAAGTTACAGATATATATAATATAGAGAGAGCTAAAGCAATGCCACACATATACAGTACTCTTGGTTAAAAAATATCATCTAAAATTCATATTTCAACATACGACATACACCTATAAAAAATTTCTTTTTTATTGGAGAGGGGGTGGGGTAGGGTTTGCTTGGTAACCCATTCCAGAAATCTGACCCCCCTCTCCATTGTCACATGCTATTAAATAATGACCCCTCTCTTCATTCTGTTTATTGTAAAAACACTTTGCTCGTGCCCCGTCGCTTGAGCCTAAGTTTTTTATGACCCCTTCTCAAATCCAACTGCTCCCTCCAAAGATAAAGACCAATATTTATCAATTTTTACCCAAATTATTACTGTGTACTATATATGTATGTCATCTAAGCTAATTACTATAAGCTAAATCCAGGAAGTTTTTACATACAGCTGTAGAGCTTATCTCTTATAAAACTTCCTCTCAGGATGCCTTTTTTTTTTTTTTTTTTTTTGCATTAGATAAGTAGATAGATAGATATATCGCTTTATTTACAGGGGAAACCGTACAATTTTACAGTAAACCTGTAGTCTCCCTTACAGCCCTAACAAAATTATAAAATGGAACTATAACTATAAAAATATATACATGTAAACTACATCACAAAGAAAGTGAACGTGTGTTATCATATTTTAATATATTTATAGCTTAGGATGGCAAGCAACATGAAGTCATATCAAAAATATTGCCGAATTATTTTTTTTATAGTTGGTGAAAACCCATCTACTGAGATTTAAAAAAAAGAAAGCAGAGCACACTGTAACTGACTCACTAATTGTGATAAACACTAGTACTCTAGTTGAGTCAAAAGTTTAAAAAGAAAAGCTTCTCTTTTTTACTCCTTCTCTCTAAGATGAATTCTTTTTCGTAACTATTTATCATTTCTTCAAAGCATAAAGTTTACATTCCTTTTTAAATTCATTTACAGAAACTATTAAAGATGTTTGAGGTCATGCATAAAGTGAGCCCAGATGTAACTTAATTTGTGTGGAAATCCCACATAACAACCTTTCTCATGTACTTCTAGAGTTCAAACCAGATGTTTATCATGCAGCAATGACACAGGGCCAAACAAAACAGATGTATTGATAGATCAAGTCTATGAGACATATAAAGCAACCATTCACGCCAAAAATGATGCTTTTAGATAATTCATATGCTATAAACTAATTTATCGAGACCTAGGAACTCCAATCTAATGAATAATAATGAAAATATATACATCAAACCAGAATATAAGATAAGAAAATATTGAGTGACATCTTAAATAATATTATTCCAGCATTAGGGAAGTACAAGATTGCTACAGGATGTAGATAAAATGATAAAAAATTATTCCTATCTGCTGTTGTAATTTTTGTCATATGGAAATGTTAGGCTGAAAGTACAACAAAATAAGTAGAACTACATGCTAGATAATTGTTGTTAATGAATATCACTATTAAACATAAAAACATATATTTGTGGAAAAAATATCCCATTGGTAATAATTTAAAATGCTCACTTTTAATATCCAATAACTAGTTTATTAGGTACATAGTCAGTTAGAAAAAATATATTTTCATTTCATGTAGTTTCTACTAGAAATTCTAAAACATTTTAATTTCTTGATTTGAAAAAAAAAATTTCTTTATCTAGTTCAAAATCAAAACTGAAAAGCATTAAAAAATTACCTGTAGACAATGTTTTAGTCGGTAAATTTGCATTTTGAAATTTGTATATCATGAATCCAATCTCGCTAGTTTAATGACAGGCTTTATAGAGGTAATTGTAAGCATTAAATAATAGCGAGAAGTCCTTTACAAAGGATGAGGTTTAAAGCAATATAATGGAAGTATTCCCTGTCTTAACACCTATAACTCTAGAAATGCATAGCCGTAATTAAACAATCTGAAAGAATGACCACAAATAAATAAACAATTCTCGAGAAAAATAGAATAAGAAAAGAACTTAAAATATTTCTTGAGTTAAGCCAGAATATTAACTAAAAAATTTACCTCCCTAAGGATTTATCTCTACCGTTTTAGTCTAGATAGCTGAAGAATTATCTCGAAATGGTTATTTTGTTTAACAATATCTTAAAGGCCTTAGGAACGGTGTGAAATTAACACAATTTTGTCGCATCTATTGAATACTTGACTACAGAAATCTAGAATATTTGAATAAAAAATTACTATCCGAGTAGAACTGGTTGTACAGAAACGAAAGCGGAGGGCTACAATATCAAAATAAGTAATTCCGAATCAGACAATCACTATCGTTAATGAATTTTTACAAAGTTAAAAGAAAGCTTAAAATTACACTATTTTTTGCTTAGGAAAACATTCCATTTAGAACGACAATCAGCTTCATCGTACAGGTTTTTGACATCAATTTGTGTTCATTTCACACCTAGTTCATATCAAAGAAATCTACGCGCAAAACATTTAAAAGAATATCTTGACTTGATCGGGATGATATTGACGATCTAGAGTCAGGAACCAGTTGTAGTAGCACAGATATGGGGTGTTAATGCACGACAATACCCATTAACTACGTATACTGCACGCTAATAAATTACAAGATTGTACTCACTTGTCATATTCAGCATTGTCTCGATCACACCGTTCGTCCTTATGTTTGGCCCAGTTTTTTCCATGCTTACATGTAGTCAATAGTACTATATCTTTAGCGTTGTGAATATGGTATAGAGCATTCCTAGACTCGCTTCCGATTCCATGGAGATAACGCTTTCCTTTGAAGGCTAGTTTGTATTTTCTTTCAAGGGGGAAGACACTTGCTGAATGAGGCAAATTTCCCCCATTCTTGTGCGGGTGAGTTTTGGGTAGGAGCGGTAAGCTGATATCATAACCTGGTCTAAGTATACTCGATGACAAAGAAGCTTTAGCTAGGATTGCTTTTTCGGTGTCGAACCCTAAATCTTCCACGTAGTCGGGCCATGTCCCCGAAAATAAGTTCAAAATTACATGGTTTGTACCAGAATTCCAGTATGGGAGCGAACGAATTTTCTCACCAAGTCTCCTAACATAGTCAGGACTAATACGATCTCGATCGAGACTATCTACACTTGGAATAAATAGGCAAGCTTCGGATGGATTGTCTGTGTAGAAGCTACTCTCTTTTATGACTTTTAAAATCTTTGCAAATAATGGGCAAAGTTTTTCGCCAGGGCGGATAGGATAAACATAAACCTTGAAGTCTTTCAGACATTTGGTTCTATCGAAGCACGTCTCCATTCTACACTTCGCAGTCTGAGATGAAAGAGTTCTAGACTCGCTACGATCCATCGAGGAAGATAACACATCGTACAGCTTATATTCATCGTCATAATTCATAAAATCAGGCTTTAAAAGTTGTTGTTGAGGTAGCTTTTCGAGGTTGACATTTGAAGAGCGTAGTTTAGAGTCAGTGAAGATCCGGAATGCCACAAAAATACAACACCCGATCAGTCCGACAATAATAATTAAAGAATACCTCTTCTTTGCATTCATCGACGTCCTTCAGGTCTGGAGACATCTAACCAGCTATATCTCATTAACAGAGAAAGATAAAAGCTAGGGGAAAGTCGTGGAAGAAGGACGAGAATGGTTAGAAGCGCTTGTAGTTTGATCCATGGAAGTGTTAACTGGAAATGATTGTGTTTGCCGCATGGGAAGATGACGTCACATCTTACCGGAAGTGGGCGAGTCTTAAACCGGAAGTTATTAACACATATCCTATGTTTGTTTTGGTACAGTAAGCCGAGCTTACTCATCCGGGACTGGTGAAATTTCCCTAGACTGTAAGACGGTCAAAAAAAGGCAGGAAGCAAGTTTAGATCACCACTTTTTTGATACTTTTAACGAGCGGGCATAATTTATTAATTAGGGAAAGGGGTGGATATTTTAGCTAAAACAATAGTTTAGCACCCCCCCCCCCTTAAATTCCGTACAAAAGATTGCAGAATAGAAAAGAAGGGAAAAAAGAGAATAATTTAATATACTGAATTCACTTCAAGAGAGAAGGGGCTGAAAAAGAATAAATGCAACGAACACGCGGGGGCCCTGTGGTAAAGGACAAAGGTAGCCCGAATACTCATTCCACTCATGGTCACTCATGTAACATGTTATGCATTATTGTTGTCAGGAATACAGGATAAAAATGGAGCTCGATTTTTGTTCTTTTTGCATCTTATCTGGATTTCTTCTTGCTGTTCTAGTCATCCTCTGGATCTATACATCCAAATCAAAGAAACAGAGCAAGACAGTTCCCTCAGGAGTGGTACTTCTACATCAATTCAAGCCTCATTCCACGGTTGTTAACCTTTCGCCGCCATGTTTGAAGTTGGAAACTTTTCTTCGCATGGCGAAAATCCCTTATGAGTGTGACTACTCGTTCAAAGCCTCAAGCAAAGGCAAGATTCCTTGGATAGAATTCAATGGAACACCAGTTGCAGATTCTAACTTCTGTATTGAGTTCCTGAGCAAGGAGTTTAAGGTCGATGTTGATAGTCACTTGACCGATGAGGAAAGGGGCTTAGCTACTGCTATGCTTATTATGCTGGAGGAAAACACTTACTGGTAAGGCTGGTGGATCGCTGCTCATGTTTCTGTGACCTCCACAACTTTAATACAGAAATCAAATAACGTGCTAGTAGGTTTTGAGTACTAATGAGAGTCACGGTTGAGATCTTTCTAACCAACCTCGTTCCCAGGACCTTGTCTTCTTGCTTTTTTTTTCAAAATGGCGGCAAGAGCAAGAAGTGAAGGCCCTGGGAACAAGGTTGCTTGGGGGGGGGGGGGGGGGGGGAGGGGGAGTTAATAGCAACTACAACCCCCCATTGGTATGCTCCATTTTTTGTGAACCCTATATAGATTTGTGAGAAAATGTTGTTTTTTTTTCCTTCTTTTAATCATTCGATTTTGTTTAGGACGCTTGTGTATTATCGCTGGTTGAGTAGCTACGCGCCAGAGTTTCGTCGAATTGTACTTAGCTTTATTCCATTCCCTCTGAGAAATATCGCATTCTGGATAACACAAAGGCGTGTCCGGGACTCCTTGTATGGCCATGGGATAGGACGCCACTCAGAGAAGGAAATCTATGGCATTGCTGAACGAGATCTTCGTGCTGTGTCCACATGGCTTGGCAAAAAGAAGTTCTTATTTGGTGACCAACCCTCACTGGTTGATGCTGCTCTTTTCGCTCTTGTTGGTAACTTTATCTGGCAGATGGTTGGGAGTCCACAGGCGCGTGTTATCGAGTCTGACCTGAAGAATCTTGCTGAGCATGCGAATAGAATGAAAGAATTGTTTTACCCTGACTGGAATGAAATAACTGGCTCGAAGAAGGCAAAGTCTGCTTGAGTCAAACTTGCCAGTCACTACGTATACATCCACTGGTGGCTGTCTCCACTGGTCTCTACTTTAATTATAATTAAAGTATGAATTATAAATTAGAATTAATTAATCAAACGTAAATTCAACTTGATTAAGATTAATCTTTCATTTGTGTAGCTTTTTTCCCTCAAGTCTCATCGATAAAGTGAAACGTATAGACTTTAAAAAATGCTTACTCAAGTGAGCCTAAAATGCTTGTATTTCATTTATACTCTTGTTTGTTATGATTTTTAGTTAGATTTTTAGATTCGTTGCTTAGACCCTGTACTTGTTGCTAGGCGGAGTTGATTGGTTGCTATAGAACCTGTACTTGTTGCTAAGCGGAGATGGTTGGTTGCTATAGAACCTGTACTTGTTGCTAGGCGGAGATGATTGGTTGCTTAGACCCTGTACTTGTTGCTAAGCGGAGTTGATTGGTTGCTATAGAACCTGTACTTGTTGCTAAGCGGAGATGATTGGTTGCTATAGAACCTGTACTTGTTGCTAAGCGGAGATTATTGGTTGCTATAGAACCTGTACTTGTTGCTAAGCGGAGATGATTGGTTGCTATAGAACCTATACTTGTTGCTAGGTGGGGCAGATTGGTTGCTTAGACCCGGTAATTGTTGCTAGGCAAAGCTAATTGGTTGCTATAGACCCTGTACTAATTGGTAGAGCTAATTGATTGCTAAAAAATACTTGTTGCTAGGTAGAGCACTGGTTGCGCAGAGACCCTGTATCTGTTGCTAGGCGGAGCTGATTGGTTGCTTGACCCTGTACTTGTTGCTAGGGGGAGCTGCTTGGTTGCTAAACAAATAAAGTGCTTTTTACTAGCTGAACCGTTTCTATAGATACTATATTTTGCTAGGCAGACTAGATAGACCTAGGTATAGATATATTATGTTCTTAATTTTGTAATCTTTGAAAAAATCCATTAGTCAAGGTATATTGTTCACCAATCTTAGAAGCAATCAAGAATTAATCAATCTTTCTTTTTTTCTGGATATTTGCACTAATTAATTACACCCCACACTGATCAGTGCCATTATTTTACATGGCATTCACTGAAAAACTTGTTTCACTAATAAAATATTTACCTCCGAAAAGAAGGAAAGACTGAGTCGTATCGGGACCGCGCTAATTTCAATCAAAACAGCAGAAAATTAATTAGCCACTTGCAGCTTATTTCTGTTTTTGAATTAAAATCATAGACCCTGTACTAATTAGTAGTACTAATTGTTTGTTAGACACTAGCTACTTGTTGCTAGGTATACGTAGAGCACTGGTTGCGCAGAGACCCCTGTACCTGTTGCTAGGCGGAGCTGATTGGTTGCTTAGACAATGTGCTTGTTGCTAGGGAGAGCTGCTTGGTTGCTAGACAAAGTGCCTTTTGCTATAGCTAGCTGAACTGTTTCTATAGATACTATATTTTACTAGGCAGACTAGATAGACCTAGGTATGCTAGATATATTATGTTCTCAATTTTGTAATTTTTGAAAAAATCCATTAGTGAAGGTATAATAACTCAGGAAACTTGTTCACCAATCTTAGAAGCAATCAAGAAATAATCAATCTTTCTTTTTTTTCTGGATATTTCCACTAATTAATTACACCCCACACTGATCAGTGCCATTATTTTACTTGGCATTCACTGAAAAACTTTTTACACGAGACGATTTGCTACGATGATTTTTCGCGATACGCCGTTGCCCGAAAAGTTTATACCATGTAACATGCCAGATAAAACTATTTTTAGAGTAACTTCGACTTCAGGCAACACGTTGCGAGTTTCTGATTTGAAGTCAAAATCTCGCAACTCAAAATGACGATTTTTTTCGCAGCGTTGCGCGAAATATCGTCGTTGCAAATCGACTCGTGTAACGTCGGCTTAATAGGACTTACTTTCGAAAAGAAGGAGAGACTGAGTAATATCGGGACCACGCTAATTCCAACCAAATTAGCAGAAAAACTAATTAGCCAATTGCAGCTTATTTCTATTTTTGATTTCAAATCATATTCTAAACGGATAATTAAAAGACGCGCCGTCACTCCTTATTCCCACTGAGTCGATACACAACTCTTCGTCGTCCTCCTCGAATTGCAAATCAGTCCGCTCGGTTTTCATTTCTTCGCTGCAATTCAAATATTCCTAACATGGGCTGTCATTCTTCAGTCTTGGTTAAACCAAGTCGCCGTGGTAGAGAAATGGTCCCCAACGGCAAAGCAATGGCGAATGAAAACGTAGAATACCGTAAAATGCCAGTCATCAAAGAGGAGAATGACTCCGTCTATGAAGATATGACAGGGAAAAAGAGTAAATTATCAGTGGAAATCATGTTCATCGATGGGCCCGGGTACAGTAAATCCAAAGGCATACAAAATGTTATCCAGGAAAGGTTATTCAGCCCAAATTACAAAAGGAGTCGGTGATGGTGGGCCGGAGAGGAATGATCCCATCCTACATTAGTTACTATAGATGTCTCGGAAGTTTGGTCTTCTTGGCCCGAAACCAACACCAATATGGAGAAGAAATAAGGACACATCCGCGTCGTGCACTTTGCAATGAAGAATAATTATTCAAGGGAACTTTATCCTTTGTCGATTTGATGCCTAATACCGAAGCGTTTGGTGGCGCTGAGGCCGGTTAAGGCCCGTTTACCCTGGCAATTTTTGCGTCGATTTTGGTCATAGTCAAGAACGGTAACCTGAAACTTGAAAAGTTTTATTCCGGACACTAAGATTACCTGGACAAAGGTCTCTTTAAAAACATAACACAAAATAATTGTACTCTCGACAATCGCAGCAAAAAATCGCCTGTGTTAACGGTCCCTTACCATGAGTCATCTTCACAGTACGTGCCGCGAGTTCGTGCGGCGTATCAGTTAAAGTTTATCACATCTTTCTAGCCATTTTTCTTTCCGATCTTTATCGTTAGATTGATCGAACAAGTAACGAAACTGAATTAATGCTCTAGTTACTTTATTTCAATATTATTTTTCATTTAAAATCTGTTAAAAATATGTAAATATTATAATGTATAATTTTTTTTTGTATTGATAAACCGAGCATATATCAGTGTATATATCGATCCAGTTGCTGTGTAAACTATCTCACTACACTCAATTTACTATACTAGAACGGTTCTCAAAAGACAGCTAGGTTACCTGTCGGTTCTCATTTTCCGTGAGTAAAGTAATAGAGTTGAGTTTACTTGCAGCGCGTTCTGCGGACCCTCCTTAATTAGCCTCCTTAATTATCATTTTCCCAAAAGCACCGCCAAGAAGCCATTCACTCGTGGTGGGTATGCGTTTCGATAATAGCCAGGCACTGCGATCATGGGTTAACGTTCTTTTCACTTAACGAATCATCAAATGCTTCCCTGAGAGCATACCAATAGTCTCTCCTGATTCTCTCTCTTCTTTAGACGAGGAGGCGGAAATTAAAACTGCCGATGTAGTCCGTTTCTCTTGATATACCGCCTCCCATGATAGTGGACGAACGAAACCGGTTTTAAAACCGGTTTTTAACCGAATACACGTATTGCGCATGACCAAATGTAATCGATGTGGGAATTTTGACAGCGTTGCTAAGTTACCCCAGCAAGCGCGACAAAAATATAACGTTCAGAGAGGCAGAGTCTATTTTTTCTCCTTTGATACCAAAGGAGGATAGACTCTGCTATCAGGTAATCATATCTTAGTAGAGATTGATTCCTGGTTTTATTGTTAGAGGTTTTTTCTCTGTGTTTTCTGGCTTTTCTCCCTCCCTCTGTTAAATTCAATCTATCTTTGAACTAGAACTGACCATAACCAATGACTGTAACGTTTTCCCATTTCAGACCATGTGTTATTATCTGTTTATAGGGACAATATTCTTTGCTCGAGTCCATCCAGACTCATGTATCTTCTCAAGTTTTACTAGTAGAAAAAGAAACGTAATACTTAAGGGAGTGACACGTGATCTGAAATGGGAAATTGATACGATCAGGCAAACGAAATCCGTTAGAGTTCTTTCGGAAGACTTAGAATTCCGTAGATTTCTTTTGTTTTACTTTACTGTTTGTTACATATTAAATATTAAACTTGCTTCGCCAACCAAGTCAGATCATTCTAATGCGTTGTGTTTGTTTGTCGTCTTATTCATTCTAGAATGTTCTAGAATCCTCTTTCGTGGTCTCTTGATCGTATATTCAAGTCTATTTGGATCTTTAGTATCGTGTTTATCCTGTTTGGGCCCAAGACTCGTAGCGTTAGGCGTATAGAAGCAGCCTACTTGGAATTCCTTCTTAAAAGCGGATAGTAGTTTGAGTCCTAACGATATGCACCCGCCAAATTTGTTGTGATCGTAAGATATGTCAGTGAATCTTATGCATCCTTTGAGGAAACGAATAAAGGGAATAGAAAAACATATAGAGGGAGGATTTTCCGCTAAAAGAAGAAAAGAAAAAGCAAAATTAGACATGTAAGCAAAGAGAGAAAAACGGATAATTTGTAGTAGTTCAGTCTCCGGCGCTCTTTATAGCTGTTTCGGGTCATAAGGAGTGTCCCGTTCAAAGGCGGTGTATGACATTAAAACAAAACTGCACGAAGACTAAAATGGCACGGACCGCGGAGCACCCTAAAAAGTGGTGGGGTTATATCAGAGACTAGTATGGGAAAAGTGGTGGGGATAAGATTGGAAAATATAAGAGACTAGTATGGGATAAGGGAAAAAGTGGTAGGGCGCCTATAGCCCTACCAGACTCTCCCCCTGCGCGGTCCCTGAATGACATAAACTACTGGAATTTATGGCCTATATTTTCTTGACGATTATAAATCTTGTCAGCCGTTGAGCCGTGCCAGAAACGCTTTTGGTTCCCTCTGTGGAGGAACGACTTGGAAAGACTTCTTTACCTGAAAACTCCCCTCCGTCATTAGGAATCAAAACAGAGCACGGACTAGACTGTTTCATGTGTTCAAGCTTTCAAACCACCCAACATCTTTCTTATCTCAGTGGAGAGAGCTATAAAGCCCTGCCTTTGACCTCCGTTCAGCCCTTTATGGGTCTGTATTACACGTATCCTATGAACGATTTGTTTTTTCTTACCTGATATATGCTTACTGAAGGCTGTCTGTCCTTTCCAACTGACGGCGAACTTTAGTCCCTAGAGTAAAATAACGAGAGGTTGGATACAGAATAATGTTGTTATTAGGATGCTACAAAAATGATGTACTCATAATTTCCATTATTCATAAAGACGTTTTCATATGAGAGGGCCGGGGACATATATGACGCGACTGTCATCAAATCAACTTACCAACTCTGCTCTCAAGAGAGTAACTTGCACACAAACTACAAAAGAAAGAAATTTCATTTAAATCTGACAAAAGCTAAAAAATTCTTCAAGACTGATATATGATGGAACTAATAGTAGCTATCAAAGTTACACTCCACTGATTGCCTTCAAACAATTGTTTCAACTCGAGCGGGCATTTGGCTAAACAATACAGTAAATGTATAGAAACTGACCCGAATGCCATGACTTGACTTGAAACAATGCTATAGACCTTTCCACGTGACTTCAAAGCAGCTCAATTTGGAGGACAAAACAAAAGAATTTCAATCTCATGAGAATTGGAAACTATTGTTTTGTCCTCCAAATTGAGCTGCATTCCGACGTGTTGCAAGTGATTTATTGACAACTTAGCTGCAGTGCTTGGTGGTCTGCGGTTGCAGGGAGTAGATAGGGCTTGTTCACAGTAACAACCGCAGACCGCAAAGTAACGCAGGCTAGCTATGAACAGCAAGTACTATAGTTAACAACACATATAATCTTACCCTCGGCATTATTATGAGTGATATCCACGTCAAGACAGCATTCACATGTTTCGCCTTCACATCCACAGCCTGTGTCCATCTGCTGAACTGGCCGTTTTCGCGCTTCAAAATAAAATTAAAATATAATATACCAAGTACTCTACTATTTCAATCAAGCATATCAGATATCCAAAACATGGCGGCTGTGATGTCAAGAGATAGTAATGACGTCATTCATGCGCATGCGTACCTTGATAGTGTTTTTGATCATCACCGCTGACCTCATGGTCGCCAGAACCTGACACTGTCTCTCCTGAAGCTTGTGTAACAACCGTTGTTCACGAGAAAAGAATCAGTATAAACGAATATGTAAGATTGGTGAGATTGTGATATGTAGATTATATCATTTATTAGAGTATAAACCTGCTAATGGTCTATCACAAGTCCTGTGCTCTGATTAGCTTAGCTACTACGCGAAAAAGGCCGGTTTTTTCCCATTGTTTTCCGATAGTTTCAGTATCCAATCACAAGGCGTAATTACGGTTACGGTAAGGTACGGTACAGTACGGCTACGCCAATCTACCACATCGTTTCCCACTCATACGAAAACCACTCTATGACTGAGCTATGGAGAAATCTCCCAATGAGTTAGCCAGTAGAAAGTAATGCAAGTCTATATAAGTTCAATTCCTGACAGTCAATTCACATGGCATAAACTCGTTTGTATTTTAGATCATGTATATGTACTGATGTTTCAAAGTCAGGCCCGTATCACCCAGACCGTTTATGAATTTACTTAAGACGCGTTCTCAATTGTACCTATAAATATGCATACCGACGTTTTTCTAAGGCCGAGCCTTGGGCTTTATAATAATCATGATCAGTGCTCAAGAAAAGGGCAGATTTTTTTTCTGAATCTGTATAGTCCTTATAATTACTACTTTACCTAGTGTTCTGCCCTCCAACTCTTGTTCGCCACTTTGTTCAGGAATTCTTCCTGAAACAGCTGATTGCCCCGATGTTTCTAAAACGCAAGAGATCAGTAAGACCTGGTTTTCATCTGTGATCAATACATCTTAGAGAAAGTTAAATACAATAGAAAAATCTTCAGTTTAAACTAATGAAACTTGCGTAAAAATGCAAGCAAAACAACAACAACAACAACAACAACAACAAAAGAACAAGCAAATTCACAACAGCAAATAAACAGAAAGAAACTAACAAACAAACAAGTAAAAAAACAAACACGCAAAACTATGCTATCCAACTAGCCGTAATTTGCACTATATAGAACTGATGAAACGTTAAAAAACAGCCATCGGAAGAGCGAGTTATAAATAACCCAAAGCCGCGGATCGAAACTATACGTTTCACATTCCTAATCACTGAGTGCTGGGCTATATATAACAATACTGATGATAATACTAATAACTTTATCAAACACAATATCTACTCTGGTTTCCATTGGAGATGTGTGTGTTACCTGTATAGATTATCTTTTGTACGAGGGGGGGGGGGGGGGGGGGGGGTCTGAACACAAAAGAATATCAAATTCCAATTGTTGTTGTTGTTGTTGTTTTGTGTTGTGTCAGACCTGTTTATGAAATCATTAATAGCGAAGACCCAGACAGTAGAGTGCGATCACTTTATCTGTAGTCAAACAGTGTTATCCAACTAGCCGTAATTTGCACTATATAGCACTGATGAAACGATAGAAAACAATAGACATTGCACTGTACGATTAGTGCTAAATATACCTAGTACTGTTTCACAGATTAGGTGTGAGCGCTCTAGAACTTTGAACTAAAATTATGTGCGTGAAGACCAAATAAGACAAAAAACATACAAGTATGGAAAGTACGAGAGTAGGAAGAAAAGAGATGAAACAGGTTATCATTTCTCACCAATCTCTCCCGTTTTTGTCTTCTCTTTCTCATCTCCGCTGCCATTGATTTCCATCCAAGCTTGATCCAACATCTCATCCAAAACGTCATTCTCATCCAACAATAAAAACAAATCAGGATACTCCTGTGACCCGGTGTTATAACGATGTTTATTACCACCTGACGTCATCCCAAGGTGCATTAATAGGCACGTGAGTAAACAAATAGATTTCATACCTTTAGTTAAACATCAATATTTACTCCGGAGAATCTCGGTTATTTTTATTTTCAACGTTTATCTAAACTGTTTAGATAATGTCAGTGGTTTCGGTAAAATGATTTTTATGAATTAAATTCACGAGTCAGTGAATACTTATATATGTTCTCACGTCTTGACAATTATTATATATTTTTCATTAGTTTTAATTTTAACCAATCTATTTATCTGTTAAAAAGAAGGACATCTTTCAATCAGGGGTGCATTTTTTTGCAACAAGTATATTTTCGTCTTCCTTTTTTTCGTTTATTTTGAAAAATATTAAATTTATTTTCGTCACATTATTTGAATCTGTTTTAATATTTCAGCGCGTACAGGTCCGAAGCAATCGTACAACCTGTTATTGGAGAATGCATTTTGACATGAGCATCACACGGCTCGTTGGGCATCGACTTTCAAAACCAAAAACCGTTTGAACTAAATATAAATTTTATCGAACCCTGAGACAACCTCTGGGCTGATCTAAGTCAGGGCATGTCTAACTCACAGATTGAACCCTGAAACAACCTCTGGGTTGATCTAAGTCAGGGCATGGCTAACTCACAGATTGAACCCTGAAACAACCTCTGGGTTGATCTAAGTCAGGGCATGGCTAACTCACAGATAGAACCCTGAAACAACCTCTGGGCTGATCTAAGTCAGGGCAGGGCTAACTCACACATCAAATTGGAATCTAGCGTGTTAGAATTTTTTTCGGAAGGAAAACCGTAAAACTCGGACAAAACCCTCGCGAATCAAAGGAGAGATCCAACAAACCTCTACTCACATGTGATGTCAAGTCCAGGGAATCAAACCTGGGACCCTATAGAGGTGAGAGATATATGGGGTCATTCTTCATTGCAGATGAAGTCGTTGTTACTAATACTTTATTCTTTATTTCTTACATTTAATAAGACTTACAGATTTCAACTCTTTTACAACAAGTTAATCTTGATCATAAATCTTTTTTTGTTAACATCCAATTTTCCGAATCTTTGTAAACATCTTGTTATCTTTTTCTGCTCTTACTTAATTTATTCTCGTGTACATGTAAACATGAAGTTGTTCTGTGCATCTAAAGGTTCAACCGCGGCCACGTTAATAGTAAGTCGCTAGTCGTACATGGAAACCTGTAAAAAACCCTGCAATGAAAAAAAAAACAGTACTAATATCATTAGTGTGACCTTCGAACAAGGCTAAATTAAAGGGAAATTATAAAGACATATACACTTCTCGTTATTCTTAAAGATATTTCTATATATGTATTCCAGTTCTTCAATAAGATCTTTGATAAACCAATTTTCACTTAAATAATAATAATAATAATGGGAGTTCTTATATAGCGCATTTCACATCGTCTCAATGCGCTTTACAATTTTTGACCAGTGGAGGACTTTATGGGCTGCATATTAAGGCGCTATTAGCAGCCGTGCAGCTTACAATCATGAGTGAATTGTTAGTAATTAGTGTTATGCCTCCAAATTGGATTATCGTACAGTGTACGTTCCCGTGACCAGACTACAATGCCATTCAGACTTTCCTCATCACTATGAGTTCCCAGTTGCAAACACCGATTTCCACCTAGGGAACTTATCTTTTTTTCCGCCGAGAAAATTAGCTATTAGAGAAACAAATGTACTACTTTAACCTGGTTAACAGTGCTTTCCTATCACGCGCGAGAAATCGCACAATTTCGGCCGTTGCGACAAAATAGGGTTGAGGTGGATGTCTGATCAAAGTCTTTCGAATTCCATGACATTGTCGGACAACACTTGCCAAGGGTACTTGCCAAAGGATTGTCATGGAAACGCCTTGATTGGCGTCCATCAAAATCTACTTCGTCGCGACAACGATTCCTCGTACGTGTTACTGAGAAAAACTGTAAGTAAAACAAACTGCCAAAAACTCATATTTGATCAGTGTTCAAATATTTTCTAGTATTCACACCATCTAATTAACCTCGCTCACCTGTAGGTACTGGTAGGACAGTTTAAAAGCTTTAAGGACAGTTAAAAAGGCTTTTGATCTCAGAGACATCGTTTGCTGTCAGCGTTCCTCTCAGCTGTCCTCCAAGTTTCTTCCATGGCATTCCTCGTGCGATGATGGTGGGTTTCTTCGCAGGATCAACGGAAAACAAAAAGCGATCATAATGCATGATGGAAGAGGTGTCGTACGGCAGGTTCAGGGAGTCCAGCAAACCATGGCTATACTTTCTGAAGTTCTTGCGGCGTCCTAAAAAAATCAAAGTAGAGACGAAGATGAAAACAAGTTTCAATAATCCCTTGATTTTTGTGGAAGCCCTTTAGTAACGGCGCGCGGTGCTGGAGACTATATTGGGTGGTCTTTAACAGATCTCTGTGGAACACCCTTCTATATAAACTTATTTTAGTTTTTATTTGTGTGTGTAGCCGTCTGCAAAGCGCAGTTTCCAGGCCAAGTTTCATCTAAATCGAATTTCAATGGACTGATGTGATAAAAACACGGGGATGGGGGTAAGGGTAGGGGGGACATATATTGCACTTGGAGCCTTCTGCTGAAGAATTATACCAAATTATTCACTGATTACCTCGTTTGATGTTGTTCCATAGAATTTCCACATACTTATCTCTATCCTGCCGACTCTGCTCATGCCAAACCCCTGAAATATCGTCAAAATAGACAAACTTTGATTAGCTAGGCTAGGTCTAGAAGGCCAAAAACCTTATGAGATTCCGCGCTTCGATTTGATTCGAGTAACTTACCGAGCGAGTGCATCATCTCGTGAATTACCACTCCAGCATAATTACAACCTGCTCCAAGGTTCAATTTCTGGCCTCCTCCTTGGCGCCCGACGCTTGATGAGCAGCTGAAGATAGAATTAGAGGCACGACATTTGGCATTTGATTATCATAGTATAAGGGAGAGGGGGTCAGCAAAATGGATAAAGCCTGGTTCACACTAGAGTCGTAATCGTATTAACTGCGTAAGCAACATTAGCAGACTCAGTAGTGTACTGCTCATTAAAAGTGCTTGTCTTTTATCACAACTAGGTGATAAATGCGATACTGAGTCTGCGTATGCTGCTTATGATTATAAGATTGCGACGCTAGTGTAAACCAGGCTTTTAAGTACTCAGTGCTACCTACCCACGACCTTTGACCAGACGAATGTGATCACCGCTATAGTCACTCGAGACCTTTTTGAATCGAACACAGGTTTTCTTCTGGAGCTCATTCAGGGCTTGGTTGATGTGTTTGTTCATGTAGCCTGAAACGATGCAATCATACAAGTCAGCGGCTGTCATAGTCCCTTTTCTCATTTGGTAAATACCGCTGTGTTCCTTGACTGCTGACTCATTTGTACAGGTTCGGACTTGTTTAAGAGCAAATCATTCACACATCAACACTTCTAATATGTTTACATGCAACAAAAACTCCTAGTTTTGTGCAATTTGTTGAATGAATGTTTTTAAATCCTCAGCCGACAAACTTTTACAGCGCGACCGACGCGCAAAAGTATGACCACAATTAATGTATGCACATGTATACTTCTATGCACGGGTATCTATGACTTATAATATACGAGGCTAAACCTGTATAAATAACTGTGTGGGTATTGAAATCAGCGGTATGCACTGAATGGGAAAGAAGACTATTGGCAAAGCGCAACGTGCAACAATAACCAGGAACCTCAGTTAACAGCATGCATGCATGTGTTCCATTAATTCACTGACTCACCCAGTTTTGGTGATACGTAATAAGGAACCACTCTTGGCCATAACTTGTTCTTGTTTTTGATGATGTTTCGTTTGCTTCCTTGTAATTGGCTCATGTCCTGGTCCTGGTCCTCCTCCTCCTCCTCATCATCAGGCAGTATTATGTCTCCCTCAAACAAATCAACATTGGCTTCTGAAAACAAGAAAATACATGTCGATACAACAGCAACTGACTTGAGGTGGGTTTCAAGGTCTGAATAAGACTTACTGGACGTATCCCCAAGTGGGTGACATGCGCTACTATATACGGCGCTGTCTCTCACTGCCTGTATGTAGTTCATGCCTGGTGTCACCGCGGTACAATTCGCAACT
Organism: Anthopleura sola; assembly: GCA_023349425.1. Taxonomy (NCBI): domain Eukaryota; kingdom Metazoa; phylum Cnidaria; class Anthozoa; order Actiniaria; family Actiniidae; genus Anthopleura; species Anthopleura sola. Next base: position 744,112 of record JALHLI010000008.1, read on the forward strand.
GAACCACATAGTTCAGTTTGTTTAATGTATTGTCTCTCCCTTGCAATGAAGGGTTAATTTTGAGTGTTGTATGTTGTAAATAATGAATGTAGTGGTAATGCGTGTGGAGTGAACACCACGAAGAGCCGGCCCTAAAGGGAAATGATGATTACATTGAGTTTTTGAATTCGGTGTTTGTGATCACGTACTCACTAACTAAGGTTGCACAACCCTGTATACATGTTTATTTGTTAGAGATACAAAATCAAGAAGTGAATGACGTATCATATCACAAACCTTCGTTGGCCTCTTCGATGTCTTCAGTCAGCGGTATATCATCATCGCCGTCTTGGTTTTTCATCAGACGGGAAGCATCGTTAACGGCAACAATATGTCCATGGACGTTCCCTCCTCTCTTCGCGTTCTCTAGTCAAGAAAAGTTCCAACAACCCCTCAGTTTGATGAAATAGCAATTGGCATTTTACTTTATAGGCAAGTCCTCTGAGTGTCCGTGGGCTCCCTGTGGCCAGGAAATGTCTTGCCAGAAATTATCGAAATGATATGCTAATTCTACTACCAAAAAACTATTTGCCTACCTTGAATTTTTCTCTCCAATAGGTCATCAAACACTTCGGTGGAAGGTTCGGGAAAAGGCGACTTTCCTGATATGATAGGAGATGAAGGGAAGAAAAAGAGAGAGAGAGAGAGAGAGAGAGAGAGAGAGAGAGAGAGAGAGAGAGAGAGAGAGAGAGAGAGAGAGAGAAAGAGAGAGAGAAAGAGAGAGAGAGATATAGAGAGAGAGAAAAGAGGAAGAAAGGAAATTTAGTTAATATCATGGCTTTTTCGATAATAATGATGATGATGATGATGATGATGATGATGATGGCGATGATGATGATGACGATGATGATGACGATGATGATGATGACGATGATGATGATGACGATGATGATGATGACGATGATGATGACGATGATGATGACGACGATGATGATGATGACTACGACGACGACGATGATGATGATGATGATGATGGTGATGATGAGTCCATGTTTATTCGAGCCTTGCTGATGCGCCAATAAACACATTGAATAACGAGAGCATGTGAAATGATGTATAGTACTGGAAAATTCTATATAAATATAAAGTATAGACTAGACTTACAGATTAAGATACAGAACAGCTTGCAAACTTACAGATAGCAGGATTAATCGAGGCAGAAATGCTGGTATTTTGGTATTCAACGAACCAGCACTACTAAAGTTACAAATATTGTTTTCCTTAATCTTATACTAATCAGTAGTAAATTTATTTACCATTTGAGCAAAACATACGGCACTCTGTCACGATAACGAAGATTAATAATCTTATATAATAGACGCATAAATACCAAGCTTCAGTAATTGGTTTATGTACAGTCTATCATGAGGGCTTTCAGTTTCCATCGATTATCTGACCATTTTTGCAACGTCTTATCTCAGCTAGCTTTCTTATCTACAGTACTTTAACTCTTATTACATTTCGCTTAACTGTTTTAGCTTTCTAGAGTCAAGTCACTTAACCCGTGAAATAAAAATTTACTTGTTAAAGTGTTATAGTCAGCTGATGTACACGAAAGAAAGGAATGGGATTTTGGTCTACTAGAATACAGTGTATTAGTCTTTCCATTTTTTACGTATTATTTTTTCGCGTTTATCAACGATTTCGTGCCCGATACGCTTCGTTAGATGCAGCCCAGCTGGCCATGCACTTCTTGAAGCCAAACGGGCTTTTCAGAACATGTTTCTACATAATAAGACCTCAAAATTTGTCCAGCTGTCAGACTCGACAGCCAATCTATTCAAAATGCCATAGATCGTTATGAAAAGGACTCTAAATTTTAATTAAAGGTGCAGTAATTCAAAAATACTGAAGATTTTCGTGTGTCAGGGAGATTGAATGACGTTATACTAATGACTCAAACTATAATGTACAATTCCATTGTTATGTCTGTCTGAACGATACGGTATGATAAAGGATGAGCGAGTAAATTTTTTGACTTGATTCAGTCTGGTATTAATAATTGATAAGATACAAAAGAAAATTCGCATAACAAAACGAACCTATTTGAAGGTTTTCCAGCCTGTTTTTGAGAACTTTAGAAAAAACAAAAAATTTTATCATTAAAAACATTTTTTTCTTGCTTGTTTTTGATAGCTTCAGGCTGTAGGTTCTTATTAAAGAAGTAGACTACTGCACTCCTGCACTGTGCTATCTAAAATTCAAAACCTTGATAAACCTCCTTCAACGGATAAAGTCAACTAGTAAATAAACTGGTATGCAGTGTTTGTAAACATTTCAAAAGAAAATTGATATCTTGATGCCATAAGGTCCATAAGGATTTTTTATTCTTGGTTTTTCTGTGAACACTGATTAATGATATGGTAGAACACTACAACTGCTTCTGTATTCGCATGCATAAAGATAGCTCTCTACGTTCTAATATCGGTGTAGGAGCATTGGATTTCATTTTCGGGCTCGGTGCTATGTCGTATGCGATTAGAGTTGCATGTTAGTTCTGTGTTTCGACGGTTTTTCTCCGGGTTCTCCGGTTTTCCTCCCTCCGCAAAAATCAACTTCTAAATTCCAATTGGAATTTCAGTGGCTGAATAGCTACTCTGTTGATTCCACTGCTAAGTAACATTTACTTCATTTTATTTTATTTCATTTGCTTACCTGATGCAATAGTTGCTGTTGCAACGATAAGTACAGCAAGAAAAGCGACAGTCACTACTTTCAGACCCATTGCAGTAGCTTCTCCGGTGAAGACAGTTATCAATCTGTTTGGATTCCCTATCTCTGCGACAGACCAGCAGTCGGCACAAAGCAAAAACAAAATTATAGCTTACTTACAGTACATCTTATCGGTAATTGAATTCAAATGGTAATTCTAATCTACAACTTTCATTTCATCGACTTTAAAAGTCTCTCTCATTTTAACCCTCCACAGTGCTTTGCGGTCAACTTACCTTCTTATGATTCAAATGTTGTTTAAATAATAATGAAACCCGGGCTCTTTCATGGAGAATAAATTCAATTTTACCCCCAATATTTTTGTTTTAACTGTGTTAATCAAGCAGCTTACAAACCGCCGGACTAGCAGCACGTGTAACGCAAACACGGACATCAAACATCAACATGAAAGCTAGTTAAGTTGACGTAGGGTTAAGCAAATGTTTTCATTTGCACAGAAGTCCGTTCGTCTGTTTGAGTTGACTTTTATTAAATTGCAGTTTCAGATATCTCTCGATTTATTTCTCCCTTTAACTTTACCCCATAATTTGTACCATACCATGCATAGATAAAATGCTTTCAACTCGCTGTACGCATGCTCGCGTGGTCTTGGCACAGTTTGCACGGAGGGTACACTCTGCATGTCATGCTTAGCAAAGCGCTTTACAAATTCCTTCAGTCAAGCCACTTTACTCGTAATACTGCTGTTCCTATAGCTGTTTATTTATCAAGATTGGCCCGCTCAGCACACAACCAGACATATTTATTTTTGTATCATGTCAGCCAGTGATTTTCGAAACTGGACTTAATTAAAAATTGCAGATGGGTACTTAAAAATTGACGACTGTTTTTCAAATGTACTGGTGACACCATTGTGTCGTGCTTATCTGTCAAGACTTTTAATATATTCTTCTAACTAGCTTTTTCCATCGCAAAATCATGCCAATAAGTGAAAAATTTTCGTACTACATGAAGACCGAGAAATTTGGCTGATTATTTCATAGATTGGAAATAAAAAGAAAATTGTGCGTGTCCAATCAGTGCAGGGCTTTAACGTGCTACTTCACACGCTCCACTATGCTTTGGTTTGAATTTGATGTTTTTTAACGGTTATTACCAACAAAGCAAACAAGCTTTGGGCGCTCTTTACTCAGATTGATCCTGAACGAATCCTTATTGGAATAGCTTGACTCGAAGGCATGATATAAATGACACAAAGTTAGACGCCAGTCACTAAAGTTTCTATCCTCTTATAAGGGTTTTAAGGAGCTCTGTAGGCATTGTACCTACAGATGCAATAAACTGATTCTTTTTCGGACAACTTCAACTAAAGTTAACTTAATTCCGAAGTTTTGATTTTTGATCCAGTCGATTGTAACTTCATAATATTTTTGAAAAAACTGAATCTGTTTTCTCTAACATAGACATACCTTTAAAGCACAGAATGTGACCAATAGCAGTCAAGCCGAGCAGCAGCAGTTTTGGGTTTAGCTTGACCGTTGACCGTTTATATTTACAACTTGTATTCAAATTTGGCTAATTTGCATAACGTCATTGGCGCGTTAAAGATGAGCTTTTCAAACTTCGTACAACTCGTGTCTCGTTTGCATGTCAATACTTTTGCAGGTGTTTTTTCTAAATTGTAAGACTTAATTACCAGCCGTTATTGATAAACTGAACACCAACAGCTTGATGAATCAATATTGGATTTTAGAAGAAAAGAATCGTGTGTTAATTCGTATAACAGCTGTAAAGTATCACTGAAAGTGTTTTCGTTTTGCACACAAGACGCTGTAGTTGCAAAAAAGCACTAGTTGAGATCGTGGAGAGAGCTTAACCCTTCAAAAATTTCCTCAGTAACGACTTTAGCGGGAGTGATTTTTTGTACATAAAGTTTGTTTGGTTTGTACCATGCTTACTCAAGCTGTGCAGAGTACTTAATCTAGCTTTTTAACCACAAAACAACAACCTAGATATTTGTATAAACTGTTTATCTAAAGCTGAACTCATCATTCCGATGACCTTACTAGTTAGGTCTCTACTGAGATGTCATTCCTTATAAATATCGGTGTGTCCTGTGTTGCAAGCACTGATCATGAATGCTTTTACTCAGGGACTGGCGACTACCAGCTCTTTGCATTCCACTCCACACCTTTTGATAGTACGTAAAATCTGCTTTGCACAGCATGAACATCCTTTGCGTGTTTTATGCTTTCTTTAGCATTATTATCAGAGAAATTTATTCTTGAAATTGTAGTCTGATGCACGACCTAAACTGTTGGTCCTTTCATACATGGATATTGATAATTTGTGTACTTTTGCCTGTTTGTCAGTTAGGATTACATTGTTATTCATGTTTATTGAAAGAAAGACGTACACTATTCACGATTTGTCATTTGAAAACAAACGAGGTCGTTAATCATTAGACTGCATGTCAGCGATCGGTTACTCGTAATTTTTTCTTTTTTTTCTTTCTTTTTTCTTTCTTTTCTTTTTTCTTTTTACTACTTTTTTCTTCTTAATATATTTCCTTCCCTTTTCCTACGTTTCTTTTTTCTTTCTTTTCCCTTTCCTTCATTTCTTTTCTTTGCTTTCCTTGTCTTTTCTTTCGTGTTCACTGGTTTTTCTTATGTCACGTACGAGTAAACTTTTTTCTTTCCATTTTCTTTATCCCTCTATCGCTTTACCTTTTATTTTCCTGCTTTGTTCGCTTTTCCTTTCCTTTTTTCCTCTCTTCTCTTTTACGAATCCCCTTCTTTGTTATTCACAAGATTTCTCTTTTCTGATTTCTATTTACGTCAAAACGCTAAAATCTTACAAAGCATCAAAACTTTAAAACTCAGTGAAAACCTGGTGACAAATAAAATGAACACGAGGAATAATGATAAAAACAAGCCAACTTTTCAATAAATTATCGATGGACAAATCAAGTAGTCAAGTTGATAGTGTGATACCTCCCTTTTCAAATGTTTTTTTTTTTTTTTTTGAGAAAAAGTGTAAGAGATTGCCAATTCAAACTTTTACATTTCATGCTGGAAATAAATTATTAATCTGGAGTTCAATAAGAATAAAGCAACCCTTGAAAAAAGTCTAACGAGGGGTTTTAGTAGTAAATTGATTATCAATTCACTGACATTTGTAGGATTAGGAAAATTACTAAGCTGTGCAGGCACAAACCTCAACAACTGGTGAAAAACTTTGTCCAGTAATGATCATCATTTGTGGTGCAGTAAATAATCTTTCCATACTCCAGAAGGAGCTGTAGAAAGGCAAAATGTGTTGAATGCTTTTTCCAGAACGTCCTAGCTAATTGCTTCTTATTATAAAGAGTAAAATGTAAGAACAAGTTAAGACCACGTTTTCAGCTGTTCCATGAACTCTTTTCTTTTAGGTAACATTTTCATTTTTTCCCAAATTTTTAGAGGAAAGTATTTTTTAACATACCTTAAGCAGTTTATTATGATACAAATAAGATATTTTCTTTAAGTTTGAGCGTGCATGACTATTGCTTTTTAACAGATGTTTCAGCTTAGAGACACATGCATGCTGATGCATCATCGAGTTCTGCCCACGCAGCGGTAAATTGGGCTGCACGCAGGCTAACGCAACGGTCCCTTGGGAATAAAAGACTCTGCTGGATGTAAGTTTTTTTATCTGTCAGTGAATTCTTTGCTCCTTTATTCCTACTAGCCATTTCTATTCCCTTTCAACTGTAGTTTCAGTCTCGACAATGATTACAAATCTATTCCTTGTATTATTTCACTTGCTATTTATTCCAGGTACATTAACAATAGTACATGGTACAGGCTGACAGAGACATGCATCAGCCAGATTCAATGATTACAAATCTATTCCTTGTATTATTTCACTTGCTATTTATTCCAGGTACATTAACAATAGTACATGGTACAGGCTGACAGAGACATGCATCAGCCAGATTCAATGATTACAAATCTATTCCTTGTATTATTTCACTCGCCATTTATTCCGGGTACGTTTTTGGACAAAACTTTCGAGACACTTACACTTAGAAATTTTTGAAAGAATTCATAGCATACAAATGCAAAGGTCATTCCTCCCTCTCCCTCCACCCACTACACAATGTTGGTTGGCTCAAAAATCGTGGCTGGCATTTAAGCAACCCTTCTGGAGCAACATTGAATCTAGGGAAGGGGAGGATTACAAGTAAGGTCTTTTTTGGAAATACAGTATTTTCACAAATTCTATTCCGCGCAAAAAGACTACTGTCCAAACTAGTTTTGTCAAAGATTATTGACAATAGTACACATGGCCATGGTAAAGGTTGAGATAGATAAACAATTCAGATTCGTTTTGATATATTTTCTTTTTTTCAACACAAATGAACGGTCAGATATAGTTCAGGTTATACTGTACGTAAATTTGTAAAAAATGAGAAGAGTTCAATCACAGTCTTAAACACAACTTGTTTACTTATTAGGCGTATTAATAACTAAGTATTCAAAACAGAATGTTCTCGATCTGGGGCGAACAAAAGTAGTTCCGAAAGGAAGGCCGACGAAACAGCGTCCGAAACACAACGACTGACGTAAGGTAGATTAAAGTATATCGGAAAAGGATCCCTCAAAAATGGGGGAGAGAGAGGAGGGAGGCTGTGTGCTTCGGCCTTCCTGATGTCCGCCCCTGATTTCTATATAATCAGCTAATACAAACAACACCGGCGTCTTCGCCATGACTGCAATCGTGTGTCCCCCATCCCCTGTGACCACAGTCTTGAAGTCTGTTTTCATTCCCATTGCACTGCACATCGTCCAACCATATAGGACCAGTCCCTTGACCATATGAAGCACTTTGGGGAGCACTTTGAGCACCACTGAACCCAAGCTGTCTGCAAACTACTCGTGCATCATTTATGTCCCATTTATCATCACATACCGTACCCCACTGACTACTGTGATAGACATGTACACGTCCTTCGTTATAGTTTGATCCTCCAGCCAGCCGTACATCTTGTAAAAAAAAAAGCCATATCTAAAGTATCTCTATCGTATATTCATATTCACATCGTAATTCTTGTTTCTATTTTTTGGTTTATGGTTAAAATAAAAGAGTTTTCAATTCGTTAGTGAAGCATATTTTTGTGTTTTTAATCAAAAAACAATACGCGAAGTAGCCGGCCCATTTTGGTTTGTTGAGCCTGCACCCATGCGGTCTCGTGATGACGTCATCAGAAACTTGCATAAGGCCATAAATGCTTCCTAATGATTCTTATAATTCCCTCCTTTTCTCAACTCTCATAGGAGGGAATACATGTCCTTGATTGAGTGCTATAAAATAGTCTTTGATTACAGTCAACTCGAATTTAAAGAATATTTTGAACCAGCTAAGCTTAGATCGACACGCGAAGATCACTCCTTCAAACTTTATTTTAAGCCAGCAAAAGTTAATTGTTATAAAAACTCTTTTTTTTTATATAAGAATCGTTAAATCCTGGAATAACTGATGTACCTAAGAAGGTAGATGAAGCTGGAACGTTTTCATCATTCAAAAACGAACTGAAAGCTTATTTAAATGTATGACTTTATTATGAATGATTTTCCAATAATTTATTGAATTCTTATATTAGACAGACTATGTTGCGGCCGTCGTTCCCGACTGGCAGCGCCGCGTCCTGGGGCGGTGATCTCAACGTACTGAGAGCTTGTCTGTTGTGGGTTGGGGTATCCGTCATGGACTGCGTCGCTGTTGGTTGGAGATGGCGGTCGGAACATAGATCATAGATCACTGCTGCTGTTTCGACCGTGTGTAGGGAGTTCTCACATAGGGCTAACCTCCAAACTTCCTTTCAGGATGCTTATTTAATTTATTTATTTTAGCTGCGTGTTAGTTTCTGCTTTGGCTCTCTTAAATGTTTTGTTCTGTATCACTGATAATTTGCGTCCTGAATAAAATACTATTGTGTGGTGTGGTGTGGTGTGGTGTGGTGTGGTGTGGTGTGGTGTGGTGTGGTGTGGTGTGGTGTGGTGTGGTGTGGTGTGGTGTGGTGTGGTGTGGTGTGGTGTGGTGTGGTGTGGTGTGGTGTGGTGTGGTGTGGTGTGGTGTGGTGTGGTGTGGTGTGGTGTGGTGTGGTGTGGTGTGGTGTGGTGTGGTGTGGTGTGGTGTGGTGTGGTGTGGTGTGGTGTGGTGTGGTGTGGTGTGGTGTGGTGTGGTGTGGTGTGGTGTGGTGTGGTGTGGTGTGGTGTGGTGTGGTGTGGTGTGGTGTGGTGTGGTGTGGTGTGGTGTGGTGTGGTGTGGTGTGGTGTGGTGTGGTGTGGTGTGGTGTGGTGTGGTGTGGTGTGGTGTGGTGTGGTGTGGTGTGGTGTGGTGTGGTGTGGTGTGGTGTGGTGTGGTGTGGTGTGGTGTGGTGTGGTGTGGTGTGGTGTGGTGTGGTGTGGTGTGGTGTGGTGTGGTGTGGTGTGGTGTGGTGTGGTGTGGTGTGGTGTGGTGTGGTGTGGTGTGGTGTGGTGTGGTGTGGTGTGGTGTGGTGTGGTGTGGTGTGGTGTGGTGTGGTGTGGTGTGGTGTGGTGTGGTGTGGTGTGGTGTGGTGTGGTGTGGTGTGGTGTGGTGTGGTGTGGTGTGGTGTGGTGTGGTGTGGTGTGGTGTGGTGTGGTGTGGTGTGGTGTGGTGTGGTGTATAAATAACAATATGCAATAATAATATCCATTTTCCTTAAAAAAAGTGATCCAAATGAATCTTTTAAAAATTCAGAAAAAACATTGCCATGGAAACGTCAATCATCTGATAGTGAAGTTATGAAAACTAAAATATTTTCTAATAAGTTTTAGGAAAAGTCATGTAGTTTCATGTTCACTAGTTAAAAAACTATTGAGTATCAAAGTCGGCGCGGGCACAATCGCCTTATTTTCATTTATTCGCAGTCGAAAATTATCAAAAGATTATCCACGTAAATGATTGTGCCTTGTACTTTATAGGAGTAAATATTACGACTGTTATTATACCTGAACATGAACAAGTGTGTCCATTTCCATGGCACCCAGCATTACACCGACAAGTGAACGATCCAACGATGTTTGTGCAAGTAGCATAGGCATGACAGGTATGGGCACCGGTAGAACACTCGTTCACATCTGGGAAGAAAAAAAAAGAGTTAACAGAAATTTTTCATTGACGATAGTGGAACAGAGTTAGTACCTGAAGTGTATCGGACAGAGGGTCGTTTTGAGTTGATTTCGGGAGAGTACAGGTTTGATTGATAATTCATTTACGTGCTGATACAAAGCATTTGTGTTTGATGAATTGTTGTAGATATAGAACTGTTTAATAAACAGTGTTTTAACTATACTTAAACTGCAGTTAACATTCATGTTTATTAAACAGTTTTATAACTACAACGGTTCATCAAGCACAAATGCATTGTATCAGCACGTAAATGAATTATTAATCAACCCCGCACTCCCCTGAGATATTCAAAACCGCCCCCAGCTTTTAGTTTGATGGACCTTTATGAACTGCCAGATACAAAGTCAAAAACTTCTCGTACTGAAAGTTAAAGTAATTAGGGACCCTTGCTACTGCGCATCCATTTCGCGCATCTTAATATAATACTAGTGGAGGGAAAGTTCTGTACAGTCCTAGCAATTACAGTGTATGTGTAGTAGTTTAAAGCTCACCATTTTGGCAGTTGTTACCATCGAATCCTGTCTTACATTTACATCGATACTCCTGCCTGTTGTTGTGAAGGCTGCAGGTGCCACCATTGATACAAGGAGTCTCTGCGCACGGGTTCTGGAAAGAAAAGAAGAAGAAGAAAAAATTAAAAACCTACAATGCTTTTACTTCCGTGTTGATAATTCTCGAAAAATAAGATCGAGACTATCTTTTCTTTTATTTATCCATACCTGTATGCGTTCTCTCCAAGAGCCGATAAACGGCTCATCGACGGAGATCATACTAAAATAATTAATTATTTACAATATTAAACGAACAAGAAAAATATTAAAAGACCAAAAGAAAGAACAGGTACAAATTAAAATGAGCTTGCTTGGACTTCGAGTCTTTTCTCAGCTTGTGTTAAGTTATTAAATAAAAAATAAAGAAAAAAAGAAGGAAAGAAAGTAAGAACCATTAGAAACTGAGAACATCAAAGCAATAATTTACTTTATTGGTGTTTGAAAAGGAAGCCGACCAAGTAGACTGAAACAGGTGTGCGGAAAGTGCATGAAAGAAGGTGTTGACGTTGAGCGGCATATCGAAGACAATGTAAGCCGGAGAAAGTGAGTCGTAGATTCAAAAGACCCACTCTTACATTCACAGAGTGGCGAGGGTTTCCAGTTAATTTTTAGCATGTAAGAATTTAATGCGCAATGACATAGGCGTAGTCTAGTTTGTAACATAGAGGCTTGCCTACTAATATATACATTATAAAGATAATTATAGTCAGTGCAAAAAATATTACGAAGTTTAGTTTTTAATAGATTGATAGAGGTAGAACTTTGCTCCAACAAGGTATAACACAAAGCAAAATGAAAAATTCTTTTAAACCGATAAGTACGAGTAGGGATCAGGGAGAAGTCGTCATTACATCACAGAGAGTATCTAGATCTTTGCCCTTTTTTAGTTAAAACTATCTTTAGAAAGTACCTTGATGCTGAGATGAGTAAAGGTGTTATTCGGGTGAGTATGTTTATCGGTTGATAACAGCTCACACACGTGAAGTCCATTTTTCTGGGCTGTGGTGTGGTTTTAAAGTTCATCGATCGACACCAAGGAACCCCAATACAGGCAAAGACACACTCCATTTTATCAGGAACTTGAGTGGTTTGTTGCTGGATATCTTTGGTGTGGATGGGAAAGGACAGAATGGACTCAGGAAAAGCATCAAAAAGCAAACCTTTGTCCTTGTTGTTATAATCTTCCTGTTCAGTACATGTAATGTAGTGTACTGCACACAGCAGCAGTACTACACCTAACAAATTCATGGTCAATGGCTACTGACCATGATTCGAACTTCATACACGAAGGAAAAGAATAAAATTGATGAATTTGGTACAAGCCAGTGTTTAAATTTCACTTTTAATTGGTCTACCTCCTCCCACTATAGTTTGAATAGAATTCAAAGGGAATTCGATTGCCATTTAATCGAAAAAGTATAATTAGCTAGTTCATATAGACCAATTCGAAGCTGTTGTTCGCGGATATATAACTGCTCAATAAGACGTTGTTTTGTTTTCCAATTAGGCAAAAAAAAAAAAAAAAAAAAAAAAAAAAAACACTAATGAAGGAGGCAAACGTGCTTTTTAAAGCGTTAATTAAAAACCTTGAATGTAGGGCATGTTGTAAAATGTCGACTGGACCAGACCGGACTGGACTGGACTCAAAATGGGTCCATTTTTTAAGTCCATTTTGAGTCCATTTTGAGTCCATTTTGCTAATAATCCGTAATGGAAAGCGTGGAAAGAAATTACCGAAAGATGTATTGAAAAATAATGAGCTGATTAGTTTTCGAAGCTCTAATTTCTGCATACAAAAAGTTGATGTTTTGTTCTGAAGTACCAAAAAAAATATCGATGAGTTGAGACGGAAAAGAGAATCTTCTTGATCAAGGATAGTGTCAATATTGATGATCCAAGCTGAGTTTATTATGTTGCGAGGTTATGTTCGAGGATATATTTAGCTTTTGCCAAGTTTTCTATAGGTTGGAATTGGTTTCTCTTATGGCCTGTGGCGACGGAGCAAGATTCATAACAATAAAATAAAATAAAACAAAATATTAACATCAAACGTGATATGGATATGCCGCGGACTAAGCTCAAAAATATGATTCCGGTTGCGGTTTTAAAATTTTAAATAAGACTTTTAGTTGTTTAAGATAGTTACACGAAAAAAGGGAAAAATGGGCAGAAGTCCAAAGTTGCACGGCCCAATCATTTATACGCAAACGATTTTATAGCATGTATTTATCTAACAGTTCGTTAAAGTTTCTAGTACTATTCAAAAGAGGTACAAATTAAAGACTGAAAGCGTGCTTATCACTGTTTGTCACTAAATCGTAATGATTATAGAATACCATGTACATTTAGTACTACAGTATATTTATGCTGCACAAACGTATGTGATTCTTTAGATAAAACTGATAGTATGCACTATTTGTACAAAACAAAAATAATACTCCTGGAACCTGTGCTGTGGTATAAGTATCATTCTGTCATTTCCTAAGTACTTTAATCGGTGATCCGAAGCTAAAATGGCGGGATGGGTTGCAACCGCAACCGGAATCTTTTACAAATCTTTTTAATGTTAAATTAAAATTGGGTTTAAACTGAGTCCATTTGAGTCCATTTTGAGTCCATTTTGAGTCCATTTTGAGTCCATTTTGAGTCCATTTTGAGTCCATTTCGAGTCCATTTCGAGTCCATTTTGAGTCCATTTTGAGTCCAGTCCAGTCCAGTCCGGTCCGGTCCAGTCCACGTTTTACAAAATGCCTGAATGCAGTCATTCTTGTACAACATTATTATTTATCTATTTTCATTTCATAAATTATTAAACTTTTTATTTTGTAGGTCAATTTAGACCATAATTATGTTCCAAGTAGCAGCCAGATATCATGTCGTTATCAATTTACTTTGAAGTTAATGACTTAAAAACATATTTCTTTCATACTCTAGTATTTTGAAGGTCTGACCTTAGGAACAACTAATCTTCGATTTAGTTTTGTTCGAAATTATTTTTAGTATCTTTTTTTCCGGGCCGATAAATTCACCCAGTCGACGGCAATTTCTAAGACCGGAAGATGAAAAAATATCGAGAATGATATTGTCATGGCTGTAAAAAAAACAAATTCGCGCTTAAATGTTAAATAGTTTTGATAAAATTATAGCTTTATTCTTCTAGTTTGTCTGGCAATATGTCTTAAAGAATAATTATTGTGTATTTTAATGGTAGCAGGAAAGTTATTAACCCTCCTGCATATGGTTGCGTCGTAGTCTCAAAACATCTCAACTTTGAGAGCTTATTTCGAAATCGTGGCACTTGATTCATACTTCTCCTTTACTTCTGCATGAAGTAATAACCTTAATCAATACAAAACGCCGATTGAATTTTTCTGCACTGCAGTTTTGAAAAATTGGTGAGCACTCAAACTTCGAGAAATTTCAATCTGTGTCAAAATCGAGCATACAACATCTTCCGGTCGGTGTAAACATTAAGGAAAGCGGAAATGCGATTCATTTCATCATACTCCAATTTGTGTACAAGAATCAACATGAATTAAAATTCGATACATTTCATCATACTCCAATTTGTGTACAAGAATCAACATGAATTAAAATTCGATACATTTCATCATACTCCAATTTGTGTACAAGAAACAACATGAATTAAAATTCGATACATTTCATCATACTCCAATTTGTGTACAAGAATCAACATGAATTAAAATTCGATACATTTCATCATACTCCAATTTGTGTACAAGAATCAACATGAAATAGAATGCGATACATTTCATCATACTCCAATTTGTGTACAAGAATTAACATGAATTAAAATTCGATACATTTCATTATACTGTACTCAACTTTTTGTAAGAGAATCAACATGAATTTTTGAAACTTAAGAAATACTCATGTTTTACGATAAAGAATCAAAAACATATCTATGCAATTAAACCAGACACTTTTAACCTTTCTAGGGATTTTAAACTCTAAATATTATACGAGATGAATTTAACTGCAAGAATAGGCGCTGTACGCGGGTTTATTCTATATGCATATATATTTTTTGAGACATAGCCAGTCGAAATCATTTTCGAAAAGAGCATGACGGAGTTTTATCTTGAAAAACATAGGTCACGCACGCACACGCTGTCACGCCATATTCCCATCTTCGCAGAACAGTTGCGTCCTTAACTTTAATATGATTTGAAACCTTGAAAGTTTGAAGAGTTTTTCTTTTTCGTTTTTAATATTAAACTTTGTTAATATAGGAAATTCAGTTTTTTGACTGAGTGACTTATGGTGTTTTTAGATATTTAACTTTGAATTTAGCAAATTGAGGTCACTTTTCCATGGTCTGTACTCTTATCGAACATAGAATGGCATCAGCAAATGATCCAAACTAGAGTGGAACCACGAGCGCATGCAGCGAGTTTGTGAATTCTTTGCTTTTTTATTCCTACTAGCCATTTCTATTCCTCTTCCATTTTTATCAGCCATCTTAATAAGGGAAAAATGCAACCTTTGAGTATAGTTTCAGTCTCGACAATGATTACAAATCTATTCCTTGTATTATTTCACTTGCTATTTATTCCAGGTACATTAACAATAGTACATGGTACAGGCTGACAGAGACATGCATCAGCCAGATTCAATGATTACAAATCTATTCCTTGTATTATTTCACTTGCTATTTATTTCAGGTACATTAACAATAGTACATGGTACAGGCTGACAGAGACATGCATCAGCCAGATTCTATGATAACAAATCTATTCCTTGTATCATCTCACTTGCTATTTATTCCAGGTACATTAACAATAGTACATGGTACAGGCTGACAGAGACATGCATCAGCCAGATTCAATGATTACAAATCTATTCCTTGTATCATTTCACTTGCTATTTATTCCAGGTACATTAACAATAGTACATGGTACAGGCTGACAGAGACATGCCTCAGCCAGATTCAATGATTACAAATCTATTCCTTGTATTATTTCACTTGCTATTTATTCCAGGTACATTAACAATAGTACATGGTACAGGCTGACAGAGACATGCATCAGCCAGATTCAATGATTACAAATCTATTCCTTGTATTATTTCACTTGCTATTTATTCCAGGTACATTAACAATAGTACATGGTACAGGCTGACAGAGACATGCATCAGCCAGATTCAATGATTACAAATCTATTCCTTGTATTTATTTCACTCGCCATTTATTCCGGGTACGTTTTTGGACAAAACTTTCGAGACACTTACACTTAGACATTTTTGAAAGAATTCATAGCATACAAATTCAAAAGTAATTCCTCCCTCTCCCTCCCCCACTACACAATGTTGGTTGTGCTCAAAAAATCGTGGCTGGAATTTTAGCAACCCTTTTGGAGCAACATTGAATCGAGGGAAGGGGAGGATTACAAGTAAGGTCTTTTTTTGTTTTTTTTGAAATACATTATTTTCACAAATTCTATTCAGATTCGTTTTGATATATTTTCTTTTTTTAACACAAATGAACGGTTAGACATAGTTCAGGCTATACTGTACGTAAATTTGTAAAAAATGAGAAGAGTTCAATCACAGTCTTAAACACAACTTGTTTACTTATTAGGCGTATTAATAACTAAGTATTCAAAACAGACTGTTCTCGATCTGGGGCGAACAAAAGTAGTTCCGAAAGGAAGGCCGAGGAAACAGCGTCCGAAACACAACGACTGACGTAAGGTAGATTAAAGTATATCGGAAAAGAATCCCTTAAAAGTGGAGGAGAGAGGAGGGAGGCTGTGTGCTTCGGCCTTCCTGATGTCCGCCCCTGATTTCTATATAATCAGCTAATACAAATAACACTAGCATCTTCAGAATGGTCACAGTTATGTTTCCCCCATGGCCTATGTTTGCAGTATTGGATTCTGTTTTCGCTTCCAACACAGTTCACATCGTCCAACAATATAGGGTCAGATCCTTTACCATATGAAGCACTATGGGGAGCACTTTGAGCACCTCTGAACCCCAGCTGTCTGCAAACTACACGTGCATCATTTATGTCCCAGTTATCATCACATACCGTACCCCACTGACCATTGTGATAGACCTCTACACGTCCGTAATAGTTTGATCGGCCTCCAGCAAGCCGTACATCTTGTAAAAAAAAAAAAAAAGAAGCCATATCAAAAAGTATCTCTATTGTATATTCATATTCACATCGTAATTTTTGTTTTTACTTTTTGGTTTATGGTTAAAAAAAGAGTTTACAGTTCGTTAGTGAAGCATATTTTTGTGTTTTTAATCAAAAAACAATACGCGAAGTAGCCGGCCCGTTTTGGTTTGTTGAGCCTGCATCCAAAATTTGGAGTTGGATGAGAGAAATCCAAGGTAAATTTCACTAAACCTGATATTGCGTTGGATTAACTGTAGTCATCTTTTGTTTTGCAAGTAAAATCAAGTAGCTAAGCTTAAAAATGTCGACCATGGAGAAGTTTGTCGAAGGATATTTCAAGAGCAAAACTAGCCGTGTGGGGTGGTTGGTGGTGGGTTTTGTACAAGTGACAAAATGCCTAAGCGAGGGTGCCGCGCCACGTAACACTCCGTACAGAAGATAGTACGAAAATCTTCAGCCAGAGAAAAATTTTCTGCACGTAAATTTCGTTTCGAGAAATCGGTGAGGAAGATCAAAACAACTTTTAAAAAAATGAATCCCCCATCCTAGGGAACATTTTGGTCACGTTTTTTCGGGAGTTTGTGGTTTAAAAGAAGGTGAAATCGTGGTTTAAAGTGTGTTGTGTTGTCCAAGATGGCGACTTGACTTTCCTCCCTTGTTAAATTATATTGACATAAATCCACACGTAGGATACCATAGTATAACTATATAGGAAAACAAAGGCGCGCCCGAAAAAAAATGTTCTGGTTCATTTTTTACGGATATTTTTGCTCGTTCGTACTATAGAGAACATTATCTTGACCTGGAATTTAAAAAATTAATTAAACGCGATTTTTTCCGATTTTATTTTCACCTTTTACTTTTATCTAAATTGGGCTCCCTGTAGGTGAAGTTATGAAAACTAAAATATTCTCTAATAAGTTTTATCGTATCGTATCGTATCGTATTGTTTTAGGAAAAGTCATGTAGTTTCATGTTCACTAGTTAAAAAGTATTGAGTATCAAAGTCGGGGCGGGCACAATCGCCTTATTTGCATTTATTCGCAGTAGAAAATTATCAAAAGATTATCCACGCAAATGATTGTGCCTGGTACATTATAGGAGTAAGTATTACGACTGTTATTATACCTGAACATGAACAAGTGTGTCCATTTCCATGGAACCCAGTATTACACCGACAAGTGAACGAACCAACGATGTTTGTGCAAGTAGCAAAGGCATGACAGGTATGGTCACCGGTAGAACACTCGTTCACATCTAGGAAAAATATGTAAGAAAGTTGATATGATCTTTGAAACGAAGTGTATTATTTTTTTATTTTTTATTATTTAAATCAATATTTATACAGGCATATCCTGTTTAGCAACAGCTAGTTTAAAAGGAGGCCTGATGTAACATAAGTAGTTTACATATCACGAGCACGAAAACACGAACTTTACAATTACGTAATAAATTATTTAACAACAGTTAGTCCATAATCAGGCAATCCCTTATGTCACTTAAAATCCCACCCCTGCCTACCCCTAGTTAGTTCATATTCTTAAGATGGCGTTTGAGCTTAAGTTTAAATTCCTTGAGTGAGTCAATTTCTCTGAGACTACGAGGAAGGGCATTATATGCCCGAACCCCACTAATCCTAAAAGAGCCATGATACTTAGAAGTGCGCGCGAGCGATTATTATTATATATCAATTGATACTATTTTACAAATCATTTAAAAATGAACGCCAGGAAATATTAGTTAGTTTTAGATAGTTCTCAGTATATTCTTGTGAATTAGTATTGAAAAGCCCTATGGGGAGTACTGAATAAAGTATGCATGTTTGTATGTAAAGAGATTTATAATGGTGGATGGCCATTCTCTGTTGCGGGTTCTGAACTTTGGAACAGGATCCCAATAGATTTAAAAAAATTGAAACATTTAAGAAGAGCATCAGTAACGTAATTTTTTGTAACGCTTTCCAAAATGTTGTAAATGATCAACCATATTGTACTGTCTGTAGGCCCATTGATCTGCTGGAAATGGCGCTATAATCATTATCATTAACTAGGGTAAAAAGCTAGATAACGAATATTGAGGTTAACGTCAGTGTATTTTTAAAATGACGTATTAGTTATTACTGTTATTGTACCTGAACAAGTGTGTCCGTTTCCTTGGTAACCATCATTGCATCGACAAGTGAACGAACCAACGATGTTTGTACAGCGAGCATTGACATGACAGGTATGATCACCGGTAGAACACTCGTTGACATCTGATGAAACAATCAAAGTACATCTTAGAAGAGATGGTGTGTAGTAGAGTGTAAAGGGGCTGTGAAGTTGAGTGGAGAGTGTATAGAAAAAAGAGAGCATTTGGTCATGGGTGGTGTGCATTAGGAATTCTAAACACATATTTCATTGTTTTATCATGAATTTTCCTTTTTTTGTAATATATTTGACATTCTCCTTTTGAAACATACCTGAACAAGTGTGTCCATTTCCACTGAACCCATCATTACACCGACAAGTGAACGAACCAACGATGTTTGTGCAAGTAGCATGGTTGTGGCAGTTATGAGCACCGGTAGAACACTCGTTCACATCTGGGAAAAATATGTAAGAAAGTTAACGTGTCTTTGAAAGTAAGTGTATTATATATTAATATTGTTTTACAATTTGTTTAAGATGGCATTCTCTGTTGCGGATCCTGATCTTTGGAAAACAGGATCCCAATAGATTCAAAAAATTTGAAACATTTAAGAAGAGCATCAGTAACGTAATTTTTTGTAACGCTTTCCAAAATGTTGTAAATGATTAACCATATTGTACTGTCTGTAGGCCCATTGATCTGCTAGAAATGGCGCTATAATCATTATCATTTACTAGGGAAAAAAGCTACATAACGAATATTGAGGTTAACGTCAGTGTATTTTTAAAATGACGTATTAGTCATTACTGTTATTGTACCTGAACAAGTGTGTCCGTTTCCTTGGTAATCATCATTGCATCGACAAGTGAACGAACCAACGATGTTTGTACAGCGAGCATTGACATGACAGGTATGAGCACCGGTAGAACACTCGTTCACATCTGATGAAACAATCAAAGTACATCTTAGAAGAAATGATGTGCAGTAGAGTGTAAAGGGGCTGTGAAGTTGAGTGGAGAGTGTATAGAAAAAAGAGAACATTTGGTCATGGGTGGTGTGCATTAGGAATTCTAAACACATATTTCGTTGTTTTATCATGAATTTTCCTTTTTTTGTAATATATTTGACATTCTCCTTTTGAAACATACCTGAACAAGTGTGTCCATTTCCACTGAACCCATCATTACACCGACAAGTGAACGAACCAACGATGTTTGTGCAAGTAGCATGAGAATGGCAGTTATGAGTACCAGCAGTACACTCGTCCACATCTGGGAAAAATATTTGGGATACTCTGATATCTTAGAAAACAATTTCACAACACATTTAACACTCCACTCCACTCCACTCCACTCCACTCCACTCCACTCCACTCCACTCCACTCCACTCCACTCCACTCCACTCCACTCCACTCCACTCCACTCCACTCCACTCCACTCCACTCCACTCCACTCCACTCCACTCCACTCCACTCCACTCCACTCCACTCCACTCCACTCCACTCCACTCCACTCCACTCCACTCCACTCCACTCCACTCCACTCCACTCCACTCCACTCCACTCCACTCCACTCCACTCCACTCCACTCCACTCCACTCCACTCCACTCCACTCCACTCCACTCCACTCCACTCCACTCCACTCCACTCCACTCCACTCCACTCCACTCCACTCCACTCCACTCCACTCCACTCCACTCCACTCCATAAGCCATTATTGAGCCCGTTCCATTCAAAAGAGGAGAGGAGTGGAGTGAAACGTCGCTTACCAATTTAATTTTGTTACGAAAAAGACGAAAGGTTAAATTGCGTTTGCACATTAAAGTTTCACTTGGAAGTGGGTCTGGTAGGAAGCAATTGGTGGATAAGACTATACAAAGTCAAAAACCTCTTGTACTGACAGCTAAAGACTCTCACATCAGGGTCTCGGGTTCAATTCCTGGAGTCACGGCATCGCAAGCGAGCTGAGATGTTAAGGCTCCGACACTCGGTGCAATATTGCGTGCAACATTGCATGCAACATCATACTAAAATATAATTTTGATTTCATAGCTTATGCATAATCGGCGCCTGCACAGGAAAAATGGGGTGCCTGTGTTAGAGAGGGATAGAGGGAAGGACTCGAAAACAAGAGGTTTAACTGCGAGCGACGAGAGTGAGTTGTTTTTCTACGAAGTATGTAAGAATTGAAGATCCTTATCCCCTGGACACGCGCTACATATGTAAGTTCGTACATTTTCTAGTTTATAGTCCCATATACTCGTAGTGACCGTATATTTTTCTGTTCCTAGCGAATCGTGTTATACCGTGTATCAATAGAGAATTGTGTAATCGTGAAGTCGATTATTGGTCGCTGAACTTGAACTCCGTATATTGACATTGAAACGAAAATAAAGGAATTGACTATACATGCATCTCAATATCTAGTCCTTGGGATAGACTTTGAAAGCCACTACAAATTGAATGCTTGTTTTATTTTGTTTATATCATTGGTATTATCCTCGTAAATTAATCGGAAAAATCGAGATTTTCTCTGTTTTGGCTGCTCAAATAGTACTGTAATCATAATGTTGCAAGGAGTGTTGCACCGTGTATATGAGCCTTTAGGTCTCTCCCTTGATGCGAGGGTTTCTCTACTAGTTCTTCTGTTTTCAATTTTGTTTCTCACAGAAAACACTTACAAGCTAAATTCCAATTGGAAGTGTTAGTTAACCTTGCCCTGACTTTGATCAGTCCAGAGCTAGAGCCGGCCCAGAGGTTGTCTCATGGTTCGAAGGTTTGAAGGTTCAATACTTCTGTTGCAAGAAGTTGCGAAATCCTTTTTTACGGCCGTATTTTTATTTACGCAATACAACGGAATCAAAGTTCGTAAATGGCTTTGGAAACTTAAAAACTCTTTCACTTTTTTTGCCATTAATATACTGATTGTATAGTATTTTTTTTTTTTTTTAATATGTGAAAGACGGAATAAAATATTGAAGAAGTTTGTGACTCAAAACTAAAAACGTCATGTCAGAAAAGTTAGCCGGGTAATGGTGAAGGTAACGGAAATAATGTAGTTATTCTAGTGTGATATTCAGGGAAAATTCTGTACAGCCCTAGCAATTTGAAAATGTGTAGTTAAAAACTTACCATTTTGACAGTTGCTTCCATCGAATCCTTTTTTACATTTACAGCGATAATCCTGCCTGTTTTTCCGCATGCTGCAGGTGCCACCATGGCGACAAGGAGTTTCTGCGCACGGGTTCTGGAGAAAAACAATAACTTTTACTTCCTTACTAATAATTCTCGAACCACAAAGGCTTTTTTTTGACTATCTTTAAAACTATGAAATTACCTTGATGCTGAAATGAGTAAATTTGTTATTCTGTGTCATGTTGTTCGGGTGAGTATGTTTATCGGTTGATAACAGCTCACACACGTGAAGTCCATTTTTCTGGGCTGTGGTTTTAAAGTTCATCGATCGACACCAAGGAACACCAACACAGGCAAAGACACACTCCATTTTATCAGGAACTTGAGTGGTTTGTTGCTGGATATCTTTGGTGTGGATGGGAAAGGACAGAATTGACTCAGGAAAAGCATCAAAAAGCAAACCTTTGTCCTTGTTGAAATGTTCATCCTCTTCAAAGCATGTGATGAAGTGTACTGCACACAGCAGTAGTACTGCAGCTAACAAGTTCATGGTGAATGGCTACTACTTCGACCTTCTTACGCGAAGGAAAGGAATAAAAATGGTGCAATTTGGAACATGCAAGTGTTCTACTTTTACTTTTAATTGCTTCAGCTCCTCCCACCAGATAGAATTCCAAGGAAAGACTGAATAGAACACCAGTTTATATACCAGTTTATAGACCGATTTGAAGCAATCGTTCGATATACCTGCTGCATAAAACGTTGTTTACTTTCCAATTACGCAAAAAGGTTTCAGGGTGTCAAGGTCAAGGTTTCAAGGTTTATATCTCCCAGATGATAATTTACAGTTATATTCACAGATTTATGTCTATGTACTGGGAAGTGCAGAAAAAGCAACCCAAAGGGTTAGAAATTATTCTCCACCTTAAATGTATATATATATACAAAATTACAAACAAATGTTTGTGTACAGTCCTCTTGTAGCACTTCGGAATGCAGCTCAATTTGGAGGAAGAAACAACAAATTCAAATTCTCAGGAGATTGAAATTCTTTTTTTGTCCACAAAATTGAGCTGCTTTGACGTCACGTGAAAGGGGTGAATATACACCAACGAAGGAGGAAAACGTGCTTTTTATAGTATCGATTTACCTACTTGAATTCAGTCATTCAATTACAACAATTTTGTAGGTCCCACCAGATAGAATTCCAAGGAAAGAGAATAAAACACTAAATGAAAGAATTTCCATCCAGCCATTGATCGAGAAACTATTAATTAGCAGTAACTATATACCAGTTTATAGACCAATTTGAAGCAATCATTCGATATACCTGCTGAATAAAACGTTGTTTACTTTCCAATTACGCAAAAAGGTTTCAGAGTGTCAAGTTAAAGGTTTCAAGGTTTATATCTCGCAGATGATAATTTACAGTTATATTCACAAATTTATATCTATGTAGTGGAAGGAGCAGAAAAAATACATCCCAAAGGGTTAAAAATCATTCCGCACCTGAAATGTATTATAAATATAGATGTATGTCTATACTGTCGGTAGAGTGCTCAATACATTAAAATAAAGACAAGACATCACTTTAGCTGTTACTCAGATAATATATATACAAAATTGCCAACGAATGTAAATGTACAGTCCTCTTGCAGCACTTCGGAATGCAGCTCAATTTGAGGAATTGAAGAAACAACAGTTTCAAATTCCCAAGAGATTGAAATTCGTTTTTTGTCCCAGTCCAAATTGAGCTGCTTTGACGTCACGTGAAAGGGGTTTATATACGAAAAACACCATCGAAGTAGGAAAACGTGCTTTTTAAAGTATCAATTCATCTACTTGAATTCAGTCATTCAATTACCACAATTTTGAATTTCAATATAGACTATAATTATGTCCCAAGTGGCGCCAGATATCTTCATCTCGTTATTACGTCACAATGACGGTTGGAACCTGCAAGTTTCAGTGTTATTGACAATATATCCAATATCATTCAATGAAATTAAAAGTTAGTTAACATTAATGTATCCGTAAGAGGAGTACTGAGATATTTTTAAAGCTCAGTTAATTGAGTCTTCGTGTTATTTTGCAGGTTATGTTATGAGAAATAGGCACGTGCACTTTGCAGGATCTGATCACGTGACACAAATCCCCACAATTTCTTGAGCCGGTAATCAGAAGTATTTATAAAGAATGTATAACTCGTATGAACGGCTTGCTCACCAGCCATACTTTCTTTGTAAAAAAATTCACTTTTAAAAAATCATAGATATTTCCCATTACATTTAAAAACGTTCAAACTGAGCAGATGTACTAATGTTAAGGTGCTCTTTTTTGAATATGCCAATAATTGTGTCGGCAGAGCTGATTTTTGGACATAAATATCACGTGACTAGCTTGTCCTACAAAGGGTCGATACGACGAAAATCGGCCTAAGTTCTAAATACTTTGAATTTGAAAAACAAAGAAAAACAAAAGAAAAACAAAAAAACAAAAAAACAAAAAAAAAAAAAAAAAAAGATACGAGGAAAAATGGCCTAAGTTCGAAATAATTTGAATTTGAAAAACAAACAAACTAACAAAAAAAACAAAAAAAAAACAAAAAAAACAAAAAAAAAAAAAACGAACAAAAAAAAAAAAACAATTATAAGATTGAGTAGGTATTAGCTTTAGGTCACCCATCCATGTACGAACCTCCATCTACCGGGCTTGACTCTATCAGTCTTTGATGCCCACGTTTTTTTCACTGGGCCACGATTCCAAGAAAAATTAGCACAACAATAGCTGTGGAAACAAACAGATAAGCAATATCGACTAGACTTTTAAACGGGTCGCGGGAAAACGCGGAAACTGAAAAGGCGGAAAGCGGAAAGTGGAAAGTGGAAAGTGGAAAGCGGAAAGCGGAAAGCGGAAAGCGGAAAGCGGAAAGCGGAAAGCGGAAAGCGGAAAGCGGAAAGCGGAAAGCGGAAAGTGGAAAGTGGAAAGCGGAAAGTGGAAAGTGGAAAGTGGAAAGCGGAAAGCGGAAAGCGGAAATTCGATACAATTCTATATACTCCAATTTCGTACAAGAATCAACATGAATTGAAATTCAATACATTTTATAATACTCAAATTTTCGTAAGAGAATCAACATGGATTTTTGAAACTTCAGAAATACTCATGTTTTACGATAAAGAATCGAAAAACATATCTATGAAATTAAACCAGACACTTTTAACCTTTCTAGGGATTTTAAGATGATAAAATAATAGGCGCTGTACTCGGGTTTATTATTCTATATGCCGGCGCTGACTGATGATCATCACTAAGGTCAATGTCATAGTAACTAGACGCTCTTGGAGCGTTCACTGGGTTGCCTGTGCGAGAACTCGCCCACTCACCAATCCTATATACTCTATTATTTCTTACCAAAGTGTTCCTTTTGGGTTCAAAGTCCCCCTTTATTAAAAACATTTCAAATTCTAGTAAGACATTAGTGTTGCGTTACTGACTTGTCAACGCGTATTATATTTCTACTTGACCTACTAGAGTACCTTTCAAGACTAGCTGATGAAATAAACATATCTATTTCAGTATCGAAACTGTTCGCTGCAAAACAAACGTTTTATCAATGTAAATACTCTTAGCCAAAATGTTTTTAACTCAGTGGTCATTTATTTTTCCCTTATTTTTTTTAGTTTTTGTTTTCTGTATTTTCATAAATGGAAATATTCAACAAGTCTTGGCAGTTCGCTTTCTTGTAGATCACTATCAGCTCGTCTGACTTCTATAAGTTCTTGGAGTCAGCTTTCATCAAAGCTTTGTTTGTCACTCGTTTTGTAGTTTGTCTCTCGTTCTGTAGTTTGTCTCAGTATATTTTTTTTGTATCTGAGATCTGGTAAGATCTAGTTTGATCATAGCTAGGTAGTTTATAGATTATCTTAGTCTATTTTGACTAGTTTGTCTAGTTCTACGATTCTCATATTGTAGTTTGCTCATAGATTCTCAAAGATAGCTCATAGATTATCAGACTTCTCTCTTCGAGTATGTGGACCAACCCGTTCCAAAATCGCTCAATAACATCTTTTAGTGTGTGTCTACCACTTACGGCGTGTGTGTTTGTAAGTAGTTTAAGCGTAGCGTTAAAAAACCTAAAGACAATAGTACGCAACGTGCCTACAGACAAACTAGTACTTCACGAACCCTGAACGAATGAATTAATGGTGACACAACACTAAAAACTATAAATACATCGTCCTCGATGTCGTGTGGCAACTTCATTGGACATTGGACATTGTCTACAAGTTCTCGACCAATCATGACGTGTGAAATTATGGTCTACCTGACGCCCGAAAAACGGATCTCATTTTAAGACTGGTTTGCTACCATAGCAACCCAGTAATAATCTTGAAACCAATTTTTTTTTATTCTGCTCTTGATAACATTATTAAGCATCACGACTATGCATTTTCCGATCGTGAAGTAACAAGTTTAAGGGGGTAAAAACGGCTAAAAAGTTGGTGATTTTGTTTGTTTTTGAATAAATTTTTTGTCGGTTTCAGTTGAACGTCATTGAGCGCGCGCTCAGAGTTTTTCTTGAGATTTTCAATGTCGGACGGTAAAGTTTGTAAGGTTTTTCATGTATATTATTAACAAGTGTGTTGTTCAAAGAGCTCTTTGAAAAACACACTCGTGCAAATTAATCCCAAATTGAACTCGAAACCATATTATTACCTATACAAATTACTGAGCTTCTGCGTATCTATTGTTATCTTAGTATAGCAATCTTACTATAGATTCGTCACTTTAGCAACACGAATGTTTTAAATGTGAATCATGCCTTCGTACTTGTTACAATCGACACTTATATATCAGCGATAATCAACTGACCAAAACACCAGCGCACTGTTAATGATAATAAATAAGCACATGATAATAAAAAAGCACATCAAAATAACCCAATACGATTATAATGTAAATCTCCAAAGTCAAGTGATTCATCCTTTTATCACTTATCAAAGTCCCCCCCCCCCCCCCCCCCCAGCAAACATTGACACTGAGCAAAACCAAGTAGGAAAATTTTACGTACATGCAATGTCTTGTACAATAACTCGTCAAAGTCAGTTATTAAGTATAACGAACTACCGGACATTTTTGTTTTCTTTTGTCCCCTGGACGCCCCATAATGCTTTGCGATTCAAGATGTAAAAATAATGACTGATATTACGTATAAAAATGAAATGATTGTAACTTAACCAGCATGATAGGGCCAGAGAAACCCATGATTTGTTTTTGTTTTCTTCATCACGTCCTACGTATACCCCCGGCACATCGTAAAAAGTTATTTTCATTAAGGTGACTGACTACTTTAGCAAGGAATAATTGTAAAATGTTCTTAGAAAGATATTTTACACAGAATTTAACGCTGATTCCAAAAATGAAAAGAAAAATGGGGTGTCCCGAGCTCGTTTTCAAGATAATGAATTTTGAATATGACCATCTTGACTAGTTTTCGAAAGGAAAATGGCGGAAATCAAGCTTTGCACACAAAAATTCATAACTCAAAAATTGAAGAAGCTCTGAAAGCAATTTTCTCAGGACACCTTCTTTAAACATTATTTTTGAAGACTAACTGAAAATATTTGAAGATAGGTTTTAAAATGAGCTAAATATTCAGCTTCTTGTTAGCTCAATCAACCGAAAATCGTACTCAAACGACAACAACAAAATCACATAAAACGTTTTTTTTTTATAAGTTCTTATAATTACGTTTTTCTCAAACTTTCTCAAAAGATTGATTTTTACCTGTTGCTTTAGGAAATTCAAAGAAAAATATAGAGTCCCGTGCAAAATTCGGGGTTTTTGCACTGTTGAAGTCCAAAACGTGTGGGGTTCCTCAATAAAATTTTGAAGGTTGTTATGCGGTTTTGAGCGATTTTTGTGCGCGCGCACATCGTGGGCTCAAATTGTACGTTCAAAAGTAGTCAGTCACCTTAATTCAGATTCAAGATAGCCGCCACATCGTCGAAGTAGTCCATGGCTCTTTGTTTATCAGTATCACAATCTTTATCAGTTTTTTTTTGCGGCACATTGCAACCTTTCATTAATTTTCAGTTAATAATATAAAATGACTGAATTTGTATCTTTATTTAGATTTCATACCAGTACATTCACCCATAGTAATTATACCTTAAAATAACTTACATACACATATACAGCTTCAGCTCACTATCGTGAGTTCCGCTTCTATATATTGAACATTTTTTCACACTTTCAAGTTTAACTGCTTAAATATTGTACTACTACAGCTGCAATATAAGGAGAGATCTGAATAACTGAAAGCAATGCCCTAATAAAGATTTATATGGAAAGATGTTACTTTAAAATGTTTCATTTCCTTCGCTTTCATTGGTCAAAACTAATCGTGTAATTTGCTCATCCATCTATCTTGAGAACTTGCTCTTTCTTTGGTCAACGAAGATAGTCCACTAATGATGCTGGCATTTAACTTAAAGCAACCTTGTAACCCATTAAAGAAACTAATGCCAATTTGTAGTGATCCTCAAATGTTTTCCCAGAAGCTTGTTATCGCCCAAATATTAGTAATAAATATAAAATAGCGAAACCAAAATATCGAAAGTGGTAGAAGATAATAAATATTGTTATATACCAACTGTCAAAGTCCACTTTTCTCGTACTCTGATTGGGCGAGAGAGTATCACGTGAACGCGAACAAGTTTCGATGATTCCCTAGCAACGGCTCTCAGCGGGAAATAACAAAACCGGAAGTGATTTCACCGGAAACGTAATAGTTTTCCTAAGTTTTTAATGTTAAATCATTAAAAAACGAATGACTTTGTTGTGTTCTTTGACACTTGGTATAAACAAAACACTTATGGATTGAAACCTCGGGAAAGCAGTGTGTGAAAAACTTGTTCTTGAATTCTAAAACTATGGAAACATGGAATGTATTTCAAGCGCTTGTAACAATAACATATCCATGTCCCAAGTCATTGTAGCAACAAGTATTACTTTGATCTGTTCCACTGTTAAACGACCCTCCACCACCCCCAGAGGAGTCAACGTCGTTATCCCCACTAGCACCCCCGGAGTATCCTCCTCCTCCTCCTGCTCCGCCACCTGTTGTGCTGCCATAAGCCCCACCTCCCCCTCCAAAACCACCGGGTACTGAGTTCCGGTATGATCTTCCTCCAGCTCCTCCTTGTAGGAATCCTTTTCCTCCCTCTCCGCCTGTGCCGTAAGATCCTCCGAAGTTAGTACTGCTTCGGCCAGACGAGTAAAAACCACCACCACCACCCCCTAGAAAAAAAATTAACAGATAGTTATAAACCAGTACCACCACCACCCCCCCTCTAGAAACAATGAACAGATAAATACAAACCACCACCACCACCCCCCCTCTAGAAACAAGGAACAGATAAATGCAAACCACCACCACCACCACCCCCCCTCTAGAAACAAGGAACAGATAAATGCAAACCACCACCACCACCCCCCCTCTAGAAACAAGGAACAGATAAATGCAAACCACCACCACCACCCCCCCTCTAGAAACAAGGAACAGATAAATGCAAACCACCAACACCACCCCCCCTCTAGAAACAATGAACAGATAAATACAAACCACCACCACCACCCCCCCTCTAGAAACAAGGAACAGATAAATGCAAACCACCACCACCACCACCTCCTAGAAACAATGAACAGATAGTTACAAACCACCACCACCACCACCACCCCCTAGAAACAATGAACAGATAAATACAAACCACCACCACCACCACCACCACCCGGCCCCCTCTAGAAACAATGAACAGATAAATACAAACCACCACCACCACTCCCCCTCTAGAAACAATGAACAGATAAATACAAATACAAACCACCACCACCACCCGGCCCCCTCTAGAAACAATGAACAGATAAATACAAACCACCACCACCACTCCCCCTCTAGAAACAATGAACAGATAAATACAAATACAAACCACCACCACCCCCCCCCCCCCTCTAGAAACAATGAACAGATAAATACAAACCACCACCACCACCCGGCCCCCTCTAGAAACAATGAACAGATAAATACAAATACAAACCACCACCACCACCCGGCCCCCTCTAGAAACAATGAACAGATAAATACAAATACAAACCACCACCACCACCACCCCCCCTCTAGAAACAATGAACAGATAAATACAAATACAAACCACCACCACCACCCCCCCTCTAGAAACAATGAACAGATAAATACAAACCACCACCACCACCCGGCCCCCTCTAGAAACAATGAACAGATAAATACAAATACAAACCACCACCACCACCACCCCCCCTCTAGAAACAATGAACAGATAAATACAAATACAAACCACCACCACCACCACTCCCCCTCTAGAAATAATGAACAGATAAATACAAATACAAACCACCACCACCACCCGGCCCCCTCTAGAAACAATGAACAGATAAATACAAATACAAACCACCACCACCACCACCCCCCCTCTAGAAACAATGAACAGATAAATACAAATACAAACCACCACCACCACCACTCCCCCTCTAGAAACAATGAACAGATAAATACAAATACAAACCACCACCACCACCCCCCCTCTAGAAACAATGAACAGATAAATACAAACCACCACCACCACCCGGCCCCCTCTAGAAACAATGAACAGATAAATACAAACCACCACCACCACCACCCCTCTAGAAACAATGAACAGATAAATACAAACCACCACCACCACCACCCCTCTAGAAACAATGAACAGATAAATACAAACCACCACCACCACCACCCGGCCCCCTCTAGAAACAATGAACAGATAAATACAAATACAAACCACCACCACCACCCGGCCCCCTCTAGAAACAATGAACAGATAAATACAAACCACCACCACCACCCGGCCCCCTCTAGAAACAATGAACAGATAAATACAAACCACCACCACCACCACCACCCCCCCTCTAGAAACAATGAACAGATAAATACAAACCAC
Source organism: Anthopleura sola (assembly GCA_023349425.1). Lineage (NCBI taxonomy): Eukaryota > Metazoa > Cnidaria > Anthozoa > Actiniaria > Actiniidae > Anthopleura > Anthopleura sola. The sequence goes on from JALHLI010000008.1 coordinate 774,999, forward strand.
CACCACCACCACCCCTCTAGAAACAATGAACCTAAATACAAACCACCACCACCACCCCCCCTCTAAAACCATTGAACAGATAAATACAAACCACGACCACTACCACCCCTAGAAACAAGGAACAGATAGTTACAAACCACCACCACCACCCCCTAGAAACAATGAACAGATAGTTACAAACCACCACCACCACCCCCTAGAAACAATGAACAGATAGTTACAAACCACCACCACCACCACCACCCCCTAGAAACAATGAACAGATAGTTACAAACCACCACCACCACCACCACCCCCCTAGAAACAATGAACAGATAGTTACAAACCACCACCACAACCCCCTAGAAACAATGAACAGATAGTTACAAACCACCACCACCACCTAGAAACACAGTTATCCCAAGCTGGGTTTCTGTGGTTTCCTATCAAACTTATAAGGCAATGTATGGCGATTTTTCGAAAAAATTAAAAATCAGTAAATCACACAAATAAATGTCCCTACTTGTGTTTTGCTTTGAGTCTCTGTGAAGTTTCAGGTCATTTGCAGCAATATTGAGCGAGTATCGTGGTGGAGTATCCTTCGTACTTAAAAATTGGGAAGGTCGCTCGACCCCTCGATAAGAGTCAATAATTCGCCTCTAGTTCAGCCAAAATTACACATCACGCCGAAATCCTTTCACAGAACCTTAGTCCGATATCTGATACAACCACACAATCGATCTCCCTTTCGGAATTCAACGCTAACATTTTCAAAAGGCAATTTGTTTCGAAGCCATTGCCAATCCGATGCTCTATGAACCAACCAAGGTTGGAACGGCTTTCAACCGTCGTTACGAAAACCATACGTACCCTCCCCTCCAAGGTTAACAAATGTCACTGCTATTGTTTTAGCCGACCAATAGAGTGTGCCTGTACACCGTATCCGAGCCTAGCAGAAACATCACACCTTTCTTCAAATAAGGATAAAACAGCTTACAAGGCCTTCTAAATCGAAGTCAGGATAAATTCCGAAGTGTTTAATAGCAATCGGTCGTTGAAAACTTCCCCGCTTTCATCCAGCCTGCTACACGTCGTGTTCCCGCCAAAATCTCAAGGGAGCTCTTCACCACCTCTTCGATATCTCAACTCGAATGTTAACAAGCACAACACTCAATCGGTAGAGTATTATTTAAATAGACATGTTGCAAAATAGTCTTATAAGGGTATATTCTACCTGCCTCCTCCTCCCTACTGGCTTGGTTGACGCCCATACCCCTCCCCTTCCCCGATTAAATACCATAAAATTAACAAATATCTTAAAATGTTTTAAACTAACCTTACTAAGCAAAATAAATATTTTCCTGTCTCTTTTTCCTTTTGTTTTGAGGGATTATGGTGCTTTGACAAAATTACCCCTCCCCTCCCCCCTGAGTGTCTGATGTTTTGGCACCCCTTCTGAATCTGTTTGGCATGACCCAAGGAACATCCTTGCCAAGTTTGGTGCTTGTACTCAAAAGTGCACAAAACGGCCCTTTTTTGTCGCAAAGCCACCCTAGTATACTAATATTTTGCATTTCACAATTATGTATTTTTTGTTATAGCTAGCTTCGGAAAGGTTGTCGTAGGGGGAGGGATCATTAGTAATTTGTTGTAAATAGGTGTACATTGTTATACAATACCATTAAGTGATTCGGGTGGGCCAGCTCGAAAACGTATGTTACTCTGGCTCTCCCTACACTCACGTAACAATATGCATGTATTACTTTAGAGTGAAGTGTAAAATAAAGCTTCTTGTTGTTGTTGTTGTTGTTGTTGTTGTTGTTGTTGTTGTTGTCGTCAATGGGGTTTGGATTTTGCTTAGATTAATTAGAGCCGAGAGGTGTGGATGTGATCCCCCTCCCTTTCGATGGGAATATTTTCTTTTTCGGCCTCATAACAACATCTGGTGGACATTTGTAATGTTTTTTACTGTACCTGAATTACCATGGTCAGCCTCTGTTGCTCCGTTACCATTACGTCCTCCTGCCCAATGAGTGCCTCCGGCATTGGCGTTACCAGATGTGGACACACTACCGGAAGCATTTGAGTAACGATGTGTAGCCGATTCGATACCAGCCCCGCCTCCAGCAATGATCAGGGGGGTGTTGTCATTTTTGACAACAAAGCTACCTCCTCCTCCACTGGCAGAACCCCCCTGAGCGTATAAGCTACCACCTTCTTGCCCAACCAGTATTTTGATTAGTTCTCCTCTTGAGAGTTTAAATGTGCCAATTACTCGAGCACCCCGTCCTCGGTAAATACGAGTATTTCTTTGTGTATCATAGCCACCGCTAGCACCAACAGTTTCTATTCTATACGGCCCAGTGTGTGGCACCCTCCATATTTGTATTCCAGATGACAAAGTCACCTGTCCTTGATGACTTTGACCATCATAATGGCTACCAATAGATGTTGCACCAAAACGACCTGTTGCACCGAGATTGGTGAACGTAATGGATATAAATGGAAAACCTGAATTGAATTAACAAGTCATACGAAAAAATTAATTTTAGAAATTCTATTTTCTCCTTGCTTCTTGCTGGGGGAAGGGTATAATGCGAAAGTCATAAAACTTGGTCTCAACACCACCATAAGCGACATGTTCTGGAGTGACAATTGGCTTTAGCTTGGCGTCTTCTACTGCTGCACTTTGCATGTTCAACCTCATAGCAGTATCATCCGAAATTTTGAAGTATAAAATCCAGAGAGTAAGCAAATTCCAAGTTTTAGATTCTTGTGATTATAGTTGATGTATCTCAGCGTACTATAAACCATCTAAGTTTCGAGATTTGATGAATCGTAAGAAAAAAATGGGGACCCATAAATGAAAGTTTAAGGCATAATGTACCGTTAAATGCTTTAAAATGTTTCCGTCCCGTTTGTCAGATCTGATTACAGCTTATGTAACCGTAAACCGATCCCAAACCACAGGAAGCCGATCTCAAACCACAGGAAACCCATAAAGAGCAATTAAACTGATATTGAATGCGGTAAATGATAGCCGGGCTTCCTGTTGTTAGTGCAGCCATAGTATTTTCTTTCTTTGCTTTTCAAGTTTAATCCTTTGTCCCTAGAGTATTTCAGTAGTTTCTGTGTCTATTCATTCAACCTTAGCTTAGTTTTTCCCTCGGGTTTACTTCATGCAAATTTTGTTAGTTTTATCAAGTTTCCTATGAGTTTATTTTCACTTTTATTGCGAAAGCGTTTCTGCGAACAATTTATTCAAGAAAGTTAGTTAAACTCTGCGTATTCTGCGTATTTGCGATATTGTCTTAGAGCGGGACAGTTGGTAAGTTTAGATTGCGATTTATATTTTTGTTGCTCTATTCACTCTGTAATTTATATTTTTTTGTTAGTTTCACGTTTAGGAATAAAACCTAACCAGTATAAAATCACATCCGCAATCTCTAAGACTCAAGTTACACTAACCTGTACACGTCAGTCCGTTTCCTTGGTAACCAGAATTACACTGACAAGTGAACGAACCAGCAGTGTTTGTGCAAGTAGCATGAGTATGGCAGTTGTGAGTACCAGCAGTACACTCGTCCACATCTGGGAAAAATATTTGGGATACTTTGACACTGGAAAATAACTCATGAATGTTTACAAGCAAGAATTGACTACTTAAAAGGAGTTTTTTCAAGATTTCCTTGTTCTTAAAACTGAATTTATGTTGAACAATGTTGCAGACAGTCTTCTACCAGATACGGAATTAGGTTGAAAAACGCTCAACTTTCATGCGCTCGGTTCTAGGTAGGTTACAGATTTTTTTCCAGATTTTATTACTTTAATCTTTACCTTTTACCCAATACAAGTTTCAACTCCTACACAAAAAACCGCCCTGCCGGCAACAAATCGAAAAAGTGCCATAACTCGTAGAAAAAAATTATTATTTTTTTAATTCGAAACACATGGTTGACATAGTTTTATGAAAGAGAACTCACACACTGAGTATCAGGAAGATCGATTTTCCTAACCCGAAAGTCGATGGGTGGTTTTTAGAGAGACCGCCTCTTAAAAACTCTCAGTTCACTTTTTTTGCCATTCATATACTGTATAGTATTTTTAGTTCAAAATATGTGAAAGACTGAATAAAATATTAAAGACGTTTGTGACTCAAAACTAAAAACGTCATGTAAGAAAAGATAGCCGGGTAATGGTGAAGGTAACTGAAATAATGTAGTTATTCTAGTGTGATATTCAGGGAAAATTCTGTACAGCCCTAGCAATTTGAAAATGTGTTGTTAAAAACTTACCATTTTGACAGTTGCTTCCATCGAATCCTTTCTTACATTTACAGCGATAATCCTGCCTGTTTTTCCGCATCCTACAGGTGCCACCATGGCGACAAGGAGTTTCTGCGCACGGGTTCTGGAGAAAAACAATAACTTTTACTTCCTTGCTAATAATTCTCGAACCACAAAGGCCTTTTTTTGACTATCTTTAAAACTATTAAATTACCTTGATGCTGAAATGAGTAAATTTGTTATTCTGTGTCATGTTGTTCGGGTGAGTATGTTTATCGGTTGATAACAGCTCACACACATGAAGTCCATTTTTCTGGGCTGTGGTTTTAAAGTTCATCGATCGACACCAAGGAACCCCAATACAGGCAAAGACACACTCCATTTTATCAGGAACTTGAGTAGTTTGTTGCTGGATGTCTTTGGTGTGGATGGGAAAGGACAAAATGGACTCAGGAAAAGCATCAAAAAGCAAACCTTTGTCCTTGTTGAAATGTTCATCCTCTTCAAAGCATGTGATGAAGTGTACTGCACACAGCAGTAGTACTGCAGCTAACAAGTTCATGGTGAATGGCTAGTACTTCGACCTTCTTACGCGAAGGAAAGGAATAAAAATGGTGCAATTCAGAACAAGCAAGCGTTCTACTTTTACTTTTAATTGCTTCAGCTCCTCCCACCAGATAGAATTCCAAGGAAAGAGAATAGAACACCAGTTTATATACCAGTTTTTAGGCCGATTTGAAGCAATCGTTCGATATACCTGCTGCATAAAACGTTGTTTACTTTCCAATTACGCAAAAAGGTTTCAGGGTGTCAAGGTGAAGGTTTCAAGGTTTATATCTCCCAGATGATAATTTACAGTTATATTCACAAATTTATGTCTATGTACTGGGAAGTGCAGAAAAAGCAACCCAAGGGGTTAGAAATCCTTCTCCACCTTAAATGTATATATATACAAAATTACAAGCAAATGTACGTGTACAGTCCTCTTGCAGCACTTCGGAATGCAGCTCAATTTGAGGAATAGAAGAAACAACAGTTTCAAATTCCCAAGAGATTGAAATTCGTTTTTTGTCCCAGTCCAAATTGAGCTGCTTTGACGTCACGTGAAAGGGTGTCTATATACAAAAAACACCAACGAAGTAGTAAAACGTGCTTTTTAAAGTATCAATTCATCTACTTGAATTCAGTCATTCAATTACCACAATTTTGAATTTCAATATAGACTATAATTATGTCCCAAGTGGCGCCAGATATCTTCATCTCGTTATTACGTCACAATGACGGTTGGAACCTGCAAGTTTCAGTGTTATTGACAATATATCCAATATCATTCAATGAAATTAAAAGTTAGTTAACATTAATGTATCCGTAAGAGGAGTACTGAGATATTTTTAAAGCTCAGTTAATTGAGACTTCGTGTTATTTCGCAGGTTAGGTTATGAGATATAGGCACCTGCACTTTGCAGGATCTGATCACGTGACACAAATCCCCACAATTTCTTGAGCCGGTAATCAGAAGTATTTATAAAGAATGTATAACTCGTATGAACCGCTTGCTCACCAGCCATACTTTCTTTGTAAAAAATCATAGATATTTCCCATTACATTTAAAAACGTTCAAACTGAGCAGATGTACTAATGTTAAGGTGCTCTTTTTTGAATATGCCAATAATTGTGTCAGCAGAGCTGATTTTTGGACATGAATGTCACGTGACTAGCTTTTCCTACAAAGGGTCGATAGTTCTGAATACTTTGAATTTGAAAAAAAAAAAAAAGTTGGGCCACTGGGCCACGATTCCAAGAAATTAGCACAACAATAGCTGTGGAAACAATCAGATAAGCAATATCGACTAGACTTTTTAACACCAAATTTTCCATCGATACCGTGCGTGGCAGGTCAGTGCAAGGGATTAGCTGTAGATATGGTCTGGGGCCGGCTAGTCTCAAGTCCGAAGGCCATACCATGCCTCAGCTCTGCGGATGCAGCCTAGGGGGTAAGGCACGGTTTCCATGGGGAATCGATAATTGTGGAATTAATTAGAACATTTCTTCTGGACTACGTGGGTTCGAATCCGGATAGGAGGATTCTTCTTTTAATATTTTTTCCTTTCATATTTTATATGTTCGAATAATTCAAACCTTCACATTGACAATCTTTTTAGATAAACTACTCGGTTTTTTAGAATTATTTGATATTTATTTTTACCTTTCGATCGTTATTCTCGGTTCGGTTGCGTTACCTCCATCGGCGTTACTTGAACCGACTTGAACTAATAAGATTCGAGTCACGCCGATGGAGGTAACGCAACAAGTTGTTTACAGTTGAAATGGTCGCCAAGTGGGATCGTAAAGAGACCCCAACGGAACAGTTTAGATGATTTGCCCAGAGAGTTTTCTCTTGATTCTGATAGACATTCATTAGATACTCCTGTGGGCATAGGTTATAAGTGATTTAGAATCTCTGCACGTATATATTTTTACGCCGATATTACGAGACAACAATTTGCATCTTCGAATTGTCGTCAAATAGGGAAAGAAAAGCGTCCTCAACGGAACAGTAAAAATGATTTGCCCAGAGATTTTTCTTTTGATTCGGATAGAAATACATTAGATAATCCTCTGGGTGTAGATTTTTTATGATTTGGAAAAAGAGCACATAATTTTTATAAGCCGTATTTTAAGGCCTTAATTTGCATTTGTGAACTTTGGAAATAATGAGCTTCGTAAATAATTGTATTAAAATGCCAAATATTCTAAGATAAATAAAACCAAAAGGAAGAGGAATATCTATTCTTTCGATAAAAAATACTGACGATAAAAAATACTGAATATAGATAAGTGAATAAGCTGTACGATGCGCTTATTTTTATCTCAGCGGTCATTTTTTCGATGCGTAGGGCCGAAATCGATTTTCGTAAATTTCTCGGGAACCAAGTAAAATTTTTCAAAACTTAAAACACCATGATGTATTTCATACTAAGGGCTATCAATAAAACCAAATATGAGTGAAATCCATTTTTTCACTTGTGCCAATGTTTGGTCGATTTTTACAGAAAGTCGCTCTTCACAGTTGCTAATAGTCACTGTTTTCAGCAACACAGACCACCAGTGCTTTCACTACGTCAACTTATTACGAAGTCTGAAGATAAACATCCCTCCAGGTTTCGTTTCGAGTCCCGCTGAGCTCGGTATCGTAGTGAGTAAAGTTAGTTGGTTCTCTCCTGTGCTTCGAGGGTTTTTCTCCCTCAGCAAAACCAACTTCTAAATTCTAATTTTGCTCTATTTCTATTTATGTTTATGTGTTCTCTGTTTTCTTTTGCCTGGCGTGGCCATAAGGCAGTGAAGGAAAAGTAAGAAAGAAAAATACTGAAACAGATAAAGAAAAACAAAAGGAGAGAAAAGGAAAGGAAAGGAAAGGAAAGGAATTAAAGGAAACGCAAGGAAAGGAAGGAAAGGAAAGAAAAACAGCCATGCAGTAAATGTGTATTTTATTCAACGAACATGTTAAGGGGTTAACAATTCTTGTGATACGAATAACCTGCTAACAATTGATTGCATCATGGTGAGTAGATCAATATTGCTTACGTCTGAATAGCTAATTGCTTAATCATCAAGGGTACAACGGAGAGTACTTTTCAATTTTGGTCATTTCAGCCCCTTTCCTTCAAGTACGAAGGATCGCTAATCTTTGGCCATGACTTGGCTGACTGTAGTACTGTTGTTATATGCAGTACACTACAGCACATGTACTGAACAGAACGATCACAAGCATGATGAATTCCTGTTTGATGCTTTTCCTGAGTCAATTCTGTCCTTTCCCATCCACACCAAAGACATCCAGCAACAAACCACTCAAGTTCCTGATAAAATGGAGTGTGTCTTTGCCTGTACTGGGGTTCCTTGGTGTCAATCTATGAACTTTAAAACCACAGCCCAGAATAATGGACTTCACGTGTGTGAGCTGTTATCAACCGATAAACATAGTCACCCGAACAATATGACACAAAACAACACTTTTACTCATCTCAGCATCAAGGTAAGCCCACTTTTGTAGTTAGAGGCTAGAAACGATGATACTTAAAAATACTGAAATAGACTTAGGCCAATGCTTTATATCTGCAGCTAACACTTACCATCCTTAGTCCAAAATCCAACTGCGATTGATAAGCTTACTTTGATTTTTACCGAGGGTGGAAGACCCCAGAAAGCCCTCGATTAAGAGAGACCTAAGCACAATATAAAACAATCATGGAGTCCGTGGATTTGCTTATCTTCAATCTTTAATCAAATAATTTTAAGACAGTGAGAACTATTCTAAGAAAAAATATCTAAAATATGGTCGGCATTAAAAGAATGGTTGAGACAGTGAGAAAACAATTTAGTGAAAATTTGATGTTTTATTCTAATGCAGTGTTTAGTGCACATTATATGATGTTATCAACTGTATCATTTGAGTCAATATACAAAGTATAATACACTTCAAAATATGAGTCAGGTTTACAAATATCATTGTTTTGCTCAAGTGTTTTCTTTGGAAAAATGATAAATCTTTATTACTCAAAATGTTAATGAATAAAGCCATCAACAATGCTTACAAAGTGGTGATAATATCAATGTCACTCAAGTCGGCATAACAAAGTATTTCTATAAAAAAGAAAAAAAATTCTTTCTTGTTTGCCCACCTTTTTTTTTCCTTTTTACTAGGAACATTAATCTGTTTTTCCTCGTGAGGAATTAAGACTATAAGTATTTGTTAAGTATCTATCGATAATTCTATTTTCAAATAGACTCCTTGTGAACAACAACCTTGTCTCAATGGTAGCATCTGCGTCCTTCACAACAACAGGCAGGACTATAGCTGTCAATGTAAGACAGGATTCGATGGTAACAAATGCCAAGGTGAGTACGTTCTAGGCTTTTTTGAAATTATTACACGACTGTGAACTCCAAGAGGAATCGGATTGAGTTGAAATCGCTAAAAAAAAATGCTTGAGTATAAAAAGATATTGATAGAAATAAAGTTTTGCATGGAAGAATTCGAAACAACGTAACACACGACTATAAAACCCAAGAAAAAATTGATTGAGTGTGAGTAACTAAGAATGAAATGTTTGAGTCGGAAAAAAATGATTATAGATGATACAGATTTAGATCAGAATGGAATTCTAAATATTTGAACCCCTCTCCTTCGATGATCGAAATAAATGCTCAATTATTTAATGAATAACTGACCGGCCCTATCCTGCTTGTTATGCAAATGATTTCAATTCACCAGATTGTTTTTAACTGGTTTTAACATTTCCCCCAAATATCATCATACGGACTATTTTGAAATAGTTTTCAAATCAGAGGAAGGAAAGATAAAGAAAGGAAGGAAGGAAGGAATAAGGAAATAGGAAGGTTATTCCGAGGACATTCATGTTTAACAGAATAATTTTATTCAAGAAAAAATTAATTAAGAGTGAAATACTGAATAGAATTTAACAATAACATAACCTCATAATATAACATAAACATAAAGTGTAAACTCCCTTGATGAACCGTTGATCAGCTCTTGGAGAAAATACGAAGGAAAAATAGAGTTAGAAAACAACCCATCAACGAAAATCACTATACAAAATGAACTATTTGCCCAGTGTGTGTTCCCACATAGTGATGGGGAAATCGATGTTTTCATCTTATTTTATAAACAATTCATAACGTTTCGCCAAACATAATTAACTGGAAGAAGCATGTTTTTAAAATGGTATGGTAACTTAAGTATGACATCTAAACACCTGTTTTTATTTACTGAAAATCAAGACCTTGAAACCCTTCTTGCAGTGGATTAGAACCAATAGGAATTTTCTTCTTCTTGTACTGGTCGATGGATCCTACCGTTTGAAAAGGAATGTCAAACGTTATATTTTTTATCGAATTAATTTTTTTAGTAAAACGTTCCTAGCTTGTTTTTGTTTCTACAAGGGTAAATAATTCATAGCTAGTGGCTAACCAAACCCTCGTTCCATGATCGAATAAGAGTTTGGAAGAATCTTTGTTTGCTCCAATCCCCGGGAACATTTGACTTGCAACCAATCTCCCTTCGACAAACTAACCAAATAGTTGTCGTTGTCGTTGTCGTTGTCGTTGTCGTTGTCGTTGTCGTTGTCGTTGTCGTTGTCGTTGTCGTTGTCGTTGTCGTTGTCGTTGTCGTTGTCGTTGTCGTTGTCGTTGTCGTTGTCGTTGTCGTTGTCGTTGTCGTTGTCGTTGTCGTTGTCGTTGTCGTTGTCGTTGTCGTTGTCGTTGTCGTTGTCGTTGTCGTTGTCGTTGTCGTTGTCGTTGTCGTTGTCGTTGTCGTTGTCGTTGTCGTTGTCGTTGTCGTTGTCGTTGTCGTTGTCGTTGTCGTTGTCGTTGTCGTTGTCGTTGTCGTTGTCGTTGTCGTTGTCGTTGTCGTTGTCGTTGTCGTTGTCGTTGTCGTTGTCGTTGTCGTTGTCGTTGTCGTTGTCGTTGTCGTTGTCGTTGTCGTTGTCGTTGTCGTTGTCGTTGTCGTTGTCGTTGTCGTTGTCGTTGTCGTTGTCGTTGTCGTTGTCGTTGTCGTTGTCGTTGTCGTTGTCGTTGTCGTTGTCGTTGTCGTTGTCGTTGTCGTTGTCGTTGTCGTTGTCGTTGTCGTTGTTTGGGTCAGTGTTGTGCCAGCCGAGGTTTGAACCCACGAACTCAAAATACCGATACTCAACTAACTGAGCCATCCTAGTGACGATTACATACTGAATCATTACTGATATCATTTCTTTTAGATTTCTCATTAATTTTCAGCTCTTATTATAATTTCTTTTCGCAATCTTTTGTTTTAGATGTGAACGAGTGTACTGCTGGTACTCACAACTGTCATACCAATGCTTCTTGTACAAACACTGTTGGTTCGTTCACTTGTCAGTGTAATTCTGGTTACTCTGGAAGTGGACAGACTTGTTCACTGTTAGGTAAGACATTACTATTATACTTCCACCTGTGTGCACTAGTTACTCCTACCGCTGGCCATTACAAGACAACATATATGAAAACCCCTGTCTTATCCGTCTTTTATGAAAAAGATTTGCAAGAATGTTCCTATAAAAATCCTTTAAAATACATCTTCGATTTTTCATACTTTATTTCAATAAACTTTGTCACCAAAAATCTACAAATCCCGTAATTCTTGCCGATCTCAGCTTTTTAGCTTTTCAGATGAATAACTTTATTGAGACGAGTATATGCAAGCACTGTCCGGTTGCATGCCTCAGTTGGCTGAGCACCGGACTGAGGACGTAGTGCCTACACCTCATACTAACCACCTCTCATGATTGTAAAGTGCTATTGATTATATCCATATAGAAAGGGAAAAAAAAAACTGTGATTCAAAAACTTTTTCATGGATTTTATCTATAGTAAGCAACCACCTTTTAAAAATCATTAATGCCGGCTACTAAATTTTAATATTATCTAAATTATGCTCAATTTGATATTATAAGCTAAAACTTCACCTTCATACTACAGTAACAGACCCTTGCCGCACTTCGGAACGCAGATCAATTTGGAGCACAAAACAATAGGTTCAAATTTTCAGGAGATGGAAATAATTTTTTTTGTCCTCCAAATACATCAGTTTCACATTAGATGGAAACCGCTGTTATTTAAGAACACGGACTCATTTGCACAGGCTTAGCCTCGTTCATAAGTCAGCTATTCAACGACGTTATTAAAAGTCCGTGGGATTTCAAAACATTGGTATTGTTCAACTTACACATTCTTTACATTACGGTTGACTTTTGCAAATCATTAGCAACAGCCATCTGTAATGTAAAGAATGTGCAAGTTAAATAATACCAATCCCACGAACTTTTAATGGTGTATTTGAATAGATGACTTATAAACGAGGCTAAGCCTGTGCAAAAGAGTCTGTGGTCTTAAAAAACAGCGGTTTGCCTCGAATGTGAAACTGGTGTATTGCGATTCTTCGACCTCATGTGCAAGGGCCGTTCTATATCGATGTGATTTTCTTATTCTGTTTGTTATTTTGAAACAACTGTGCAAATGGCCTATTCTTTGAGTAATAACAGCTTAACCCATCCCTTCCATTCATTCTCTCTCTTTTAGGATCAACTTCAAGTTACTCTGCATCTAGTACCGGACGATCTGGCACCATAAGATCATATACTGTGCCAAGTACCGGGACTTACCTGATTCAAGCAGGAGGAGCACGTGGTGGTACTCATTCGTACAACTATGGTACCAATCCAGGAACTTACCATGGTGGACGAGGCGCTACCATGGAGGGCATATTTCAATTATCCTCTGGTACTGTAGTGAGTATTGTAGTCGGTCAACGAGGAGGAAACTCGGTCGAAGTACAAGGTGGACAAGCAACAACACAAACTGCAGCACAGCTTGGTTTGTCTGTTGAAGATAACGCCGGTACGGGTGGTGGAGGAGGCAGTTTTGTGTATACCACAAGCAACACGCTTCTCATTGCTGCAGGTGGTGGTGGTGGAGCATCGGGAGGGTACAACGGTGTTGACGGCCAAGCAGGTACGAGCGGTACAGCTAGCGTAGGTTCGACTACATCAAATGCTGGTGCAGGAGGCAGTGGAGGTAACCCAGGAGCGTGTAACTCAGCGGGTGGAAATTACCATGGTGGATGGGGTGCTGGTTGGAGCGGACAGGGATGCATAAGATTAGGCACATCACATGGTGACCGAGGTGGATCACGTCTTCAAGGATGGGTCGGAGGCCTTGCTGGGAAAATGAATAGCGGTAATAACGGTGGACCTGCCCCTGGTGCAGTTGGAGGATTCGGAGGGGGAGGGGGTGGATCAGACGATAACGGAGCATCTGGAGGCGGAGGAGGGTACTCTGGGGGAGGTAGTGGTAATTATGAAAAACAAGCCGGTGGGGGTGGGGGATCGTACTGTAGTGGAACCAGTTGTAGTGGTGTAACCGGAGGTAACTTGAACGACTATGGTTTCGTGAAGGTCAGTATTTTAACATGAAACAAGTTATTTTAGTCCCTATCACACACAAAACACAGTCATTTCTATTTATGTTTCCAAACAGAAATTTGACCTTACTCACACTAGGTGATTATCATTATTAGATATCTATGCACAGGGGTGTGTATACATGATATATCCCTACTACACACGTGACCTTACTCACACTAGGTGATTATCATTATTAGATATCTATGCACAGGGGTGTGTATACATGATATACCCTACTACACCTGACCTTACTCACACCAGGTGATTATCATTATTAGATATCTATGCACAGGGGTGTATATACATGATATGCCCTACTACACGTGACCTTACTCACACCAGGTGATTATCATTATTAGATATCTATGCACAGGGGTGTGTATACATGATATATCCCTACTACACACGTAACCTTATTCACACCAGGTGATTATCATAATTAGATATCTATGCACAGGGGTGTGTATACATGATATATCCCTACTACACACGTAACCTTACTCACACCAGGTGATTATCATAATTAGATATCTATGCACAGGGGTGTGTAAACATGATATATCCCTACTAATTTAGGGCAGTGACCTTTGCATTTCGCACTAGATCTCCGGGATGTATACTTTTAGGTTTTGGAAATGAAAAGACTTTTAACTTAAAAGTTTGCTAGTTCCCCAGCTGCCTCTCAAATATAATGATCGGCAGCTTAATACTATTCTTTTCCGCTGTGCATGTGCTATAAAAAATTAAAAGGAACCTACAGCGTTGTCAATGATATGCAGCGTGCAACGTGCAACAAAACCTTCACCAAACTATGTTGAAAATAGCTGTATATCAACTTGGGATGTTGGGAAAGCACTCTAAAAGAGTCTAAAAGTAGTTAATCTAGGTTTTTAACATAGGAATAGCAAATCATAAGAAAAGCACGAATCATCATCAACCTATATATTGCTGGGTTTCGATCAGCTGACAAAAGTTTTTGAAACTGATTATCTGCTGAAAACGGTGGTCAAACACTGACCGACATGTGGTGTTAGACAGAAAGATTTTTCTTCGAAAACTTGTGGTTCAGCTGATGAATGTTCATGCTACTGCATGACATAGGAATTAATAATATCTGATAAAATTAAGTATAGAACAATCTTTCCTGACGTTAGGTTTTTCTTGATTAGCATTTTAAGTTTCAAACAGAAAGGCTGACGAATCGAAAGAGAATACTTGTGTTAATAACTCATAGAAATGAAGCTTTTTTTTTACTTTCAAACTTTTTCCAAAAAAAATTAAAGTTGCTGTTTTTTAAGTTTCAGTGATAACTCCAAAAATTCCCAAGAAATTACTTTCAAATTTGTTGACGTTAATACATTCGAGGTTCTCTTTTTATTTGATGTCTTTCTATACTTGTAGCACGAAGATCAGTTAAACAATCGCTTATTCACGATAGACGCCATGACGCAGTCTTCCAGGGGCAAACAACACTAGAGAAAATCCCACGTTTTTAAATCATGAGACTGAGGCTCATTTTTACAGAACTAATTTTTATCACAAAATTTTGTTTCTATGACTTGTTCTTGACTTGTTAAAAATGATTGTAAAGAATTAGAATTTAAAGTTGTTCGTTTCTTGAACCAGTGTCAAAAGCTTGAAAATTTCATCGGTTATCAGAACAAAGCTAAAGTTTCTTGAATTGAAGTTGTTTACCCCTCAGCTAGAAGCCAAGTGACTATACAATATGAACACCATAATGGCGTCTTTCCGTAATAAAGAATCGTCGAATTATGAATATTCACGTACTACTGAAGCAAGTATAGGACATTGGAAGAAGAAGTTAAGGACACTTCAGTATATCCAAACACCTTTGTAGTTTAAACTCTTCCCAGTATCTCAGTCTTAATGCGATAACTTTAGACCAAAAAAGAGGCAGGTAAATGATGTTGATAATGTAAAGAAATATTCCATGATGTACTTGACTAATAAAATCTCACCAAAAAAAGTATATTATGTCTGTATTCCTTGTTTGTTTGATTTCGTGTTTACATTTTTGTTTATCTCATCGTAGGCCGGCATGTGTTTTCGTTTATTTTGTTGTATTTTTCTTTTGAATAATTGTCAGTCTGTGTATTTGTTTGTTTGTTTTTTGACTTTAATCATTAAAATCGTAATTCGAACTCATACGCACATACCAAGGTCTGTCTGTTAACTACTTATTCCAGTCCTGGACTCATTGTCTGTCTGTCGGCTCCGACAAGCTGATAAGTTGCAAAAGAAGGAGAGCCCAGTAGAACGTGCGTTGGTTTTTGAGGTTTTTGTCCTTAAGTACCGCAATCAAGTATATGAAGTTCGAGAAAGGTAAGACAGTTTTTGACTTTTGTTTTATACTGGTTTAATTTTACGCTGCTTTCAATCAATTTGTGTGCCTCTTTGACTACCACTGAAACAGGGTGCCCGTGACCACTCCATCTTTCTAGCTTGGAATTAGTTGGTTAGTATATCAAAAGGTGTATCTTCTAAATTTTGTGGCTCTCAAAATCCTAATAGACCATTTTCAAGTCTCCAAATGCACAACTTCAACAACACAAACATTTTTAACTAATTTACTGGAACACAAGAATATTCAACAAAAAATCGAAGGTAACCCAAATTCGAGTTGTCCACACTTTTACGTCTCCAAAGCGCTCATCGATAGCTTGGTGTCCGAGCTAACATTTCCATAACGCTTTCTCCAGTCAACGCTAAAACGATCAAAAACGCAGATACGATCGGAAAATATGCACTATTTTGAATACGATAATGCAAATGGGTGAAATCGTCATTTAAATGTATGATAGACTAAAATATGTTTCTTTATAAAGATAATATTCATACGTATAAGTTAGTATCCTCAAATGTCTCCGTGATGTTTTAACTTTTTTTTTTTTTGTATAAAGGGATTTAGACTTTTTGTTGTACCTAGATGATGGGCGTTGAGCCTGAAAGCTCGGTTATTGAGTTCATAACTTTGAAGGTTGGTGAAACATTTCATCTATGGTTTGACATGATGTGGACAGCTGTCAATTACGTTGATGTGAGATTCCTAACCACAAATACCAGGGTGCTTTTCCCCGCGCTGCAAACAAACAGACAGACAGACAGACAGACAGACAGACAGACAGACAGACAGACAGACAGACAGACAGACAGACAGACAGACAGACAGACAGACAGACAGACAGACAGACAGACAGACAGACAGACAGACAGACAGACAGACAGACAGACAGACAGACAGACAGACAGACAGACAGACAGACAGACAGACAGACAGACAGACAGACAGACAGACAGACAGACAGACAGACAGACAGACAGACAGACAGACAGACAGACAGACAGACAGACAGACAGACAGACAGACAGACAGACAGACAGACAGACAGACAGACAGACAGACAGACAGACAGACAGACAGACAGACAGACAGACAGACAGACAGACAGACAGACAGACAGACAGACAGACAGACAGACAGACAGACAGACAGACAGACAGACAAAAAGAAAACCAAATAAACAAACAAGCAAACAAGCAATACAAGCATATTTTTTGTAACATTTTATTAGTTAAGTGCATCATCGAATATTCTTTACATTAAGAACATACCAGCTTCTTTTTCGGTCAACATTTTTCGGGTAAGATTGGGGAGAGTTTTACCCAAAAAAGCGTTTGGGTATACTGCATTGTTCTTAACTTGCAGGACATCTTCTCTCTTCCATAGCTTACTTCAGTAGTACATATATAAATGTTCATAAATGCGACGATTCTTTATTACGAATAGACGCCATTATGGTGTTCATATTGTATTACAGATTATAAGTCACTTGGCTTCTTAAGGGTCTCAAATCAAGACACTTCAACATACTTATGTAAAGTTGCAGTAATTATGTATTGACTTTGTTCTGATAATAGACCTTTTTAGCTTCGTATGCAAAATTGCCCATTTTAGACCACATGACATTCCCTTGAGAAATGTTCTTTTGTTAAAATATTTACACATGAAAGAATCAGCTCCCAAGAGTGGCATCACATGAAATGGGCACAACAAACAACGAAGCTAAAAAGGTCTATTGATGAAATTTTTTTGAAGCTTTTGACACAATTTAACAAATCAAAAACAAATCATAAAAATATTTTGCCAAAACAAAATAAGATTGATAGAATTAGCTGATAATCTAAAAAAAATGCTTTCCTTGACCTTTGGCCTGGAAGAACGCATGGCTAATTTACATTATGATATGAAAACTGTTATGGCGTTAATCGTGAGTGAAGCGTATTTTTAAAAATAGGACAAATTTGTCCCGTTGTTAAATTGATCTTCGTGCTACAAGTATAGAAAAACATGGAATCAAAAGAGAATCCTATATATAGTAACATCTACAAATTCAAATTTTTAGGTACTTTTGGAGTTATCACGAAAACTTAGCCGAAAATAGCAAAAATGTATAGATTGGACGTAATGCAAACCACGTTATGGAAAATGTTTGGTAAAACTTTGTCAGATGGAAAAAATAAGTGTTAATACATGTTTGACTGCTTCAGTTTTATGAGTTATTAAAACAAGTATTCTCTTTTGATTCGTGAGTCTGTTCCAACGTCCATCTTCTCATGAGCCGAACTCAAAGAAGACCACCTTCAGTATTATCCATTGTTTTCTATGCGCTCGGCTCATGTGAAGTTCGACGTTTGAACTGGGGATTAAAAAGCTACGATAAACTAAGAGCTAAAAATGCCGTCAGCAAAGGTCGCCTTAGTGCTGTATTCGGCAATGTTAATCAGATAAATCTCAAGGTTTTTAATAGAATTCTTTCTTGCTGACAACACTGTGCTTGACCCCAATTTGGGCAAGATAAGGATATTGAAAACCGTTTATCATCTGAAACCCAGCAATAGGTTTATGATGGTTCAGTTCATACTTTCCTCGTGTTTTACTCTAGGTATCCATTCGTGCATAAAACTAATTAAGGAATAAAAAACAGTTTTCCGTGGCTTTTTGACCAATCAGAGCGAGCGTAATATCAAAGTTATTTTATAAAATTAACTATTTTTTATCCTCTTAAGAGAGCTTTTCCTACATAAACTTAAGCAAATATAAATCCCAATTTCGAATAACATACATAGTGGAAATGACTTTAAGCTGTCGCTCATTCTTTTGTAGAGTGAGGGATAGAAAGTTAGAAAACTTTTAATTTTTGTAAAAGTCATCCCATTTACAAATTAAAATTGAAAGTTTAGACCCTCAAGACTTTGTACAATCCGAAAGATTTTGTACAAAATGCAAAGTTCACTAAAATAATAAAGGGAACCCGTGTGTCCGCCTTGTTCGGAATCAGTGTACGTGTTTGAAATTACGAATCTGGTCTGATTTTTCGTTAGAAATTAAAAGTGCACACGTTTAAGATAACTTGTTTCAGTTTAAAAGAGGACTAATCTTCACAAAACCATTGTCGTTTGAGTTACCTCCGGTTGCACCACTACAACTGGTTCCACTACAGTACGATCCTCCACCCCCACCGGCTTGCTTTTGACTCTTACCACTACCTCCCCCTGAGTACCCTCCTCCGCCTCCAGATGCTCCGTTATCTTCTGCCCCACCCCCTCCCCCTCCGAATCCTCCAACTGCACCAGGTGCAGGGCCACCGTTATTACCGCTATTCATTTTCCCAGCAAGGCCTCCGACCCATCCTTGAAGACGTGATCCACCTCGGTCACCATGTGATGTGCCTAATCTTGCGCATCCCTGTCCGTTCCAACCAGCACCCCACCCTCCATGGAAACTTGCGCCAGCTGTCTTACACGCTCCTGAGTTACCTCCACTGCCTCCTGCACCAGCACTTGATGTAGTCGAACCCACGCTGGCTGTACCGCTCGTTCCTACTTGACCGGCAACACCGTTGTACCCTCCCGATGCTCCACCACCACCACCTGCAGCAACGAGAAGCGTATTGCTTGTGGTATACACAAAACTGCCTCCTCCACCACCCGTACCGGCGTTATCTTCAACAGACAAACCAAGCTGTGCTGCAGTTTGTGTTGTTGCTCGTCCACCTTTTACTTCGACCGAGTTTCCTCCTCGCTGACCGACTACAATATTTAGTACAGTACCAGAGGTCAATTGAAATAAACCTTCCTTGGTAGCGCCTCGTCCACCATGGTAAGTTCCTGGATTGGTACCATAGTTGTATGAATGAGTACCACCACGTGCTCCTCCTGCTTGAATCAGGTAAGTCCTGGTACTTGGCACAGTATATGATCTTATGGTGCCAGATCGTCCGGTACTAGATGCAGAGTAACTTGAAGTTGATCCTAAAAGAGAGAGAATGAATGGAAGGGACGGGTGAAGTAGTTATTACCAAAAGAAGTCACTTGACCCTACCTCCCACAATTGAGTAGTTTTGTTGAAATGACAAATAGAATAGGAGGAGTACATAGACATTATTAAGAAGGTGAAGTTTCCGCTCATAATATCGGCTATGAAATGACATGGAATGCAAAATCAAATATTTAACTCAAGGATTTGCAAATTGTATGGGAAAAGTCTTGCAGCTATTTTTCATGGGCGAGTGATAAGATACGCGTTTGTATGTGTTGTTTTGTCATGGCCAGGAGCAGTCAAAAAGGTGAAAGTATAATAATATTGTCTTACCTAACTGTGAACACGTCTGTCCATTTCCATAGTAACCAGAATTACACTGACAAGTGAATGAACCAGCGGTGTTTGTGCAAGAAGCATAGGCATGGCAGTTGTGAGTACCAGCAGTACACTCGTTCACATCTGGATTAAAAGATTATTAAAAGGAAGATGATATATATTCAAAATACAAAATATATATACAAAATATAAGTGACAAGTTGTATATTCCATACTACATTCCAACCGTCAATATTTTGCGCGCTGTCATTGGTTCAAATCGGTCACGTGGTAGATTTTCATAGCACGGATATCAGACGAAATCCCTCTCGTCCCGAAAGAAATTCGTCCAGTGGGAAAAAATTAAATTACATGAAAAGAAGAAGAATAGGGAAAAATGAAAAGAAAAAAGTGTGGTGTTCACACTATAGTGAAATGAGAAGACGAGTTGCGGAAATCTACACCAAAGAGCACAAAACATCAAACAAATCCTTAATCTAAGCCTGAATTTTTGTTACAGGCATATTTTTCCCCGTAGTGTTATTTTCTTGTATTTATATAGAGACTACTACTAAGGGGCACTGATATTTGGTCTTACATGAGAAATGGTATTAATCATAAAATATTTCATATGCCCCCGGCAATATATGTTTATCTAAATTATTATTTTAGTGATTGTTATGTTTATAATTGGACCATTTATCATCCTCGGACTTTATCAACCATTAACGTAATTACAAACCTGAACACGTTTGTCCATTTCCTTGGTAACCAGGTTTACACTGACAAGTGAACGAACCAGCAGTGTTTGTGCAAGTAGCATGAGTATGGCAGTTGTGAGTACCAGCAGTACACTCGTTCACATCTAGGATCAAGAAAGTATGACAATGATTATCTTCAGGGCAAATGCAAGCTATGATAAAGTTGCTTTTTTGGCCCGGCTTAAGATACCAAGATGACACATGTAGTACGCTTGTTAGTTTGCAACTGTCAGTTAAGCCACAGGCTAGGTTAACACAGACCTCAATACTTTTCCCAAACGTTCCCTCTTGTTTATATCAGGCTATGTAAACACGGCATAACGTTTTCTATTTGTTTTATGAAATATTGAAACTTGCCGTGTTTACATAGCCTCATGTAAACACGGCTATCAGCCAATCAGAGCGCGCGTTATATCTGAACTATTTTATAATATGCTACATCAAACGCTTCACAAATGAAAATTTCCTGTGGTATGGAATTTGTTACCCCAGCCACTAAACATGGTGACTTAGACCTCTAAATAATGGTGAAGTAATTTCACGAAATTGAACCTCAAGGTGCGAATGCTTTTCTATATATTGGGTTGAAATACAAACTAAACAAAAATAATGTTTCATAACAATATAAACTTACTACACACCTGAACAAGTCACTCCGTTTCCTTGGTAACCTGGTCTACACTGACAAGTGAATGAACCAGCAGTGTTTGTGCAAGTAGCATGAGTATGGCAGTTGTGAGTACTAGCAGTACACTCGTTCACATCTAGGATCAAAATAGTATTATATAATTATCTTAAATTCCAAATCTTCGTAACCACGCACTAAAACGAAAAGTAGATCAAGTGGAGATTAATATCTAAGTTTATATTATAACATCGTAAAGTAATACTGACCTATACACGTTTGTCCATTTCCTTGGTAACCAGGTTTACACTGACAAGTGAACGAACCAGCAGTGTTTGAACAAGTAGCATGAGTATGGCAGTTGTGAGTACCAGCAGTACACTCGTTCACGTCTTTCATCAAGAGAGAATGAAAATAATGATTTTAAGGTCAAGAGTTATTGGGATTTTAATAACAACTACGCACTGAACGCAGAGCCGAAATTGACCACTCTGATAATGGCAGCAGCTTATATTATCCATTAACATCAAATTTAAGTATCCATAATAAATAACTTTTTCATAAGAAATATGTTTATCAAAGGTCATGAACCTACACAAACAGTTGACTAGTAGCTCAAGAATTAAAACTGAGGCATTAGAAAAAGAGGACAAAAGTCCATTTTCCATTAAATATCCCATCCAGCTTTGATTTTCAGTATGTCTTGAAATCTTATAAACATTGCCTTTTCGTCCATTATATTTGTCGATTCGAGGTTCCTGTTTTTAAATCCGGCATCTTTGTGTGGGTTCTATTTAATCCCTACTAAAGTCAAGAGTGATTAAAGTTTGAAATTATACTCCTTTAAAATATTAAGAAAATAAAATGAAATTGATGATTTACAAACCTGAACACGTCATTCCGTTTCCTTGGTAACCAGGTTTACACTGACAAGTGAACGAGGCAGCAGTGTTTGTGCAAGTAGCATGAGTATGGCAGTTGTGTGTACCAGCAGTACACTCGTTCACATCTAGGATCAAAATAGTATTATATGATTATCTTAAAGTCCAAATTTTCGTAACCACGCACTAAAACGAAAAGTAATTCCACTTGAGATATCCAAGTTGAATAGTGCAATTTTAAGTTAATAAACAAAATCATACGATAACACTGTAAATCATTACTAACCTGAACACGTCACTCCATCTCCTTGGTAACCTGGTCTACACTGACAAGTGAACGAACCAGCAGTGTTTGTGCAAGTAGCGAGAGCATGGCAGTTGTGAGTACCAGCAGTACACTCGTTCACGTCTGGAACAAGATATTGCGAAAACTGGTCTTAAGGTCAAAGTTTACGTGAAATTATGGAGATAAGTAATTCTGGATCCTAGCCCGGCTTTATTATACTATGGTAGCTTTGCCGGTTATTCTAAATAACTAGAAAAAAAGTTCCCAAGAAGGACCTAAAAACTACTAAAACTTTTCCATATAGGCCAAGAATAATGGCGTTAGACAACATTATTGCCTATTATTTTCAAACCTGTGCACGTCAGTCCGTTTCCTTGGTAACCAGGACCACACTGACAAGTGAACGAACCAGCAGTGTTTGTGCAAGTAGCATGAGTATGGCAGTTGTGAGTACCAGCGGTACACTCGTTGACATCTAGGATCAAGAAAGTATGAAAATGGTCATCGTCACGGCAAATAAAAGCTATGATGAAGTTTTTTTTCCCGGGTCGGCCTCAGATAATAAGAAGGTGACACACGCAGTAATTTTTGCTGCTACGATTATTTCATCGTTATTTCAATTGTTATTTCATTGTTATTTCATCAATCGAGTCAAGAATGAGTTTATTACTTTCTACATTATAGATACAAACCTGTACACGTCACTCCATTGCCTTGGTAACCAGTTTTACACTGACAAGTGAACGAACCAGCAGTGTTTGAACAAGTTGCATTAGTATGGCAGTTATGAGTACCAGCAGTACACTCGTTCACATCTAGGATCAAAATAGTATAATTAACGTTACTGTTGCCGAGGCTAAAAATTTCACAAAACAGTTGTGGTTTGGAAATTCTTATCCTTCAAGCCAGGGATGAATGATGTAAACCTTTAAATAATTCTTAAGTAATTTTACGAAAATGAACTACACGATGTGAAGGCTTTTCTATATTTTGAGTTGAAAAACCAATCACACATAAATAATGCTTTATAACAATATAAACTACTAGTAAAAACCTGAACACGTCACTCCGTTTCCTTGGTAACCAGGTTTACACTGACAAGTGAACGAACCAGCAGTGTTTGAACAAGTTGCATTAGTATGGCAGTTGTGAGTACCAGCAGTACACTCGTTCACATCTAGGATCAAAATAGTATAATTAACGTTACTGTTGCCGAGGCTAAAAATTTCACAAAACAGTTGTGGTTTGGAAATTCTTATCCTTCAAGCCAGGGATGAATGATGTAAACCTTTAAATAATTCTTAAGTAATTTTACGAAAATGAACTACACGGTGTGAAGGCTTTTCTATATATTGAGTTGAAAAACCAATCACACATAAATAATGCTTTATAACAATATAAACTACTAGTAAAAACCTGAACACGTCACTCCGTTTCCTTGGTAACCAGGTTTACACTGACAAGTGAACGAACCAGCAGTGTTTGAACAAGTTGCATTAGTATGGCAGTTGTGAGTACCAGCAGTACACTCGTTCACATCTAGGATCAAAATAGTATAATTAACGTTACTGTTGCCGAGGCTAAAAATTTCACAAAACAGTTGTGGTTTGGAAATTCTTATCCTTCAAGCCAGGGATGAATGATGTAAACCTTTAAATAATTCTTAAGTAATTTTACGAAAATGAACTACACGGTGTGAAGGCTTTTCTATATATTGAGTTGAAAAACCAATCACACATAAATAATGCTTTATAACAATATAAACTACTAGTAAAAACCTGAACACGCCACTCCGTTTCCTTGGTAACCAGGTTTACACTGACAAGTGAACGAACCAGCAGTGTTTGAACAAGTTGCATTAGTATGGCAGTTGTGAGTACCAGCAGTACACTCGTTCACATCTAGGATCAAAATAGTATAATTAACGTTACTGTTGCCGAGGCTAAAAATTTCACAAAACAGTTGTGGTTTGGAAATTCTTATCCTTCAAGCCAGGGATGAATGATGTAAACCTTTAAATAATTCTTAAGTAATTTTACGAAAATGAACTACACGGTGTGAAGGCTTTTCTATATATTGAGTTGAAAAACCAATCACACATAAATAATGCTTTATAACAATATAAACTACTAGTAAAAACCTGAACACGTCACTCCGTTTCCTTGGTAACCAGGTTTACACTGACAAGTGAACGAACCAGCAGTGTTTGTGCAAGTAGCATGAGTATGGCAATTATGTGTACCAGCAGTACACTCGTTCACATCTGGAAGAAGATAAATCAAGGCTTAGTTTACTGCAGGAAAGAAATTCAATTTTAAGCAAGAACTGCATCCAAGCAAGCACTCAAAATCCCATTGAATGCGTTGAGGTTCACATGATAATTCTTTTAGTCTTCGGAGTAGCCTCATGAAATCCTTAACCTCAGGCTCATGCAGCTCTGTCCACATTAAATGTGTTTGCATATTTCTATGCACGAGCTTTTTGCTGCTAAACGAGCTTTTGCACGCCTTATTTGTCAAAACCAGACACCTTTGCATCGAAAAGGATTTCATGCATAAATATTAAGAAATACCTATAAGTCGGTGACACGTGCAGCATGCGTATTTCATTATGTTATACAATCAAGCACTGAGACTCCAAGTCAAGACTGAAATTACTGTAACATTAATCATTTACATTATATATAGAATAGATACCTGAACATATTTGTCCATTTTCTTGGTAACCAGGTTTACACTGACAAGTGAACGAACCAGCAGTGTTTGTGCATGTAGCATGAGTATGGCAATTATGTGTACCAGCAGTACACTCGTTCACATCTGGAAGAAGATAAATCAAGGCTTAGTTTACTGCAGGAAAGAAATTCAATTTTAAGCAAGAACTGCATCCAAGCAAGATTCCCGTTCAATGCGTTGAGGTTCACATGATAATTCTTTTAGTCTTCGGAGTAGCCTCATTAAACCCTTAACCTCACGTTCATGCAGCTCTGTCCACATTAAATGTGTTCGCATATTTCTGTGCACGAGCTTTTTGCTGCTAAACGAGCTTTTGCACGCCTTATTTGTCAAAACCAGACACCTTTGCATCGAAAAGGATTTCATGCATAAATATTAAGAAATACCTATAAGTCGGTGACACGCGCAGCATGCGTATTTCATTATGTTATACAATCAAGCACTGAGACTCCAAGTCAAGACTGAAATTACTGTAACATTAATCATTTACATTATATGTATAATAGATACCTGAACATATTTGTCCATTTTCTTGGTAACCAGGTTTACACTGACAAGTGAACGAACCAGCAGTGTTTGTGCAAGTAGCATGAGTATGGCAGTTGTGAGTACCAGCAGTACACTCGTTCACATCTAGGATCAACAGAGTATGACAATGATTATCTTCAAGGCAAAATTTTCGTAGCCACGCACTTAAGCTAGGGTAATACGAGCAACAAAATCACTCAACTCGTCTTGCAACATCGCTGCGAAACGGGTTGAAAAGCAATGCTGCGCGTTTTTCCTCCCGAGTACGAACTTGTCTCGCAACAAAATAGTTTGCTGCAAGTTGTGTGAATCCTGTCTTCTGATTGGCTAATACGGTCAGCTGATCATATCACACGCGCTGGGGAAGCCATTCAGCGGCTGCTTTCGCGAGCTAGAAATCAACTTGCTGCGACACAAGTTTGCTTTGGAGTGGTAATACGCGCAACATTAGGAAATTTTGTTGCAAAAAGTAGAACGGCTTTCTACTTTCTGCAACAGACTTTTCCAACTTGCAGCAAACTATTTTGTTGCGAGACAAGTTCGTACTCGGGAGGAAAAACGCGCAGCATTGCTTTTCAACCCGTTTCGCAGCGATGTTGCAAGACGAGTTGAGTGATTTTGTTGCTCGTATTACCCTAGCTTTAATAATTGTTAAGATATGAAGCTGTCATCGATCATGTTTGCTATATCCAACATTGCATGATAGTCTAAATTTTCTAACCTGAACACGTTTGGCCATTTCCTTGGTAACCAGGTTTACACTGACAAGTGAACGAACCAGCAATGTTTGTGCAAGAAGCATCAGTATGGCAGTTGTGAGTACCAGCAGTACACTCGTTCACGTCTGTTCAAATATTGAAATATTCATAGTTCAGAAACTCGTAATATTCTTTTTTACTCGACACAGGAAAAATATATTGGAATTTCCATCACAGCTCCTTTACTGTGAGTTAAAATCATTCAAGTGTTTCACCTTTCAAATATAATAAATTAATAAATTAATAAATAATATAATAAAATAATACTAATTTAGAAAATGAAAATGAAAAAGATATATAAGAAAATAAAATACCTATTAATGTTATTAAAAATAATAATATTAAAATATTGAACAGTTATTTTACTTATTTTTTGTGTTACGGGTTGCCTGTGTTTTTTCCTTCAGGCAACCACAGAACACATATGTGCTATTGGCGATCTTCCAATACATATCATTCAAACAGAGTAGTTAGGTTTTTCTATGCTAACATAACAGCTTAAGATGACTGACTACTTTTGACGTTTCAATTTGAGCCCACGATGTGCACGCGCACGAAAATTGCTCAAAACCGCATAACAACCTTCAAAGTTTTATCGAGGACCCATACACGTTTCGAACTTCAACATGACAAAAACCCCGAATTTTGACAACTAAA
Organism: Anthopleura sola; assembly: GCA_023349425.1. Taxonomy (NCBI): domain Eukaryota; kingdom Metazoa; phylum Cnidaria; class Anthozoa; order Actiniaria; family Actiniidae; genus Anthopleura; species Anthopleura sola. Next base: position 802,149 of record JALHLI010000008.1, read on the forward strand.
ACAATAGGCAAAAATCAATCTTTTGAGAAAGCTTGAAAAAAACGTAATTATTAGAACTTATAAAAAAAGCGTTTTATGTGTTTTTGTTGTTGTCGTTTGAGTACGATTTTCGGTTTATTGAGCTAAGAAGATGCTAAATTTTTGGCTTATTTTTAAAACTTTCTTCAAATATTTTTAGTTAGTCTTCTAAAATAATGTAATAATAAGTAATATAATAAGTAATTTCTTTCGAAAACTTGTCAAGATGGCCATATTCAAAATTCATTATCTCGAAAACGAGCGCGGGAACTAATTTTTCTTTTCATTTTTGAAATCAGCGTTAAATTTTGTGTAAAATATCTCTTTAAGAACATTTTGTAATTATTCACTGCTAAAGTAGTCAGTCACCTTAATGAAAAGGTGAAAAAATGGACTGTAATTGACCCTTATTATTTACTACATGCATCGAGGGTTCAAAGTTTGGAATTTCAGTCAGGACAAATAGGTGTTTCTTGGTCGAACTAAGTTACACCATTTTCCTTACATCGGTTCACTGGTCAAGCACAAAGCATTTAAGCGAGGTTTCAAGGTAGTTTCAAATTTGAACCTTGCAACTCGGACTGAATGCTTTATGTATGACCAGTGAACCCATGTATGAAAAGTGGTGAATATACTGATATCTTTTTTTAAATATGCATTTTGTAGTTAATTATGTTTGGCGCGATGCTATAGCAGGTGATTGTTGCATGAGATAGTTGCATGAGAAAAGATGAAAACATCGATTTTCACATCACTATGTGGGAACCACACACTGGGCACAAATTGTTTTTTGTTTGTCAGTCAGTATTTTTGGCTTAAGTTAATGTTAAGAATAACATGTTTACAGTGGATCTAAAACGATTTTAGGGAGGTGCTGTTACCTAGAAAGGCATCACATTTTTAGGTTTTAACCTATCCTCTATTCTTGTTATTTTCAAAGCCCTTTGTGTATCCTCCCTTGGTTTGGGAAAAAGTCGGTTTCGGCAATACATATCAATTCAGTAGAGTGGCGTACGCTGGTAACGCGTCGCCTTTCACCACTGTGGTTCCAAAGGCTCGGGTCTCTGGTTCGAGCCCTGCGGTCGCCATATGTGAATTGAATTTGTTTGATGTGTTGTTCTCTCCTGTGCTACGAGAGTTTTCTCCGGGTACTCCGGTTTCCTCCCTCCGTAAAAAATCAACATGTGAGTGAGCGTTGTGTGCATAAAATACTGAATGTAGTGATAGTGTGTGTGAGTGAAAAGTGTCCCCTATTAGTGCGAAAGCGCTAGAACGATTAGACACTTAAATAAAGAGATTTATTTTTTTTTTTTTTTAGAGTTCTTCGGGTCTCTTCCTTGATTTGAGAGTTTCTATTTGTCCTATTATCTTCCTTTAGCAAAACCCAACATGCAAAATTCTAATTCAATCTGTGAGCTAACCGTGCCTTGAATTAGGCCAGTCTTTCTATCATTTTCCCTATCTCTCATTTGTTAGCAATTCTTCAAACAGTAACTAAAGTTCCTGTAACTAAAGTTCCTCAGTAGCTGTTTCAAATTTTCAAATTTTCAAAGTTCCAAGTTTTTTTCCCCAAGTGGGCAGTATTATCTTAAAATCAATAAAGTAATGTTTTTGTTCAATTCTACTCACTTCTGCAGTCTTAATTTTTCTTGTTTTTATAATATTCTTTTAACCAATTAGAATACATCTTGTATCCCTGAATTTTTTCGGTCAGCAAAGTTTCAAAAATATTTTAATTTTCAAAAACAATTTTGACGGAGACATCGATCGGTAAATTTACACTGCGAATCGAAAAACCTTGGGCACCCAGAAATATTTCAGAAATCGTGTATCCCTCGTTGAACAATATGAAACGACTCTCTAACTGCAAGAAATTCGACTGATTTGTAGTCAGATAACCTTCTTGTAGGTAGAGAATCGTTTCATACTGTTCAACGAACGATACACGATTTCTGAAATATTTCTGGGTGCCCACGGTTTTTTGATTCACACTGTAATAAGTACTAGTTTGCGTGCTTTACAATAATTGAGAATAAAGCTATTTCAAAATAGACGATAAAGGGAGAATAATATTGATACCAGTTACATAGTCTGTAAATTGAATAATTTTCAAGACAAGTCTAAGTTGAGAATAGTGCATTGTCAATTATTAATTTAAGATGATTTTAAATTGCGTGTGAGAATACAAAGAAACCGATCATCGAAGAAGAACTTCAAAACTTTCAGAATATGCCACCCCAAATTTAAATCTATAACCTGTGAGTTTGCCACGAAAAAAATCTGTTCTAAGCTGGGAATCTGAGGCATGCCCGGAAAAATATTCCATCTAGGCCAGACACTGTATCAATGAAGTCTTACTATTTAAGTTGGAGAGATACTCGAAACCGCATAGAAAACTGATTTCTCACTCGGGTAAAAAGCATAACATCCTTGACTGTCAAATATGATATTTAAATCCCAGAATATCGTTAGGATTGATCATAATATTTTGAGTTAAAGTTATATGGTTGAATTAGTCTTTTATGGAACATATACATGCAATCGCTTAATTTCGTGACTTGTGGAATGACGAAGACAATTATCTCAATTTGGTCTTCTTTTGATGAGAACAAACTGAAGATTGTCAAAGAGAAATCGTAACTCAACACTCCGTTAGTGCTCTCCTGGATCGTTTACAGTGCTAATCACTGCTTATTGTATCTTGTATTATGACGATAATCATTGATTAGTAGGCGAGTATTTGTTTGAGACAGATGGCTTTTGTCCTTCTGAATTGTAGGGGGAAAAAAACTATATAGAATCGGTCGCCAAACAGCTTTGGGAACCCTTACAAAATTGCGTGCAAAATTTTATTTTAAGCAAGAATGTTTGAAAATATTTCTCTAGTAAAGCATTTTATTTTTAGCGATTTCCATGTACTCAATCAAATTGCTTAAAAGTTCTGTGATGTGTCTTCATGATCAGGAACTTCAATAACTTTTAAAATTGCTAAGAACTCACCATTTTGGCATCTTTTACCATCGAATCCTGTCTTACATTGACAGCGATATTCCTGCCTGTTGTTGTGAAGGATGCAGGTGCCACCATTGAGACAAGGTTGTTGTTCACAAGGAGTCTATTTAAAAATAGAATTATCGATAAATACTTAACAAATACTTATAGTCTTAATTCTACACGAGGAAAAACAGATTAATGTTCCTAGTAAAAAGAAAAAAAAAAAGAAGCCTCTAGAAGTTTGAATGTAAGTAATGTCACCGCGGTCATGTTGGCGGCCATTTAACACTGAAAAACTTCTCATTAGCATCCAACATGGCGTCCTTGTCTATGTTATTTGACTCGCTCGGAAATGCATTACCACCCATCAATACCTAGACTTGCTTCAAGTCGTTTACTCTCTTTTCCTCTCCCTGTTCATGAATGTAAAGAAAATTTGGCGAGAGCGACTTGTTTTCCTTGCAGGGATTCGATTTCCGATTCGCGCCAAAAATGTCGCCAATTTATAATTGATTCACCGACGGAAAAACCCGTCGGTAAATTTGGCGCGAGGCAGAGATGAAAAGTCCTCAGTCCCGCCAGCCAAAAAAAAAAAAAAAAAAAAAAAACAACGAAGAGAGGATTTTTGGAAAGTCTAATCAATACCTTGTGACGTCAAATTAAGTAACTTTGATATTATCACCGTTTTGTAAACATTCTTGATTGCTTCAAGCAATAATGATATTTCGTTTTTCCAAAGAAAACACTTGAACAAAACAATGATATTTGTAAATTTGACTCATATTTGAAAGCGTATTATACCTTGTACCAAATGATACAATAATGATAACATTATGTGCACTAAACACTTGCCTAGAATTGAAACACGCAACATTTTGTTTCAAACTCTATTGGAATTTTTGCGCACCGTGTAAACTGAACTTTTGAATACCGGCCTTAGTGTTAGATACATAATTTGACGCCATATGACATTGTGGTCAGTTTCCTCTTGATTTAAGAATTCTACGGTTTTCCTCTCTTCGTTAGAACCCCATCAAATTTAGTTTGGTTATGGAACACTGAGGAAAGTAAGTGTGTTACTGCAGTTTCAGTATAATTTTTAAATCTCATCATTCCTCTAACTACAGATTTGGCTTACCTTGATGCTAAGATGAGTAAAGGTGTTGTTTTTGGTCATGTTGTTCGGGTGACTATGTTTATCGGTTGATAACAGCTCACATACATGAAGTCCATTATTCTGGGCTGTGGTTTGAAAGTTCATCGATTGACACCAAGGAACCCCAGTACAGGCAAAGACACACTCCATTTTATCAGGAACTTGAGTGGTTTGTTGCTGGATGTCTTTGGTGTGGATGGGAAAGGACAGAATTGACTCAGGAAAAGCATCAAACAGGAATTCATCATGTTTGTGATCGTTCTGTTCAGTACATGTGCTGTAGTGTACTGCATATAACAACAGTACTACAGTCAGCCAAGTCATGGCCAAAGATAAGCGATCCTTCGTACTTGAAGGAAAGGGGCTGAAATGACCAAAATTGAAAAGTACTCTCCGTTGTACCCTTGATGATTAAGCTGATTAGCTACTCAGACGTAAGCAATATTGATCTACTCACCATGATGCCATCAATTGTTAGCAGGGATGATATCACGACATCGTCAACCCCTAGCTAAAAATATTTGGTTAAATAGGTTTACAAATCTATTAACCGCTTTTTTTTCTTTCCTTTTCTCTTTCCCCGTTTTTTTCTTTTCATTTATTTATTTTTTCTTTTTTCCCTTTCCTTTCCTTTCCTTTCCTTTTCTTTTCATTTCTTTCATTTTCTTTCGTGACAGAAGAAAACAGAAAACATAAAATGAAAAATAAAAATAGAAATATAGCAAAAAACAATAATAGTCATTATTATTTTTAGAAAAATGGTAATTCTAGGTGAATGCTTTCCAATTTGTGATAAAGCTTCAGTCTTTTGGTTTTGTGTTGATTACCAGCGGTCTCCTGGCTGTTCCTCATTATTTTCTTCCTTTTTTAAGAATCCGAAAATATAATAACCGCTAATCACCTTGAAATCAATACACATTTCTCAAGAAATTATGTTCAAGAAACGTCGTATACTTCAAGGGCATTGAAAACATATAAACACAAACTCCGCATAATGACTAGGTAAAAAGATAAAATAAATGAAATAATTGAGAAATTTAATTTTTATTCAAGTATTAGATCACACATATTTTTTCATATAGTAATAAAATCATCCTTGTGGCTTTTTTACTTTATTTTAGCGTGATGGAATTTTAGTGAAGTTTCCAGCCTATTTTTCTTAACAACACATGCATTGGATAATCAGTGACAACCCTGTTTCGTTTCGTATAACACACTGAACATAAAATAAAAACAAATCTCAACTCTGGTATTATTGTTCATAAGAACTTCACACTAACTGAACTTAACGTGAAAGCACTGGTGTTGTGCAGTGCCAAAAATAGTGACCCGGCTTTAGCAGCTGGATTCTAGATTCTAGAAACCAGATTCGAATAAGAAAGTCAATGTTTGAACGAGGAAACAAGACGGTGTGTTTGCCAAGACGTTACTTTAACATTTCTCTTCTAGAGAAAGAGAATCGACATCCATTTCAAGAACCCTCTCTCGTTGAAATACGATTACGGAACTTCCGGTCTCAAGCGCCAGTTCTAGATTTCCTGGTACTTTAAGACACTAAAAACCTGTGTAAGATATACTCATTTTAGTAAAGATATTCACCAGAAAACTGTCTGCTGAGCTACAAAGCTGAGACAGCTGAGGATCATGGGTAGATAAATGCTTTGTCTCAGCCGCTCGGTAGCTATTGTTGGACTCGATGACCTTGAGATATTTTACCAGTTACAGTTTCACCACCTATAAACATCCTCAATCGGCAGTTTGTATCAAAAGCTTTACTTGCCATGTACGTGTTTTCCATTATCCTCGATGATCTCAGCTTTAAAGGTTTTGGGTGACTAACTTTATTGAAATAACAACGGTATATATCGTGTTGCGGGTTTTCCCCTGTGCTCTTCGTTTTTCTTCTTTTCGGAAAATTCAATTAATTAGGGAACGTTTTCGAATGAACTGTAAAACCTAGGCTCTTTCTTTATCATAAGATAATCATGATAAAAAACACGCAGTTACTAGTGTCGCCAATTACTGGCAGAACGCATCATTGGGCTGTTTTAGGGGACGCTTTAATACTTATATTGCGTTTTTTTTTCCTGATAGCAAAAAGTAATAGGAATTGAAAGCATAATTACCATACCGTGTTGATTTTCAAATTTCTTTCGCTTCTGGATGCATAAACTTACAACTGCCTAATGAAGCGTCCCTCAAACAGTCCTATAATGCAATAAATTTCTACAACTTCGATCCGAAAAGGCTAATACTTTCCCTGTACCAATGCCTAAAAAATAATGAAATCGCAACAGAATAAAAAAAAAAAAAAAAAAAAAAAAAAAAAATTATTGACTTTGTGATTTTTAGGGTATTAATTATTAATGAGATGTAGCAATTGTTTCACAGGCTTGCTTTTCGACCAACGTAATCCTGAGGGAATCTAGAACTGTTGATTTTTACGGGAGGAAGAAATAAAATCCAGAGAAAAGAAAATCTGGAGAAAAGCCCTTAAAGAGCAGGAGACAAACACTGCCCATTCAGAGAACCGAACAAGAGTGAAAGTGTGAGACTGAAGCCTCATTCACACCAACTGACCTTGGTATTTATTAATTTATCTATCGCATTTCCTTCGTCGTTTGGCTGCCATCTTTATACAGGGTTAAAATTACCTCCCCAAAGTAGTTTAGTTAAAGAAAGTTGTTAAGTTAGGCGTACAGGCTGATGGAAGGGCACTAGTTCAACTAAACAACCTTTAAACATGTTTAAAGGTCCGGTGTAAATGGGGTATAAGAGAAGGATTAAGATGGAGTAAGTTTATGTAATATAATAAACTAAGGTCTGATTAATTAAAATTAATTTACATCAGTATCCAGATACTTGAAGCCTTCTAGAATGGTGTAAGAAATCAGCACAACATTATTATAAGCAATACCAATGATTATGAGTAATCCCAAGCACTTAAAACCTTAACATTTAAGTCAACACAGTCTTACTAATGAAATACAAAAAGTAAGGCATAATAAATCCCCAAAAAACGTTTACTCGGGGTATTACAATTCAGGTACATTTACGTATTAATTTGGCAAGTTATTGCAGAAGGAACACATTTTCTGTCCTACGGTCCGTAACATTTCACCACTACATCCTTTGAATGAGTACAACTATCTACCATTCCCCATCCCGCGTGGCTGCAGTCTTCAAGCCTAGTTTCGATTCCCTTGCAAGATACTTTACTCATCCATATTTGACTAGACGGTTCAACTTTTTGCTCTCCAGCCACTTCAAAACCCTCGGTATCTTTGAACCCAAGCTGTCTGCAAGCTACACTTGCACCGTTCTTGTCGAATCCTTCTCCACATACAGTACCCCACTGATCTTTGAAATACACCTCTAAACGTCCTTTGTTACTGTTCTCTGCCCCGGCCAGTCGTATTGGTGGAATATCTTTAAATATAAATAATGAAAGCATGAGGGTTGGAGAGAGAGAGAGAGAGAGAGAGAGAGAGAGAGAGAGAGAGAGAGAGAGAGAGAGAGAGAGAGAGAGAGAGAGAGAGAGAGAGAGAGAGAGAGAGAGAGGAAAAAAGGAAATGAATATAAAGTGGATAAAATGAAGGAAAAAGGTTGAAGAAAGATAATAAAACAAGATTAGAAGCTTCCAAAAAATCGGCTTCAAGGTTTGAAAAAAAAAGACAACTTGAGAATAACACTCACTTTTTTTGATTTCATCGCCACTGGATTCATTCCCTAATCCACAGCTATAGTCTTGTCTGTTGCTATGAAGGATGCAAGGAGTTTCTTTCAGACACGGATTCTCTGCACACGGGTTCTACAGGATGAAACAACACCGTCATTAACTAAAACTTTTTGCCAACGTAAAATATCAACTAGTTATCGATACCCTGGCTAAACTCCCTTGCTGACCAACGTCATGGCACGGCTGCCTATTATATCACGAATTCTGATCAGAATTCAGATCCTTGACTTCAGATCGTTAGGTTTTCAGGGGAGGGATGGATTAAAACGGGAGAACCGGGAAAAATACTCGCGAATTAGCGGAGAGACCAAATAAACATGTAAAGCTGAGTAAAAGAATCGCTTATCAGAAGCCAAAAGTGAGAGGCGAGTGCACTACTGCTGCACCACCCATGATTCCCCTAAGATGATGATAAATTCTAGGTTATAATATATATACCTTGATGCTGAAATGAGTAGATATCTTGTTTTGTACCATATTCTTCGGGTGAGTATGTTTATCGGTTGATAACAGCTCACACACGTGAAGTCCATTTTTCTGGGCTGTGGTTTGAAAGTTCACCGATCGACACCAAGGAACCCCAATACAGGCAAAGATACACTCCATTTTATCAGGAACTTGAGTAGTTTGCTGCTGGATGTCTTTGGTGTGGATGGGAAAGGAAAGAATGGACCCAGGAAAAGCATCAAAAAGTAAACCTTTGTTCCAGTTGGTATCGTCATCGTACTGGTCAGTAGTACATGTGCTGTAGTGTACGGCATATACCAGCAGCACTACAGACAACCCGGTCATGATGAAGGATGGTCGATCCTTCGTACTCGAAGGACGTGCAAAACTGACCAAAATACCAGAATGAAAACTGTATTCAAGTAAAAAAACTTAGTTTTCTTTTGTTATCAATGTTTTTGTTCGAAGGAAATTTCAAAGTTTAAATTAAGTGGTTTATATTGTTAAAAAGCAGTGACCTTAAAAGTACAAGATTAGATTAATGGTCTACGATACAACATGGCTATTTCGTTAATTGATATTTTCGATGATTAAAGTTCCCCTTTATCACGAAAAATCCATTGAATTAGCCTCTTTTTTTAGTGGCAAAATTAAAAGCATGTCAATACTAAGGGCTCACGAAATCTTGGCTTTATGATCAAGTTACGATACATGCTCACACAACTTGTATTTTCCGACTTTTGTTACAGGAAAACTAAAACTACTTTTTGAAAAAAAAAAACTTGCGGCGCAATACACGTGCACGTACGTTGAAACGCTGCGTGCGGCAGAGACGTAGAGTCAATGTTAAAAGTATTATTTAAGACTGTACTAAGGATGTTTTTGCAAATAGGAGCACTTTTACGCCAAACCATTAATTGATTTTAATAAGTAATGGCATTTAACCAGCTTTTCTTCTATTGAATTCGGCTAATGGAATTTAGAACGCTTGATTCATGTGGAGGAAGGAAAAAAAGAAAGAAAGAAAGAAAGAAAGAAAGAAAGAAAGAAAGAAAGAAAGAAAGAAAGAAAGAAAGAAAGAAAGAAAGAAAGAAAAAGAAACCGGAGAAACCTCACATGAAGCCGTTTGCATTAGCTAGAGGCGAGCGTTCTCACTGCTATCTACCTATATAAATGCTCTAACAATATAATAGCTAAAAATGAAGAAACATAAGTACGTACTTACTTAACCCCTCGCCCCAATTGCAGCATAGGCCATCAATCACTTTAATTTCCTACAGGTAGCACGGTTTTGACAGCTACAAGTACCTTCTCCGTGAATTTCTCGGCCTCCACATTTTCCTTTTACCAATAGGATTTTAGGTCATTTCAGGCCTATCTAATGAGTGATATTTCCAACAGACTCCCTCAAAGTCCTATTTCCTACATCTTATCTGCACGGAAACATTTCTGATTTATCTTTCCAACGAAGTTTGAAGATCTTTAGAATACGCAAACAGTTATTGGTGTTAAACTAACATACGTAATCTAATGATAACAATGACGATCAACGTTTTCCGGGCAAAACAAAAATCATGTTTATGCGAGTTGGTCGAATGTTTCAACTTTAACTTTAAAGATTTAATATCGCACTCGGTAAATTAAGATTTTTCTGTGGTTATTAATTTGTTTCATGCTAACACCAAACACCTAAAGAAAAAGAGACGAGAAAAACAAACAACATTTTATTGATAATAATATATTTGAAAGGAAAATCAAAAAAAAAAAAAAAAAAAAAAATTACATCTATGTTGTATAAGTCCTAGACTAATTCTAAGGTCCAGTTCAGAAGTCGAACACTATGCTATTGCCGCGTCGAATCGAAATCTCTTTGAGGTCGACTGGAATCCATTAAATTTGACGGCTGATTAGAACGTCGCAATTAATTTAACACCATCTTGCTTCACGATGATGCATATTAGCATGTCAAAGAAACTAACGATACGAGGTTAGGAAGTTTTTTAAACCAGTTAAAATAATTCGCTGGACTTTTACAGTTAGCAAAGAAAAAAAAAATTCTTGTCGTGCTACAAAAACTACAAAAATCTTATCTCAGTCCGTTTGGGGTCTTTTTCGTAATCGGCCAAGCACACGATGAACCAATATGTTACTGGCAAACGACGCCAGAATCTTCACTATGGCTGCAGCCGGCATTGTTACTAATCCATCCACGATACCCACACGATAACAAGGAGGTTTCACTGCCAATACAGAAAGTGTCATCAATCCATATTGGACCGCTACCCTGGCCATAGGTTGCACTGGTTGGAGCCGAAGAAGCACTGGAATATCCAAGCTCACGACAAACTACATTAGCGTCATTCATGTCCCATGCATCATCGCATACTGTACCCCATTGGCCGGCATGGTACACCTCGACACGACCAGAATTAGAAGCACCGTTTACGAGCCTAACTCTCTTCTGGCACTCAACAGAAGCGTCTTCTGAATGACCGCAGTTGTGGGTTCCCCATCGCGGGCTGTTACAGTCGAGAATGTTAGCCTCGGAGCCCGTGCAAGCTAAGTCATCCAACCAAATCTGGCCAGAGCCTTGACCGTGCTGAGCATTGGAATGTGCTGCAATTGCCCCGGGGAATCCAAGTTGTTTACATACTACATTTGCGTCGTTCATGTCCCAATTGTCGTCACAAACTGTTCCCCACCGATTGTTGTAGAACACTTCAACTCTCCCCATGCGAGAGGAACCGCCAACAAGACGCAGGGATCCTGGAGTCAGTGCTATATGATAAATACAAAGTTGAACAAAATTAATGACCGAAATATGGATATAGATTTTTTTCAGTAACAGTGATTTCGCACCAATGGCATTCATTAATAACTGCTGAATTTGAACTAAAGGATCCAAGGAAGCTAAGTACGGATGTTCGCTGCTAATGCGCTACCTCTTGCTGTCGTGATTATATGTTCGATTTCCGGACCTACTATTATATATGCGAGTAGCGTTGCTTTTTGATTCTCCTTTGCTTCGATGGTTTTTCTAGCGATTCTCTTCTCTGTCTTCTTCCCTCCTAGAAAACCAACTTCCAAATCTAAAATACAATTTGTTCATAGCACAATGTCACTGACAGTTTTGTTGGCCACTGATCATGTGCTGCCATCGTAAAACGAGCACCATTTAATTACGTAAAATCGATTTTAACCAATAACAGCGATAGAGATTATTGCTTTTCCTAACAAAATGTTCGAAACCCGCAGTGTTACGGGCAAGGTCACGGCACGACAAGACCTTGCTAAGTTTTTTCGGAGTCGTACGAAACTTTGCTATAATATTTGATTAATTAAGTCATTGAAATCTGATTCCTCACCTTCATATTTAGCAGAAAACCCATTATTGGTCGCTGAACCGTCTGTAGTGAAAGTTATGTAAAGTTGAGTCGAGGAACTTGTTAAATAGGGAGGTAATGTACTTCCACTGTAAGAGCCTATTCGGAGAGACGAAGTGGAACTACCATCATAGACTCTAATGTAGTCAAAACTACTCTCTGTTAGGAATGTCTTAAAGTAAAGACCGATATTGGTGTTGGACGAGATGCTCCAGTGGCAGTTTTGATTGTCGCTGTAATGTCCTGGGTAGCTGGGTGACATGATCTCACCACCATGGGGGATGGTAGATTGGTGAAGGAAGCCACAATTATTGGAAGCAGTCATTGTAATCGCTGAAATTGATAGCAAGGAATACAATTATTTTATTAATCAGATCTCTCTCCCTTGATGCAAAATCTAACAGGCTAAATTCAGCCAAGAGGTTGTTTCAGGGTACAGATAAAATTTCATAGCTTTAAATAAAATGTGTATTGCAAGGGAAAAGTTTCCGGGGAAACAAATATGATTAGTGCTGACTTGTCGGCGAATAGGGACTAGTCTTATGAAACATACCATTGCAAGTACGCCCATCACCAACATATCCATTATTACAAACGCACTTGTAAGATCCACGAGTATTTACACAGCGTGCGTTACTATGGCAACCATTAGAACCAGAACATTCGTTGATATCTGTGGCGAAAAAAATTTAATAATAATTTAACTTTACACCCTTAGAATCAATATGAGGTGGGATTAGTGAATTGGGGGGAATTATGTTTATAAAACTTTGTCATTGGGTTGCTTAAATTTGCCAACATTTGAAACATTAGGTTTTTCACTTTGCGGCGCTGCATTGTCCAAATCAACAAAAAAAACTACTTCATTTTATGTCCACCAAATATGCATAATGAAAGCATAATCTTTCTGACAATATCAATCGGAAGGAAATATTCTATTCGGGTATAGAGGTTTTGCACCATCACGTGCCGGTGCCCATAATACAGCTTGGGCTGCCTGTGGTTAGATTACAGAACAATAAAATTACTTTCCTCTCGGGAATTGAATTCTTTCTCATGTAAAACGGCTGTATTGTTCCTGCCATGCAAAATGGCTGCCGTCACGTGATATTCAAATATTAATAATATTTATTTTGAAGAATGAGAAGGATGTTTGTATCGGTTACCTTGACAATGTGAATGAAGTGTCACATAACCAACTGGGCATCTGCAGACATACGAACCAACAACGTTAACGCAAGTGGATCCTGGAGGACAGTCGTAGAGGGACTCACTGCATTCATCAACATCTGGCGGTAACAATAAAAAACTAGGTTAACAGGTACAGTAGCAGCAGATGAAAATGATGAAGATGAAGATGTTTATGAAGAAGATCTAGAGGAAGAAGAAGAAGAAGAAGGAAAAGAAAGATAAGAAAGAGCAGAAGGAAAAGAAGAAGAAAACGACGACGAACAAGATGATGATGATGATGATGATGATGTTGATAATGATGATGGTGATAATGATGGTGATGATGATGATGGTGATGATGATGATGATGATGATGATGATGATGATGATGATGATGATGATGATGATGATAAAGAGGAAGAATACAGCAGGAGCCAGAGGGAATCAAACACAACAAAAAAGATGGCCAGAGTATATGCCTTCTTTTATTTTCATTACCTTTTTTACAAGTTGCATTGTTGCACATGGAACACGAAACGTCGTTCCAGTAATAGCCTCGATCTTTGCCTAAGGTATGGACACAGTCCTCGTTTTGATAATCATTGGGTTGGCCATTTGCCCAGTATGTAAAGTTAAGCGTCTCCCCATTGTTCCACGAAAACAATCCTTCAACATTGATGTCATTAAGTCCAATCCAATTCCGCTCTCCTCCAATCTGTTTCTGAATGTACACATTTTCTGCTTGTGACTGAACACTTGCAAGGTTGGCACCGAGAGTCGAACACATCGCTTCCGCATTGTTCCAGTTATCACAGGATGAACTTGTATAGTAGCAGGCACCATTGAAATAGTCCCAATCCTCAATGCATACGTCTGTACAGGACAAACATTAATGGTAAATCTTATTTTATTGTCAACTTCTTCTGATTTTATTGGCTATTGGATAAGGTTTTGAAAGGAAATAAGGCTAGGATTAATTTAGGAATGACTTACCCGATAGAATGGAGTATGTTACACTAATCGGATCGTATTGGTTCACATACAGCTCTTTGACACAAACTTTGAAATGCGTGGTATTTACTCCCTAAATACGAAAGAAATGTATAAGATGAGGTAACGAATCAGCAGTGTGATCAGATGATCCCGAGTCTTGAAAGAAGTATGAATTAAAGGACATAGGATCTTGCTTTTTGCCTCAATTGGCATCACGACTGGCTTTTGATATTGAATCAATTATTCACACTTACTTCTATCCAGGCAGATATTCCATTGCAAACAGGGTCTACCCGACCTCCTCCTGTTTGATGCTTTGCCGAGATGATAACAGTTGGAGCGGTTCTATGTCTGAAACTGAACTGCTTGTCCTGGTAAAGACAAGATTAACTTAACTGAGAATTGTCTCGGTGGGATTCATAACAAACAAATCGACCAACCGACCAACTGACTGACTGACCAGCCAACCTACCGACCAAGAACTGTTCAACCAGCAGACTACAGACAGGCAGGTTGACAGAAAACCAAGTAAGCAACAACAACAACAACAACAACAACAACAACAACAACAAATAAGACAAACGAATAAGAAATATTTACCTGACAGAATGCAAAGTTGTTTTTCTTGGAAGGCTGCTGAGTGTTTGAAAACGCGATTTCTCCATGTTCTGCGAAAAGTGGGCGATGAAGAACATCAAATGCTAACCAGTTCTATGAGACATTTTAAAGAAACCGAGGATTAGTTAGAACAATGATTGACCACGGTCAAATCAATACTTTTTTCGTCGTTCTCCATGTCTGTCTGTCTGTCTGTCTGTCTGACTGTCTGTCTGTCTGTCTGTCTGTCTGTCTGTCTGTCTGTCTGTCTGTCTGTCTGTCTGTCTGTCTGTCTGTCTGTCTGTCTGTCTGTCTGTCTGTCTGTCTGTCTGTATGTCTGTATGTCTGTCTGCCTGGCTGTCTATCTGTCACTCTTGTTCTCTAGATCTACTATTAAATAGTTTAAATGAAGAGGAAATTAAATTTGAAGAACATTCAGATGCTAATTACCAAAGATATTCCATCATGTTCGCCATCGAAGTTCTGTAGCTCTCTCAAACAGATCTTGAAAGATTGTGCTGTAGCATCCTCTATCCACACGCTGGCTGAGTCATGCTTTTGTCCTGTTCTAAAGTGTTCAGCACTTACAAACAATGTAGGAGTAGATCGGAATTTGCCCTGAGAATATATGAGTATACGAGTATTTAAGATTGTAGTCTATCAGGGATTGCCGGAGATGTGGCTACCAAAACAAAAGTGACCCAAAATTTAGTAATAGTCCCCTTCACAGTTCCATGCGCCATCTTGAAAGGTAGCCGTAAATTTGCATCGAGGCAAGACGAACGGACGAATGTCTCGCTTCGATGCAAAGGTACGGCTACTTTTCAAGATGGCGCAGGGAACTGTGAAGGGGACTATTGGAAATTAAAACTTTCAAGGTATCAGTATAGGAGTATCAATATTGAGAGATATACGAGAAAATGATTATACTTAATGAATAACTTACTGTTGGGAGGTTGACAGTTTTGCATGTCGTGCCTGTCCACCATTTAGCAACTTTTTCCTCCCCAGCCACTCCTCCCCTAGGTGCTCCTTGGTATGCTACCCAGTCTATGGAAGCAAAGTCGATGGCAGGTTTATCATTCCTCCCTGCTTGAGTCAAACAAGCTGTAAAGTTCTTGTGATTGACATTTTCAATCCACTGCACTGTTGCCTCGTGGACTTGAGACGGTTGGGAAGAATTCTGATAGTTGACTGTTACTTGGACGTGGACTCGTTTATCGGGATAGAATATCCCTTGCTTGAATTCAATGGTCTCACACTGGTCGTGTGCCCAAACTTGCCTTTGTTGAATTGTCATGCGTCCTTTAGCGAATGGAAAATCTAGAGAAGAACAATTCGTTATAAGGATTACGTGGACGATATATACAGTCCTTCATTAAAAAAAGCCTCATGCATACAGGCGTCCAGTCTGTCTAAAGATTGCTTATAGATAATTAGATGATTTAATTTTCAAATTTCTATTTCCTTGCTTTACTTCCCTTTAATTTTCTTTCCTTCCTTCCTTCCTTTTTATTCACTTATTTCTTGATCCTTTTTTAGTATGTTTTTGAATTTTTGGTGCTAATTTGAAATTCATACATTAGCTCTCTCTCAAGTTCATATAGTTTTTGAGAAACAAAAATTATGAAACTATAATGAGCAAGTAAAATCAGAGAGTTCGGCGAGTGCATGATAATAACCATCACAGCTTCCTGGATGATATAATGTGTAGTTTCCTGCTGTTCTGCACACTTCTCGTCTTAAGAGACAAAGATTGTTGAAGGTTACTCCATTCGATGCACAAACAGGGTCTTCATAGGATGGACACTGTTCAACGCAGGTACACCGGGCGTCATGAGCAGAGAAAGCTTTACAGTAAGCAAAGTAGTCACACGAGACATTTATACAAGGATCCAAATCTAAAGAAAAAAAAAACATTTTATTTTAAATTTGTTCTCTATCCCTTGCCCTGTGTTCCTTGCACTCTGTCCCCTGTCCTTTGTCAGCACAGACGTTTCCTGTTCCTCGTCTTGGCACCCTTACTCTGTCCCTGTCTAACCCCTGTCTTCTGTATCCCATCCCTACCCGCGACTCCGCGAGCCCTATGCCCTGTAATCTGTCTTGTAAGTCCTGTCTCCTGTATTCTGTTGCTGTACCGTGCACCCTGCCTCCTACCTCCTGCCCATTTGTCCCTTTCCGCTGTCTCCCTCCCATACCCGGTTCCCTGTCCTATGCCATCTGTCAAATGTACTCTGTCCCTTCTCTCCTTCCTCCTATCTCATACCCCTCGATCATTCCAGCTATTATCCCCTTCCTAATTCCATGTCTTTATACCTCCAACGACAAGAAAGTCAACATTGACAGGATTATGCGGATCATCTGTTCCTTGCAAATCCTTGTGGCAAACTCGAAAATAAGCTGTTGTTACTTCCTAAGTATGCAAAACGGTAAAAAATAGTTAAAGTTCTCTTAGCATGCCGTTAATTGTTCATGAGACTCTCAGGCATAACATTAGTAAATCAAAACTCACCTCGATCCAGACATGGATTGCGTTATTTTCTGGTAGAACTGTAAAACGATCATTCGAGTCCTGTCGATGATTTGCTGTCACAATGACGGAAGGCGGAGCATGGAACGGATTGGTGAAATTCTGATACTGTTATACGTGAAAAAAGGCAAAATAAAGAGATCAATAAACGAGGCCACTTGGCCGTAAAGTTACTTTTACGTTACTGTTGTTGAGGTGCATGGAATTTATATATAGTGGAAGAAGTATGATTTGAACTACCTTGCAATACGCATAGCTTGTACTTGCATTGGGTGCACCATTGTTAAGGAATGGAACTCTGCCAGTCTCTTCGACGCCCCACCAAGATGGGTTGTTACGGCTCATCGCAATCCAGTCCTAAGGAATGAATGTTAATAGCTGGGTTTCAATCAGCTGATAAAAGTCTTTGAATCTCATTATCTGCTCCAAATGGTGGTCAAACACTGACCACCATGTGCTGTCAACCAGAAAGAATAATATTGAAAACTTTTGATTCAGCTGATAAACATTCGGCACGAAACAGGAAATGACGTGTGAAACCCACATAAACCATAGACCACATGTCAGTTTTTTGAAAACAAGATTCTTAGCTTGAGTATTTGTATCAATAGCTGGGTTTCACTTGACGTCATTTCCTGTCTCGTGCGGAATGTTCGTCAGCTGAATCACAAGTTTTCAAGTTGACAGCACATGGTGGTCAGTGTTTGACCACCATTTGGAGCAGATAATGAGATTCAGAGACTTTTATCAGCTGATTGAAACCCAGCTATTTATTTATATATATATTTATTTAAAGATTCGCCCAAAGGCAGGTAAATTAATGACATGACACGTGGTCTGGAACACACGAGTTAATTATATAAATAGCTCGATTTTATAGCGGGAAATCTCCAAAGAATATATACAATGTATGACAAGGACTTTGATTGTTCGCATAAAACTGAGGCAACAGATATGTTGGAAAGTTTTATCCTTGTTAAGAAATAGGTAATCTTTATTATTTTATGAATAATTTTTGATAATATTTGAGACAATAATGTCCTTTTGTTGTGGCTACGTATCAATATTTTGAAAGGATTGCTTGAAGGAATTTTTTAATAATGATTGTTGTTCTCTGAGCTTTACTTACAACTTCTATGTTTTCATGTACTCCGTCAAAATTGCGAAACTCGCGTAAACAGAGCGTAAAATGATCATTGGATATGTCTTCAATCCATACAGTCGCTGCGTCTTGTTTCTTATTGGCTTCTCCTTTGTGGATGACTGTTGCAAAAACCAAAGGACTTGACGTAAACAACTACAAACAAGAATATCATATCTTTAATAAACATTGTCCATCGATTGAAAAAAAAATCATGAAATCCAAAATTAGTACTCTGATTGGAGTCGATTAAAGTTAAAGTTGGAATTGGATTTGACTTGGGTTTTACAGTGCTTCCTAATCGCACGCGCGAAATCGTACACTTAAATTAAACTAATAGCCAATGTGCATGAGCTCGAAATTCTAGCACAAAGCATGATGGGTAAGTGAGTTCTTACGCTTTTTTGGCTTCTCTAAAAATCCGTCTGATAATTTTTCCTTCGACATTTTCTATGGAAATAAAAGGATTTCAGCAGACGAAAATAACAAAGTAATTTTTCTGACAGTTCCTTTGATTTCCCGTTTTGTACATTTTTAAAAAACTCACTTTCCCAGAGTGCTTTGTGAGCTTTCAATTGATGCACATTGCCTATTAAAGTATTAAATGACATTGTCGGAAAATGCTTTTTTTAAAGCGCGCCTGCTTTTAAAATATATGGAATGTTATGAGAATGCCTTGAGTGACGTCGACTTCCACCCCAAAACTAACGCGTCGCGACAGCGATCCGCTCATGAAGCACTTTTAAGTAGACAGTTATTATGGATCAAAGGTTTTACTGATAACATCCATATGACATCCAGATATACAAAAGCATTAATGAATTCGAAAAGCTCCTGACATTCTCGTAACATTTGATAATGATATTGAAGAATAAAACTGTTTAGATTTGAGAGAAGATTTAATAAAAATGGATAAGGTGAATGGGCCGGAGAAAAAAATCCTAAAAAAAGGAGATTGAACAGCAGCCATTAGCGTTCCACTTGATAAGTATTTTTTTCGTAATTGAGATTATACATCATAGCTCTTCAGCGCTCAATACCTGTGCATATGAAACTCTGTTGCATGTAGTTCCAGTAGTCCAGCTGCTGAACACAGATCTCCCTTGAGAAACACCCGGCTGTGTTCCCTCAAATGCAACCCAATCAATAGTAGCATTACCATTAGAGCCTTTCCCGCCTTCAGCTACACAGGCCACAAAAGAAGTAGTGGACACAGACTCCACCCATGGGAACACGGATTGGTGGACTTCGGATACCTCGGAGCCATGATTAACCGATACAAATACTCGGATCCTGTCGGCAGGTCCTGTTAGGGTTGTTGGGAAGTTGATTCGCTGGCAATGGAAATCGCTTGACGGGGAATTTGTGCGAAATGTGCCGTACTGCAGACCTACGAATGCACACCAATTTCGTTATTTTTTTTAAATTCTTTATTATTATTATCATGTATGATTGTCCCACTCTGTGAAGTATCAGCCAAAGCTAGACTTTTTTATTCATGGTCGAAATTGTATCAAAAGCCTTGATTTATAGGAGTATATTTTATAACTACTCAAGTTTTTACTGAGTAAGGTCAAGGTAAGATAACTATGTCGAATGTCTGTAGCACGGCTTTCAATGAAAGCTAACTGTGTACACTTCTGTTCATACTCCCTCTGTCAATCAGTGCTCTTCTCCAAGGAAACTCTTATAAAGACTAAATAATTTAATTAGAAATAAATAATAGATTGATGAGAATATAACCATTTTGTTTTAGTATATACCAACAACTGAAGATAATCTCACTGAACAATGTTAGTCCTACCTTCAAAACAGTGAAATAATCACACATGTTCAGTTTTGCAAAGATAGTGAATTTCTAATTTATTTTTTTAAAATTGATTTTATATGACAGCGTTCTTGCGGTTAGGTGTGTTATAAAAATAGATTTTGATTTTAAAGACACTATACTAGAAAAATATTTCATTAATGACGCTGCTAAAATTACCTCCTAATTCGAGATTCAAGAAAAATAATTTTAAAAAAATTATTAGAAATTACATGGGCAATAAAAGAACTTGATATGGTAATGAAATTCCAGATATCACTTGCCTTTTCCAGCACCAACGAATACCAGAAGAACTAGTAGGTATCCTAACGCGTGTACCTGCATGGTGCCCTGCTATCAGTCGAGGCCTTGCCCAAGCGAAGACCTCAATAAACTGACCAAATAACTTTTCTAAGCATGTTAATAATATATAAAAGTAATAGTCGTGATTAAAATTAATAATCTTGAAACTTTTCTGTAGTGTATTGAAGGATCTTATGTGGGGAGATTTTATTATTTGATCTTTTGATAAAATCAGAATTTAAAGCAGTCAATCAATGACAATATTGAATGTAACCTTAATGGCTCTTCAAGAAAACGTTACCGGCACCATCTAACTCAATGACCTGTGTCCACCTTGTCCACAAGATTACTAAAGAATAGGCTCGTGTACTTGTAAAAAGCAAGCTTAAGTTGGTAAGAAGATGTTTTGATTTTACTATGGTCCGAGATGCATTTCTTACATTCCACAAAGTGCTTTATTCTCTGAACTTACCTGTGATAGGAAAAAGATACCATGTTAGCTGATTTCATATTCCCAGTAGATATATTATTAAACATTTTTTTTTATCAGTTCCCTTAATCTCAAAAAGAATATAAAAGATATAGTCAAGGTTATAGTAATCACGTGGTATTTTATTCATGAAATGTGCGTCACACAAAACCCGTTTTAAACAATCCTGGTTCAGCTTTAAAAAACTACAATTAGTCTATAATGAAGCAGTTTGTGATATGTTGAATAACGAAGCAATGTAATCATAAAACCACTGGCACACAGGAAAAAAAAATAAACTTCACTTTTTAAAATACCTCGAAAAGGACAGAAAAAATGAGTTGAAATGTTTATTATCTGTTTTCAAATTAGTTGAAACGTAAATATAATTATTGTGAAACTTCTTTCAAGTTTCGAATTCCCTTTAATAAAAACAAACTTCATTTACAAAAGTGCTAAAAGTTCAACTTTAATGCTAAAACGCTCTAGAATAGATAGGTTTCAAGGCAGAAATCAACAGCAAACCAAGAGCAAGAACAACGAGAAATTTTATTTCTTAATGAAGAAAGTGTGTTGTTTTTGCTCTCCAAGGTGGCTGCAGTACTACATTGTGAAACACTTTTTCTTAGAAAATGATTTTGAAATGCATACCCATGCACAGACGATTTCCTCTGGTGTCACTTTGAATATGATCGTTTGTTTGTACATTTTGATATAATTTCACTTTGTAATAAACGTTAATTAGAAGTAAATTGTAATGAAAATCAAGTTTACTTGTCGTTTCATTGTTTCAAGTTAAAAATATGCCTGAGAAAAAATGAACTATGCACCACTTCTTACTACCCTGCGGTTATAATAGCTTTTTTTACTGGATACAAACAACTCCAGCGTCTTCGCTATGACTGCAGTTCTCTATTCCCCATCCCGCGTGAACACAATCTTGAAGTCTTTCTTCGCTTCCGATACAGCGCACATTATCCAGCAATATAGGACCAGACCCTTGACCAAATTTTGCTCTAACTGAAGCACTTTGAGCATCTCTGAACCCAAGCTGTCTGCAAACTACACGTGCATCGTTCATGTCCCATTTATCATCACATACCGTACCCCACTGACCATTGTGATAGACCTCTACACGTCCTTCGTAATGGTTTGCTGATCCTTTCAGTCGTAGTGTAGGAACTTTAACTTCAAATAAACGTTAAGAGAATACTTTAGGGCGATAATCGACAATCGGGTGACACTTGTATAGAAAATCATTTTTTCCCTAATTTCTCAATAGAAATCCTTTGGCGAACTATTTTGGTAATTATCCATTAATGACTGCGTGAAAAATGCTAGTAGCTCAGTACCTTTAATGATTTATGATTTATGATTTAAATAGTGCCCTTTCTATGTATATATAATCAAAGGCTCTTTACAATCATGATAAAAACACTTTGAGTTATCATCATAACTAACTCACATTTTTGGCAGCCATAGTCTTGTCTGTTTTTATCGAGGAAACAAAAGCTATCTCGGGGACAAGGGTTGACTTCACATGGATTCTGTAAAACAGAAATTATTAATCAACACCAACATTAATCTATAAATTAATGAGCTCCTGACTATCTATTGTTATCTTAGTAAAGAAATCTTACTATAGCAATTTTACTTTATACTCGTTACTATGTAACGGAAGCTTTTTTTAAAAGTGAATCATGCCTTAGAAGTTGTTGGAATACTTTTTTTCTTATCGCCAATCGACATCTGCAGTTATTTTGTTACAGAAAAAAGGCAAAAAATATCATAAAAAAGTAAAATAAATGAAGTATGAAATAGAAGAAAGCTCTAAAGAAATACATTGTTTTAAAATTTGTACCTTGATGCTGAGATGGGTAAAAGTGTTGTTTTGTGTCATGTTATTCGGATGAGTATGTTTATCGGTTGATAACAGCTCACACACGTGAAGGCCATTATTCTGGGCTGTGGTTTGAAAGTTCATCGATCGACACCAAGGAACCCCAACACAGGCAAAGACACACTCCATTTTATCAAGAACTTGAGTGGATTGTTGCTGGATGTCTTTGGTGTGGATGGGAAAGGACAAAATGGACTCAGGAAAAGCATCAAACAGGAATTCATCATGTTTGTGATCGTTCTGTTCAGTACATGTGCTGTAGTGTGCGGCACATACCAGCAGTACTCCAAACAGCCAACTCATTTTTTTCTGTTTTCAACCCTCGATCCTTCCTTAGCGATAATCAACTGACCAAAACACCAACGCGCTGTTAATCAGTTTATTTAGTTTAATGAGCATGCCAGCAAACGCTTTTATTCAACTTATAAGAAATTAATATTTCGAATTTTCAATTTAAAGTAATCAGTGCCTATAAGGAACATACAAATACAGTTATGACAGTTGTCAAGATCTTAGTCATTTAAGAGAAATTGAAAGAATTGGAAAAAAGGAAAATCATAAGAAAAAAAAATTGATCAGGGAACAAATTGCAATTTTAAAAACTAGTTTGCATTAGAAACGTGTGTTGTAATAATAGAATATGTCTAAAGTTAATAAAATTAGTTCTTTTGATTTTGCACTAGTAACACGACGTTTCCACGAGCAAGGGTGTACGGACTCATTTTTTCTGTTTCTGCACCCTCGATAATTACGAAGCGTCTTGATTTTTTGGATTCCCTCAATTGCAGTCCTTACTCAGATAGGTGGAAATTGGCAGTCAATACACAGGAGAGTGTGCGGCATGTTGCCTAATTCGACGCAGTTAAAGCATTTTAAGAAATGTAGCACAAAAACGTGTCGGAAATGTTTACGCAGAGGACCTGGTAAAAATCAGTTATATGTTATGTGTATATAAAATTGTTACAGTCCAATACCAGCTTCTTCTGTTAGTTTATTGTCAATTTTAGGAATATTACAAGTAACTTGAAAACTATTTTAACTATAAAAAGGAATACTAAATTGACGTTTCGGACTTTAGTCCTTCGTCGGGTTTTTTTCCTTCATTTACGCTGTATTCACCGATGGCGCCTAAACTAGTTCATTCGCCAACCGGTCTCTTTTGTATAATCTTTGTTCAACTACTGACCTCTTGCTATGCCTGCTTAGCAACACAAAATACTACAATATTTTGCTAATATGATTACTAGTTTTATGCTTTAGAATTACATTTTGATGAACAGGCACCTATTCCTTTTTATTTCTAGTTTATACGTAGTAATTAAAATCTTAGCATCCCGTGAGGCTATGAAAACCTCTTTTAATGAATACAAACAACACCCGCGTCTTCGCTATGACTGCAGTTCTCTATTCCCCATCCCGCGTGAGCACAATCTTGAAGTCTTTCTTCGCTTCCGATACAGCGCACATTATCCAGCCATGTAGGCTCAGACCCTTGACCATATGAAGCGCCTGAGGTAGCACTTTGAGCGCCTCTGAACCCAAGCTGTCTGCAAACTACACGGGCATCATTCAAGTCCCAATCATCATCACATACCGTGCCCCACTGACCATTGTTATAGACTTCTACACGTCCTTCGTAATAGTTTGCAGATCCAACAAGTCGCACTGTGTATGTAAAATCTTTCGAATAATCTATAAAAGAAGGTTGAATGATTTTAAGAAACAAGCACAAAGTATACAATATAATGAAGCCTAAAGATACAAGAATGAAAGAATTATCGTCCAGAACGACCGCATATTTCTCCGTTTCTATAGTAACCAGCATAACACCGATAAGTGATCGAACCAACAGTGTTTGTGCAAGTAGCATGGTTATGGCAGTTATGAGCACTGGTAGATCCCTTGATTTGATTTTTTCTCCGGTTTTCCTTCATATCATAGATCGACAGCAAAACCTAAAATGTCCAGTTCGATCTGTATGTTATAGCCGTGCCCTGACTTAGATCAGCCAAGTAATTATATCGAGGATGTTTTGTTCGAGGCCGAGTTTGTTCCTATAATCTTTCAGTATATCATTATTTTCATAATGAAGTAAGGTACAAACCTCGTTCACAGGTGTAAGGGTGACAGGCAGAACAAGTAGCGTCTTTCCACCAATAACCACGTCTCGGCCCTAGAGTATGAACACAGTTTTGGTCGCTGCGGAACCTGTTTGGCCGGTTTTGCGCCCAGTAAGTAAAATTCACTTCTGTTCCATCAATCCAGGTAAAGTTTCCATTGCTCCCAAGGTCCTGCAGTCCAATCCATCCAGTGTCTCCACCATGTCTGTGTTGGACGTAAATGTTTTCTTCCTGGCTAGTGATGCTTGTTAGGCTTGCGTTATGACTGAGACAGTTTGACTGTGCTGCCTGCCACGTGGTACAAGACGAGTTGGTCAAGTAACAGGAGCTATTCAAGTACGTCCATCCTTCACCACAAATATCTAGTAAAATAAAGATATTTCAAATCAGTATCGTCATCACTCATCATCATCACTTCGTCATTCTCATCAAGTAGACAAGTGTCCACCTGGTTTGAAGGTGGCGTTTGATGTGTTTTGAGAGTGAACTATTTTTAGACAGTACCGCACAACCAATTATGTTTCTTGAAATTACACACGATGTGCTGATTGGTTAGTTTGAGTTGAACCGGCAAAAGTAAAACAATACGAAAAGAAAACGAAAACAATGGCGCTGCACTTATATTTTCACATTAGAATCTTCGTTATAAAAATATTTCCAACATTAAAATCACTATCATCACAATCACTATAATCAAATTAATATCATCAATCATATCGCCCTCATCAGCATCTGGTGGTTTTTGAGTTAAGGAGTCAAATACCTGATACCACGACATACTGCATTGTCACCGGATCGTACTGATTAGCGTACAGCTCTTTCATGCAAACACGGAAGTTTCGAGAGGTGATTTTCTGTTCAAGAAAAAAATGTTATGATTAAGGCCCAATTCAAACGTCAATCTTCTTATGAGCCAAGCGCATTGAAAACAATGGATAATAAGGCGGTCTTTGATGTCTTAGGTTCGGCTCATGAGAAGCTAGAAGTTTGAACTGGGCCTAAGTCTTAGATGTGGTTGCCTTGTTTCAAGGTCTTGACATTTTTCGCTTGCAAGCAGTTTCTATTCTGACTATTGCATTATCTTAGCGTTCGACCGGTCATCCTCGGGGTACCGGTATTGTTGGGCCGGTGCAGCCACATGACTCAAAATCCCTTGAGATATAAATAACAATGAAACAGCCACCATGTTGGTTGATCTAACAAGAGAAGCTAAAGAAGAATGCTTTGTTATCGTCAATCATCATAGTGCTAACATGCACACCAAGAATTCTCACTTACTATTGGTAGCTAAAGTAAAGGCTACTTCCGCCTCCCGATTTCAATATATACTGATATTCTCCGCCTATTCTGTTACAAGGAGGATTTAGAGTTGCATTAAAGTCCAACAGCCGCTCAAATCGCCACAAAAGCTGCATTAAAAGTCATCTATATAAACAGCCCTTCAGTAAGTGCCCAACCCCTAACATGCTAGAAGGATGGGATGATAAACATAGCCGAACACTTGAACTTTCTGATATAATATTGTACCTCAATCCAGGCAGAGATTCCATTGCATTGTGGGTTCGTCCGTCCACCACCTGTACGATGGGTCGGTGTTATCATGACTAGAGGTTGCTTGGTGTAATTACGTACTATTTCAACAGGCTAAGAATAAGCATGTAAATATACTTTATAATTAAATAGACAGACAAAATTATAAAAATATGCGAATTGAAAAAAGTGCAAGATTAAAGCCAGTGCTTAGTTCAAGGGGTAATTTTTTTTTTTTTCGAAGTGACAATATTTCTCGAAGAGACAATATTTGTATAATGATCATCCGGGTGGATGTAGTCCTGAGAAGGACTGTTTGATGTGACTGACGTTTCGACAACCTGTGCGGAAGTCATCTTCAGAGTCTAGTGAAGAAAAAGTCAGATATGGGTCTTATTTATACTGCCACAATAAACAATAGAACAATAGAACAATAGGTAAGGTTGTGAAAAGATGCGCGTCGCTGACTTGGCGTCGCTTCAGTTTCTGTTTAATAGTCTGTTGTATGGCGTGGGTAGTTTAATTGAGCGGTTGAGTGGATTCTGCTCAAACTTAGTAAACCAACTCTCAAGTACGAGGCGTTGCTTTTTATTGTTACAATAAGAAAGACATTCACTAGATTCCCAATTAATTGCATGGCCAGTCTTGGTATGATGCATGGCAATGTTGTTACGATTATCCTGTTTCACAACTGCACTTTGATGTTCAACACGCCTGGTATTGAACGATCTACCAGTTTCTCCGATATACGTAGCCTCACAATCATTGCATGAAATTTTATAAATAGCACCGACTCGATCGTTTGGGCTATCACGATCTTTGACCTTGGTCAAGACCTTACGTAGAGTGGATATAGGTCGATGAGCGACGCGAATCCCATGTGGTTGTAAGTTGCAAGGGGTAAGTTGCTTCCAAAAATACCCTACCTTGCAAAATGCATAATTATCAGATTGCAGAGGTGTGTAGTCGTTGGGGAAGTTGACGTTACCGTGTTGAGAAAACAATGGAACGTGTAGGGTCACAAATGCCATCCAGTCCTGTGTGAAATAAAACAATAATACCAATAACAATTTTGAGTGACAACCAGCTGATCTGAGGAAACATATTAGCCAATCAGAATCGAGAAAATTTGAATCCCGGCGAATCACATTTTCACCCATCATATAATTAGCTTACCACATCGATATCTTCATGCACGCCGTCAAAGTTCTGCAGTTCTCTTAAACAAACTTTGAACGATGAAGAACCAACATCCTCCACCCAAACACTCGCAGCATCGTGCTTCAGACCTCTTCGTTGATGTTGCAGGTTGGCTAGCACTATGGGAGAGCTCGAGAACTTGCCCTGAGATAAGTGTTAATAGATTTACATTTTATCATCAACCATGCAACACGGAATTAGAGCCGTTAGGCGAGTGTGAATACAAAGAAAATACAAGTGACGAGTAGCATATCCACGGTATGCCACGAGTAACCATTTTATCAGACACCATAGAAAATACAAATGCTACGTGGGTTCAACGAGCATGATGGGAAGGAAGAGTGAAATACCGACGAATATACAATAGCTTTCCTGCTTTCTGATTGGCTGTATTTTCTATGATGTGCATGGGATAAAACTGTCTATTTCTATCAATATAAAGTTATATTATTTGATGGTATACACAGGTCAAAAAAGTATTAAACTATCGAAAATCTTTGCTTAATTCTAAATAATTTTGCAGCATTTAATGGAATGCGGTTTCTCCCTTCGATCAAAGTTTCGTACAAGAATTGTTTTTAAGATTTCTGTCAGTAACAGTGTCGTTTTTATTATTTTTAGTTATCATTTGTAAAATAGTTTCGAGTTCTCTGTTGCTCAGGGTTAGCCTCGATTTTGTATTCACGTGTTCCAGTAAAAGTATGTTGAATATCAAAATTTTTGTATTGATAAAGTTGTGCATTCTTTACTTTACTGTTGGTATTTGTGAATATAAATTTTGACTCTGAATTGAGGCTAACCTTGAGTTAACGAGTCTGTAATCATGGAATACAGCAATATCTAACGGATTCAAAAATGAGCTATTCTTCTCGGTACTAGTCAAAAGCAAGACATCATAGATACTTTGATACTTACACTTGGAAACGAAACCGTCCTACATGTCGTGCCAGTCCACCATCGTGTGAACCGTTCCCTTCCAGTAACTCCACCGTTCGGTGCTCCTTGATAGGCTATCCAATCAATTGATTCCATGTCATAGGACGGATTGTCATTCCTACCTGTCCTGGTAATACACGCGGTAAAATTGTTCGTATTCACGTTCTCTGTCCACGTGACTGTAGCTTCGTGTACCTTCGACGTTTGTAAAGCGTTGACGTAGTTTACAGTCAGTTGGATATGCAAGAGTTTGTCGGGATAGAAAGTATATGGCTTGAGCGACACGATCTCACAATGAGTATCTGACCATGGATAGTCTTGCTGACGAAGAAAGTGTCTACCTTTGTCCAATGGGAACCCTTTTGAAAAAGATGCCAAAAGATTCATATTATATTGAAAAATCTCTTGTAAGAAAAATATTTTTATGACAAGACTAAATGACGTCAACGTTACCTTGGCAACCTCCAGGATGATAATAGGTAAAGTTTCCCTTGGTCCTACATATCTCTCTCTTCATGATGCACATATTGTCAAATGTCTGTCCATTGGTTGCACAAACAAGATCTTGATATGTCGGGCATTCAGAAATGCACACACACTGGGCAACACTTGGTGATACTGCTTGACAGTTGGCAAAATAGTCACACGTCTTGTTGATGCATGGATCAAGGTCTGTAAGAAACATGATATGGTTATTATAATTGGCAATCCTCTTTGAATGGATTTTAGAAGCAAATACATATAAGCCAGCACACTCAATCGGCCATTTATCACAATAAAATGAGTATATTAATTTTCTTTACAGTCGCAATGTATCAGTGTAAAAGATGGAGCAGTTCTTACCGCCGAGTACCAAGTAGTCGACAGTTATTGGATGATGCTTGCGATTCAATCCAACCAAGTCCTTCACACAAGCTCTAAAGTAAGTCCTCGTTATTTCCTAAGCAAAAAAAGCAAATCTACCATATGTAGCTTAACACTGTTCATGTATTTAATTTGTTATGATCGTTACATTTGCGCCGTAGTAATGCATTTTGTTGCTGGTGCGTTACGCAGCAAGAGTCCCAGAACTCAGAGCAAAACAGGAACTGCATCATTGAGAGAACCATATTATCATGATATGAAATAGAAGGGTTTATTCACACTCGCTATTCCTTGTCTAAAAGGGTTTTAAAAAATGACGCCACTGACATGAAAACTTAATGAGTTTATATACTGTTGTATTTTGTTTTGTTGTTACTTTGGATGTTGATTTCTTGGTGCTTGTTGTTGTTGTTGTTGTTTTGTTACTTTATTTTGTTATTGTTGTTTTCTTTAATTTGTCTGCCATCATGACGTCGTTGAAATTTCAAAAATAATTCGACAGTTCTTAAGATCTGATTAATACCTCGTTCCAAGCTACAATGGAGTTGTGTCCTGGTGGCACCGCGTTTACATTACTGCTGTCGTACTCGTGACTTGGAGTGAGAACAATCGATGGAGGAGAAAAGTAGGGATCGGTAAAGTTGACGATCTGAAAAACATAGAAGACGTGTGAGCTAGCAAATATTAAAATTAAAATTTGATGGTCTTTCAAGAACTATCAATGTTTATCTCGGTTTTACTCTAGTCTTCAATACCTGACAAAATGCGTCGTTGTCTTCTTCACTCGGTTGTAGAGAATTTGGAAATTGTAGAGTAATGATCTCGTTATGACCCCAAGAAAGTGGAACCTCAGTGAAAGCCATCCAAACCTAAAAAGAAAAGAAAAATTACAAAGATTGTTTTTATTTCCTTAATTCGTTTACGGAACTAAGCCAAGGGTACAATGAACTCTTTTTCTTAGGTGTAATGTTTTCCTATTTCAAACCACGCTTTGCAATTCCCTTGAGTATCCGGCATTTCTTTGTTTAACGGTTGTGCTTGAGACGACATGAATATATTGTTACAACTCAAACAAAGACCGAACAAAAAAAATCTTAGGAGGGGAAGGAGAAGGAGATAAAGTGATAAGCGAGGAAATGGAATAAAAAAAGATTTTCCCCTAACATACCACTTCAATATTCTTGTGACGCCCATCAAATGTTCGTGCTTCTCTCGAACAAATCGTAAATTCATCTCTGGCGATGTTTTCTACCCAAACAGCAGCAGCATCTTGCCTTTTGTTTAGCACATTGTGACGAGCTGTAACGAAAACCTTGGGCTTGTTTGGGAAGCTCTTTGGAATGAAATTCAAATAGGTTAAATGAGATGAAGCGAGAAGTGAACAATTTATAAAGTATTATTCATGGTTCCTACTTTGGCCCTTAGTTACCATTAACTTGTACCACGAGCTTAAGATATTAGCTAGAATACCTTAGAATTTAGAACTCTGACCGCGGAAAATTGATCGTAAATTGTTTCGGTTGTTTACGGTCGTGTGAAAATAAAATTGTCGTGATCTTGTAGTATTCTTTAAAATAGATACTGTTTAGTTGTTTGTGGGACCACTGCTGCAAGGCTGAATGATTTGCTATTGTCTGAGATAGTAACAAGTACCAAGAACATAGAAAAAGAAATAGTTTATTTTAAAGAATAAGGGAACTAACCTGTGATAGAGATACGAGGTTACATTGTGTTCCTGTCGTCCAGTCGTTGAACCTGGTGCTTCCCTCAGCCACACCTGATTCAGTCACTTGATAAGCAACCCAGTTCACTCGTACGTTCCCCTCGAATCCAGTCCCACTCTCAACCACACACACCCTAAAGCCACTTGTAGTTACAGACTCGGTCCACGTGAACCCTGCGTCATGCACACGCGAAGAATTGGAGCCCAGGCTTAATGACGTGAAAACTTTGATTTGATCACTGCCTGTGAAGGCTGATGGGAAGGTCACGGTCTCACAGTAAAATCCATCGACGGCTGAGCTTCCGATCTGTATTTTCCCGTGCTGTAGCCCTGTGACGATACATACAAATAAATAAAATAAACATTGTAAAAAGACTCTTACGGTCTTTGGTTGATAGTATATCGTTGATTGCCGATTCTACAGCTATATTTCAAAAAAGGTTGGTGAAGGTTTTGTTGCTTGTTGCATGTGGCATGTCGGCATGTTGCAGAAATGCAGTATGCCGGGTATGTGAATTCAAACAGCGAAAGGTCAAAAGGAGGTGTAATTTTACCAAACTTTGTCTGCAGGTTTTCCCAGCATATTTTACATTTTTACATTATATTTTACATTTTTACATAATCAGTAATACATTTTATGCTTGATAAGCAACATGCGTGCAGCAAAACCTTCACCAACGTTTTTTGAAATAGCCATTTATTCGACAAATCTTCCAGCTGTACAAAAGAATAAGCGCGAAAAGGATTGTTGTTGTAATTAGACCGGCTCTTGCCCAAGCTTTTTCATACATCACGTATACTTCAACTATACTTCAACTTCACGTATACTTTTTTTACTCTTCAGTTTTAGTTTTTGATCCATTTATTTTACAGGCAAGGGCATTATCTTATTTTCTAAAAAAAGGGAATTGAAGTCTTCTATCCTTTTACTCTTGAAATCGCTTTAAAGCTAGTTTTTCCCTTATTAACGAGATAAAAGAGGTTCCTTACCGTTCACAGCGCCAGCAGCAAGCACGAAGAGCACTATAGCAGCTAACCTTTCCATAGCTGGATATCGTGGAAGGACCTCCAAATAAAGAGTTATGGATGTTTGACGCAAGCTTAATTATTGCAGTGATTCGATATGACGTATCTGCTAACGTTGTTGATCAAGAACAATATTCTTGAAACCATCCAACTTGCTTGAACCCTGGCAAACCCATGAGAAATAATATTCTAATCATTCCAACGTAAACGATGTTGATCAAAATTTGTTTTCTCCTCTTTAAACGAGTAATTTTGTAATTTCTTTTGAAGAAGAATTTCTATTTTTATCAGACACCAGCTTTGTGTTGTTTGTTTGCTTGAAGTGAATTTTGACAGTAAA
Source organism: Anthopleura sola (assembly GCA_023349425.1). Classification (NCBI taxonomy): domain Eukaryota; kingdom Metazoa; phylum Cnidaria; class Anthozoa; order Actiniaria; family Actiniidae; genus Anthopleura; species Anthopleura sola. The sequence continues at coordinate 834,535 of JALHLI010000008.1, forward strand.
GTAAAAGAGATTACCGCATATTTCTAGTGTGTCCTGTCAAAAAATTGTGTTTCCCTAAGTTACTAAAAAGTTCTTTAAAATATGTCAATAGAAGCTAAACGTTTTCAGTGGTAATGATGATAATAATTATTATAATGAATAAATAAAATATATAAATAGGATTTAGCAGTGGCATCTCTACAGGAGTAGCTATTCGTCCACTGTTATTCCAATTGGAGTTGATTTTTGGGGAGGGAGGAAAACCGGAGAACCCGGAGAAAAACCCTCGAAGCACAGGAGAGAACCAACTAGGAAACTCTACTCACATACAACACAGGGCTCAGCGAGGTTCGAACTCGGGTCGCCTTGGTGAGAGGCGAGCGCTCTTACCGCTACGCCACTCGTGCTTCCCAAATGATGTCGCTCATGTTACATTTCACAAATCAGTGACTTTTCTCAAATCTGAAAGTTTAATGATGCAGTAATATGATGCAGTTTTTCCTAAGCTACTTTAGGGTTTTTAAGAAACATGTAAATAGTTCAACTTGGTTCACCATAAACTGAAGCATAACACTGGATTATGAGTGATTCCTAAGATACCGAAGAGAAAATAGAATAATATAATAAAATAAATAAAAAAATAAAATGAAATTTATAAATAAATAAAAATAAATTAAATAGAAACTGTCCTTGGAATAAATGAATGGGAGACCACTTTTTAATTGTTGTTCTTCGGACTTGAATAAGTTTTCCGTGTTTAATGTTCATTATCTCACTTAGATGCGTGGGGACCCCTAATTTTTTTTCTCCAGATTCCAGTACGTGGCCACTTGGGTGATTTAAAAGACTGACACAACTTAAAAGTAACAAAAATGGTTCGCAATCAATGGCACCATTCTTAAAGCATGAAAAACGTAGCACAAAACGTGTCGAAAATGTTTTTCGCCGAGGGACTTGATAAAAATCAGTTATATGTTATGTGCATATAACATTGTTACAGTCCAATACCAGCTTCTTCTGTTAGTTTATTGTCAATATTAGGAATATTACAAGTAATTATGACTTGAAAACTACTGATTTTATAAAAAGGAATACTAAATTGACTTTTGTCCTTCGTCGGGTCCCCCCCCCCCCCCCTTCATTTACGCTGTATACAGCGACGGCGCTCAAACTAGTTTACTCGTTAACCGGTCTCTTTTGTATAATCTTTGTTTAACTGCTGACCTCTTGCTATGCCTGCAGCGTACATCTTAGAAACACAAAAGACTAAAATAATTTGCTAATATAGCTTACTAGATTTATGCTTTAGAAGTACATTTTGATGAATTAACAAGCACCTGTTCCTTTTTATTTCTAGTTTATTCTTAAAATCCTGTGAGGCTACGGAAGCTTCTTTTACTGAATACAAACAACACTGGCGTCTTCGCTATGACTGCAGTTCTCTATTCCCCATCCCGCGTGAGCACAGTCTTGAAGTCTGTTTTCGCTTCCGACACAGTTCACATCGTCCAACCATATAGGACCAGACCCTTGACCATATGAAGCACTATGGGGAGCACTTTGAGCACCTCTGAACCCAAGCTGTCTGCAAACTACACGTGCATCATTCATGTCCCAATTATCATCACATACAGTACCCCACTGACCATTGTAATAGACCTCTACACGTCCTGAGGCTCCTGATCCAGACAGTCGCACTGTTGTATATCGAACTTTCGAATAAATTTAAACATTGAAGATTTAGTAACAAAAATAAATAATACAATGAAACCCAACTATAAGATAGTGAAAAGAACGGCAAGCAGAACGTACCGCATGTTTGTCCGTTTCCATAGTAACCAGCATTACACCGACAAGTAAACGAACCAACAGTGTTTGTGCAGCGAGCATTGGCATGACAGGTATGGGCACCGGTAGAACACTCGTTCACATCTGATGAAACAATCAAAGTACATCTTAGAAGAGATGGTGTGGAGTAGAGTGTAAAGGGGCTGTGAAGTTGAGTGGAGAGTGTATAGGAGTGTGTACCTGAACAAGTGTGTCCATTTCCATGGAACCCAGCATTACACCGACAAGTAAACGAACCAACAGTGTTTGTGCAAGTAGCATGGTTATGACAGTTATGAGCACCGGTAGAACACTCGTCCAAATCTGATGAAACGACCACAACGTAATTTACAATTAAAGTTGATCCTTAGCAAGAAAAAACAGTGGTTATCTTGTAAGGGAAGGGGAATTGAGGCTGAAATAGCGGTAGTGCCTCGTCCTTCACCTCATGGGATCTCGGGTTACATTCCAGGACCCGACATTACATGGGATCAGAATTTGTTAGGTAATTTTCTTGATTTGAATTTTTTTTTCTGGTTTTCCCTAGCTCATAGATGCGCAAAACCCGAAATGTCTAGATCAATCGTTATTTTAGCCGTGCCCTGACTTATTAGATCAACCTAACTATAAGATAGTGAAAAGAATGACAAGCAGAACGTACCGCATGTTTGTCCGTTTCCATTGTAACCAGCATTACACCGACAAGTAAACGAACCAACAGTGTTTGTGCAAGTAGCATGGTTATGGCAGTTATGAGCACCGGTAGAACACTCGTCCAAATCTGATAAAACGACCACAACGTAATTTACAATTAAAGTTGTTCCTTAGCAAGAAAAAACAGTGGTTATCTTGTAAGGGAAGGGGAATTGAGGCTGAAATAGCGGTAGTGCCTCGTCTTTCACCTCATGGGATCTCGGGTTACATTCCAGGACCCGACATTACATAGGATCAGAATTTGTTAGGTAATTTTCTTGATTTGATTTCCCCCCCCCCCCCCCTGATTTTACCTAGCTCATAGATGCGCAAAACCCGAAATGTCTAGATCAATCGTTATTTTAGCCGTGCCCTGACTTAGATCAGCCCAGTAACTATATCCGGTGGGGTTCAATAAAATTGATGTTTTTGTTCGAGGCCGAGTTTGTTCCTGTAATCTTTCAGTATATCATTATTTTCATAATGAAGTAAGGTACAAACCTCGTTCACAGTTGTAAGGGTGACAGGCAGAACAAGAAGCGTCTTGCCACCAATAACCACGTCTCGGCCCTAGAGTATGGACACAGTTTTGGTCGCTGCGGAGCCTGTTTGGCCGGTTTTGCGCCCAGTAAGTAAAATTCACTTCTGTTCCATCAATCCAGGTAAAGTTTCCATTGCTCCGAAGATCCTGCAGTCCAATCCATCCAGTGTCTTCACCGTGTCTGTGTTGGACGTAAATGTTTTCTTCCTGGCTGGTGATGCTTGTTAGGCTTGCGTTATGACTGAGACAGTTAGACTGTGCTGCCTGCCACGTGGTACAAGAGGAGTTGGTCAAGTAGCAGAAACCACGGAAGTAGGTCCATCCTTCACCACAAATATCTGACAAATAAAGATTTAATACATACATAACTACAACACTCGAAATAGGGATCTTCTGAGACTGTCGCTAGCCTGTACTTCTAAATATCAAAGCTCCTTCCGGGTTAACACAGTCAAAACGCGGAATCTCCTGCCCGCCAAAATTAGACACGAAACTAATTTTTCCAAATTCAAAACGGCACTGAAAAGCCACTTCAAATCTTTGTAATTTCCTTTTGTTTCCCCTTTTCGTCTTGTGTTACCATTATTTGTATTTAATGTTGTTGTATTGTTATTAGATTTAGTTATACAGGTCCCCATTTAAACCAGCTGTGCTGAATTGGGCAACCTGTTTAAATATTATTAAAAAAAAGAAAAAAGAAAAAATGGAAGGAAAGCATGGTCAATTTCTTGCTTTTCCTGGATACACATTCTTTGTTTTTTTGTCATATAGAATTGTCACATCAATATTCACAGACAATGGCTCAAATAAAGTATAGTAATGAATGAGCTAACCAAATACCTGATAACACGACATACTGCATTGTCACCGGATCGTACCGATTAACGTACAACTCCTTCATACAAACACGGAAGTTTCCAAACGTCATTTTCTGCTCAAGAGAAAGCAAATTTTGCTATAGTGATTAATATGTATATAAAATTACCTTGTCAGTTAAAAATTCTGATATTTTTTTGCTTACAACAAGCCACTATTCTAAATATTGTACCCTCTTGGCAATCATGCCAATCATTCTCCTGGTGACGGTATTCTCATTATTGATAGACAAGGGAATTCCGAGACGGTGAGAGAGAATTGGAAAACATAGCCAATAATTTGAATTTACTGCACAAATATATTATACCTCAATCCAGGCAGAGATTCCATTGCATTGTGGGTTCGTCCGTCCACCACCTGTACGATGGGTTGGTGTTATCATGACTAGAGGTTGCTTGGTGTAGTTGCGCGACATTTCAACATTCTGGGAAAAAATGTACTCAATGAATAAAAAGACAAAAACATACGAAGTCGTATAAAGTGCAACATTTCAATTTCGTAAACCAAGTGTTTTAGCAAGTTGGTTTCAAAGAAATCATACCTTGCAAAATGCATAATTATCAGATTGCAGAGGTGTGTAGTCATTAGGGAAGTTGACGCTACCGTGTTCAGAGAACAAGGGAAGGTGCAGGAACTCAAATGCCATCCAGTCCTGTGTGAAATATAAAGAATACCAATAGTATGCTTCAGTGATATGATGCAAAACACTTAAAAAGCGATTAGTAAGGAGCCCTATTACATCTTTTGGGAGGGACAGATTATGGTGTGTGCTGCTATTGCGATGCATTTTCATTGATGTTGTCGTGGTTTCAGTTTTTCGAGTCCGACATTTTCCCCGAGTGCTTTGTTTTTTCTTTTATATTCTGTAATATAATTCCTGTTCGATATCATGGAAGAACAGCCACAAGTTTGCTAGAAGGCTAAACGTCACCCTTGTTGTTCTTTATATATTTATTTCAGATAATTAAATTACCACATCGATTTCTTCATGTACACCGTCAAAGTTCTGCAGTTCTCTTAAGCAAACTTTGAATGATGAAGAACCAACGTCCTCCACCCAAACACTTGCAGCATCGTGCTTCAGGCCTGTTTTTTGATGTTGAGGTGTAGCTAACACTGTGGGAGAGCTGGAGAACTTGCCCTGTGATAGTTATAAGTATTAATTTCTGATCATGCCTGCTGCATGTTGCTTATCAAGCTTGAGATGTATTATATTCATATGTAAATAATGCCAGCACGGAAGAAAATAAGAAGAAAAACCTGCAACCAAAGCTTGTGGAAATTCCATATTGTTGTGATCTTTCGTTGCCTGAATTCACATCACCCATACTGCATTTCGGTCTTGGTATGCAACATGCAACGTGCATGAACCTTCACCAACCTTTTTTGAAATAGCTGTATAGGGTGGCAAGATTTAAATGCCCTCCTCTTTGGAATCTAATCAGCTTCAGCAAGAATGTTTTTCTAAATTGAAATGCGTAACCTCAGTTGGCAACATTTTTAGTTGTTATGAGCGCTCAAACGTTCTCTCTAGTAAAAAGATGGTTCCTCTGATGTCAAAATACGCTACGTACCCTAGGAAACGAAACCATCCTACATGTCGTACCAGTCCACCATCGTGTGAAACGTTCTCTTCCAGTAACTCCACCGTTCGGTGCTCCTTGATAGGCTATCCAATCAACTGATTCTATGCTATTAGACGGATTGTCATTCCTACCTGTCCTGGTAATACAAGCAGTAAAATTGTTCGTATTCACGTTCTCTGTCCACGTGACTGTAGCTTCGTGTACCTTCGACGTTTGTAAAGCGTTGACGTAGTTCACAGTCAGTTGGATATGCACGAGTTTGTCGGGATAGAACGTGTAGGGCTTAAGCGACACGACCTCGCAATGCGTATCTGACTTTGGATATACTTGTTGACGAAGAGAGTGTCTACCTTTGTTCAATGGAAACTCTTATGAAAAAGATGAAAAAACATTCATAAGATACCGAGAGATCTTTTCTGAGAAGAAGGTGATTTTTTTTGAGAAGACGAATTAAATGACGACAAAGTTACCTTGGCAACCTCCAGGGTGATAGAAGGTAAAGTTTCCCTTTGTTCTACACATCTCTCTCTTCATGATGCACATATTGTCAAATGTCTGTCCATTGGTTGCACAAACAAGATCTTGATATGTTGGACATTCAGAAATACACACACACTGGGCAACACTTGCTGACACTGCTTGACAGTTTGCAAAATAGTCACACGTCTTGTTGATGCATGGATCAAGGTCTGTAAGAAACATGATATGGTCAATATGATTGGTAAGAAAGAAAGCTTAGAAAGGCTTTTTTAATAAGCGAATTATTGCAATCAAGTGCCTGTATTGTATGAGTGGAAAAGAAAAGACAGGCCAGCTTACCACCAAATATCAGATAGTCAACAGTTATTGGATGATGCTTGTGATTCAATCCAACCAAGTCCTTCACACAAGCTCTGAAGTAAGTCCTCGTTACTTCCTATGCAAAAAGGGCAAAGTTATTGTAAGTAATAGTATAACTCGAGGGTGATTACTGCCGATTCAATTGTATCATTACTCTATAATCCCATATAAGCAACTATGGTAAAACTTTTCATCCTGTCCAAATTAATGATTATTTTGGATCGTTTTCGTTTAATTAATAGTAATTGGATAGTTTCTCTCAGCCAATCTAAACTATCCAACAATCCAAAAAGAAAAAAGAAAATTTTATATTTGAACATTTTTGGGTGTGTTTTTTTATGATCGAAAGTTTGTCATGATATAATTAATCTGCAATAGGACTACATGCTTGTCCAATGTGGAAATAATAGAAATCAAAACATTCCTCTGACTTCCAAATTGGACTCGGCCTATTGGCCTCGTTCAATTTTGGCAGTCCTCGGAATTATTTTCATCCTTATAGTACGCACGACAAAATTACTCGATTCTGATTGGTCTAGAGGAGTACAATTAGAGCGTTAATTGGTACTCCGCGGGAGTACCAATTAGGTCGCTATGGAAACACGGCCAAAAGCGGCAAATTTCCCCAGTGAAATGAGTGAAATTCCCAAAAAAAATCAGTGTTTTATAGATCAAAATGGAAAAATTTCAGAAAACTGTTCAATACACACATAGGAAGGCCTCAAATTATGATAACTAGACAAATTCAAGACCTAATAAATCATGTTTTGTAGTAGAAAGTCGTTTTTTCTTTCTAGTTTTCGCCAAACAATTTGAGTTGGAGTTTTGAATGTTCTCGTTTTACTACCTGTTGTCTTCTGTGGTTTTCTCGAAAAATAAATTCAACACCACAACTACAATAATTGTACAATATGTAGAAAACAGCTAACAATAGTTTTAAAGCAAATTTCTTTCCGAGTAGAGGCTCGTTTTTTGTTTTGAAAATAGTTAAGATCAAATCTTACCGGCAAACTGTCGAGTAGTTGTAGAGAGACGAATTCAGCTATTTATCACAGGTTAATTGATCCTAAGTTATCAATCCAGTCTTGAAATAATAAAATCTTCAGATAATTCACCATTCAAAGAAAATAGCAGCGAAATTCTTCAAGCTACAGGAGGGAATAATATCCAAAGCACATGGTCTGATCACTGGCGACTCCTTCACGGCAAGCTGTACTTCAAAACTTTTAACTTGAACGACATATTTGTTGCTTTTATCCCTTTTGATGTTGTCCAGCTAACTTGTTTTCAAAGAAAGTATTTTTTTAAATTGTGTTTTTGCAGTCATTAGCAAATGCTAAGAGGAAAAAAACTTATATTAGCGAACTGTAAACTCTCAACTTTCGCTTAGTTTTCGCACAGTACGTTTTCAAAGAAAAGTCGCTTCTTGATTCGCTGTTTAGCTGTCAGTACTGTCATTTAATAGTTGTAAACATGCATTAAAATGGCTTTTTACTTGAGATGTAAAATTATTTTCTAGTATTTTGTAGTTCAAATCATACATAAAATACTAATCTAAAAAGGTTTTACAGCAACGTTAACACTTTCTATGCTGTTCTTGACTTAGCGTTTTTGGAGAAGGGTCGGTTATAGCAAAAGCAATGAAGATGGATGAATGCCTTCGCTTCGCATGTTTTATAAAATTTTGTCGAGTGAACTATAAATAAAAAATCGCACGACCTTCTCGTACAATTTGGAATTAATAGGCACTCGTAATGTTTTGAAAGTTCTTTAATTGCACTCGCCTAAAGGCTCGTGCAATTACAAGAACTTTCAAAACATTACTCGTACCTATTAATTTCCAAATTGTACTCGAGGTCGTGCGATTTCCTATACAAATATTTCCAAATCAGACAGCATGTATAGTCCTATTACCTATACAAATGTCCCCTCAAGCCTCGGGAGGTTTAGTAAAAGTCCCTCCGCAGTGCGACGTCGGGACCTCAACAAAACCTACCTCGGCTTTCGGGGACATTTAATCACTAACAACAGTCAAGTCATGCTATTACGAATAATTAACGCAAAATCCTCGTCAAATCAAAGCAGCATTTTAAGCCTTTGTGAGAACCTTTTAGTTTAAAGGATTTATATCAAACTTTCGCCATCTCATTTCAACAAAAAGAAACTGATATATATTTAGTGAGTTAGTATATTTTATTTTGTCTTGTTTTGTTTTTACTTTAGACTTTAGTTTCGTGTACGTTGCTTGTTTCTTTTTTTGTTTTGTTGCTTTCTTTTCTCTTTTCTTTTCTTTTCTTTTCTTCTCTTTGTAATCATGATATCTTATGTAATCATGATATTGTTGGAAATTCAAAAATAATTCAACAGTTCTTAAAATCTGATTAATACCTCATTCCAGGCAACAATGGAGTTGTGTCCTGGTGGCACCGCGTTTACATTAGTGCTGTCATACTCGTGACTTGGGGTGAGAACAATCGATGGAGGAGAGAAGTAGGGATCGGTAAAGTTGAAGATCTGAGAAAATATAAGATTGGACGTGTGAACTATCAATTGCAAATTGAGTTTTGACGGGTTTTTAGGGATTACCGATAACTGCAGTACCTTCAATATATCTTCAATACCTGACAAAATGCGTCGTTGTCATCTTCCCTTGGTTGAAGAGAATTTGGGAATTGAAGAGTAATGATGTCGCTATGACCCCAAGAAAGTGGAACCTCAGTGAAAGCTATCCAAACCTAAAAGGAAAAGGAAAATAACAATATTAATGATTTTTTATTCCCCATGTCGTTTCGCAACCAAGCCAAAGGTATAATATATCTCTACACCTCTTTATCTTCGGCGTAATTTTTTTTTTTTCATTTCAGACCGGATCAGTGTCATTCCCTAGAGTATCATTTCGTTGTTTAACAGCTGCACAGAGAAGACACATGATCTGAATATGTATACAACCCAACTAAAGAATTTTATCAAAAGAGGACGACACGAGGTCTAAAATGGGAAAAAAATACCCTCGCGGATATTCCTGCGAAAGGTGAAGGAAGAGGAAAAAGGGAGAATTGAAGAGGAGAGGAAGTAAAATTCGAAAATAGTGCAGCAACATACCACTTCAATATCCTTGTGACGCCCATCAAATGCTCGTGCTTCTCTCAAACAAATCGTGAATTCGTCTCGGGCGATGTCTTCTACCCAAACAGCAGTAGCATCTTGCCTTTTGTTCAGCACGTTGTGACGAGCAGTGATGAAAACCGTGGGCTTGTTTGGGAAGCTCTTTGGATCAAATTCAATAAGGTTGAATGAGATGAAGTGTCAAATGAACACAGCATAAGATATTGGAATATGATTGGAATATACGTTCTAATAAGACGGTACCTAGCCATCATAAAAACAGAAATTGTTTATTCTAAAGAAACTACTGAATTAACCTGTGATAGAGATACGAGGTTACACTGTGTTCCTGTCGTCCAGTCGTTGAGCCTCACACTTCCTTCAGCCACGCCTGATTCAGTCACTTGATAAGCAACCCAGTTCACTCGTACAGTCCCATTGAACCCAGTCCCACTCTCAACCACACACACCCTAAAACCACTTGTAGTTACAGACTCGGTCCACGTGAACCCTACGTCATGTACACGTGATGAGTTTGATCCCATGCTTAATGACGTGAAAACTTTGATTGGATCACTGCCTGTGAAGGCTGATGGGAAGGTCACGGTCTCACAGTAAAATCCATCGGCAGCTGAGCGTGCGATCTGTATTTTCCCGTGCTGTAGGCCTGTAACAAAACATAAAAATGAATAAAATATACATTATGAAAACACTCTACAGGTTTTTTTATATTTGACTTGTTGTGTGTAATTCATGCTTACATTACTTGTCCAGAAAACATAAACGCACAAAAAATCTGTCTAGTCTCAGATCGCCCATTTCAGATCTCCAACTGACAATATTTTTTTAAATAGGTGAATACCAGTTAGAAAAAAACTTTTTTATCTTCCTTAAGTTTCGAATCCAGGTTTTTAATAGGCATGGGCATCATTTTATCATTTGAAGAAAGATAATTAAAATCTTTTTTTTTTCCACTCTTCAGAACGTGTACAATATACATTTTCATAGCTAGCTCACCTTTAACAGCGCCAGCAGCAAGCACGAAGAGCACTACAGCAACTATTCTTGCCATAGCTGGATAAAGTGCAAGGACCTTCAACCAAATGGGTTATGTATTATTGTGGAAAGCTTAATTATTGTAATGGCATTCAGCATGACGCATCTTCCTAATATAGTGTTCAACAACAATATTCTCGAAACCATACAACTTGCTTCAAGCATGGAAAACCAATGAGAAGCCATATTCTAATCATTCAAACATTTACGACGGTGATGAAAAGTTGTTTTCTCCTCTTTAAACTTGTAATTTTGTTATTTATTTCAAAGAAGAAGTTCTATTTTCATCATATTCCAACGTTGTGTTGTTTGTTGACTTTTATCAAGTAAGAGTTTCTTCAATGGACTACAAATAATGTGCTTTCAAGTTCATTCAACACCGAAACGTCCCGTCAAAAAAGTAATGTTTTCCTAAGTTACTAAAAAGTTTTAAGAAAATATGTCAATAGAAGACTACTTCTTTCCTGCACTAATCTATACCAAGATGATGTCACCCCTTTCTGATTGGATGCTTATGATCCACTTCACAATTTAGGAATTTTTCCTAAGTTATCTTTAAAATTTTTAAAAACATGTAAACAGAAGTTCAACTTGGTTCACAATGAAATGAAGCATGTCACTGCAATTCAAGTGATTCCTAAGATACCGAAGAGAAATTGCCCTTGGCAGAAATGAATGGGAGGTGGTTCTAATCTGCAGCTTGGGAATTGGGCGAAGCATTTGCATAAACGTTGCATTACCTCGGATTACTTGCAAAAGGAACAAAGTTATATATTTATTAAAGAAAAAATTAAAAAAATTAAAGTACTAGTGTGAGTGTGTATGAGGTTTGGAACACCTATCCAGTTATTTATCATGCGTGATCACCCGCCATGCTAAAGTCGAATGTCTATTTCATAAACATGGACAGACTATTATATATGCTTGCTCCTCTACAACTTTTTTTTTTTTTGAGCGCTTCAGTTTGATGCCTTGAAACAAAAATATGATTATATCTAGAGTTATATAGCTTATATATCTTGGATCAGTTATTTTAAAACCCTGGCTGCTTATCCGGCAGGGTTTAAGCCCACAACTCTCAACCATCTGAGCCAAGGTTTTTAAATGTCACATTTATATACAAGAATATACTGTAAACTACATTTTCGTAGTCATGTCTCCTTGTAACAAGGTGTAACGTATTCGTAGATTTAGTGCAAATGCCGAGTAAAAACATCGGAGTAGTTATAACGTATTTGATAGGAGAGAGTTTTGGAGACGTCTAATCACATACTCATATTGACAAATTCTCCAAAGTACTCAAGAAATGTACCACCAAGCCTGATTGTCTGGTGTATAAAATGTTATCTATAAGAAAATATCAAACCAAACAGATCTCAGACTCAATTCGAGCGAAACTTTTCACGTTATCGTTCTTCTCCTGGGGTTTACGCCCACGCATGCATTGGAACTCATTTGTATTTTCAGCCTATTTGTACTTCGTTTTCACTTAGATTTTTGACTTGATAATGACGTTATGCAACGTCGAAATGTCGTCTCTCTATATTTTTTTAGAAGTTTCTTATGGGTTTTAAGAATATTTTAGCGTTAAATTTTTGTTTCTAGTTATTATTATTATTTTGGCAATATATGCCAACATTTCGTCTGCACACAAATACACACCTAAAAATATATGCTGCTGTAGATTGTAACTGATAGACCCTTTTCTAACAATTATCATATATATTACTAGAATGCAGTTTCAGATGAATTATGGAGAATCCCGCCATTTTGTTACTAAAAATAAAAGCAAAAATATAACAATTAACAAAAATTACTTATAATTATGATGATAACGGTAGAATAATGCCGCCTTTTACAGTAGTAAACAAATTGTATTGTTTTCCAATTTGACCCACTTTCACTCACGGCACACACACACTGCAACTACAATCAATATTTCATGATTACAGCTCAACTAAAATGCTGAGTTATAACAGGTAACAACCAAGAAAACAAAGTTAACTCAATTCACACGTAATTTCCGCAGGAATCGAAAGAGCTACTCGACTTGGGGTTTCATATTACGGAAAAACGAACGCTTTATAACTGATGGTTCCCTCTCTCCAGTAAGTTACAGCATTTCTCTTTGTTACCTTAGATATCATTAGTAACACTATAGAGCTGTTAAGGTGTGACGTATTTCCGGATCCAACTGCTCAAAAATACCGCTAAAATAAAGTAAAATACGTACTCAATGATTTCACCTCCACCTGAAACAATTAGAACTTTGGACAACAAATCCTGTCGTAAAGAAAAAGTAAGGAAAATCTTCATAGAACTGCTTTTCGTTTTGGACCCGGAAGTCTTTTTTTCTTTTTTTCTTCTTTTAAAAGCTCTATATCATGTTAATAGATCATGGTGAAATGCGTTGACCTTCTATTTACATGTTTCTTAAAAACCTTGATGGTAGCTTAGGTGAAACTGCATCATAAACCCTTTAAGATTTGAGAAATATCTCTGATTTATGAAGTGTATCATGAGCACCCAATCAGATAAAGGGGTGACGGAAAATGTTGAGATTCTATTGACATATTTTCGAAAAAAATTGTAGTAACTTAGGAAAGCGATCTCTTTTGGCAGGATGTTAAATTTTAAGCGATTCGACGCGTTGTTGGCTCGTAGTATTCAGTTAAAAATGACAAGAAACCACAGAGAACTGCTCCAAACAGCTTCCAAACCCCCTAAATATCGCCATTTTGTTTTTACAAGCTCCTATTGACTGCTGAGATACAATAAGGAAGCTTAAAGTAACGATTTAGGTATGAAACTTGTTTCTTGTCCTTCATGGGCTTTTTGTGGTGAGGCTTATCAACAGAAAAATAAAAGTTATTCTTTTGATTGTCAAGTAACTATTTTTTGGTAAGAATTGTTTTACTAACATCATAGTTGAATATAAATATGTGCTTGGAAACCATGTAGTTGTATTTTCCTCTAAAAAACCACTTCATTTTCATTCATGCGTAACACCGCTGACAATGTCCAATATTTCTGGCAATGGCTAGAAAAGCCCGATAAATAGCAAATATTTGGTGTGATACGTATTACTTTTTCATATTTCATCCAACATTAAAATGAATTGTCTATAAAAATGTCAAAATATCCATATGATTATGAAATATGGAATCTTGTTTTGACATCAGAATTCCTCGCGTGAGGCTCGCTGACCGTCAGATATATTTTTTCAAAGAACTAAGTCGTTTTACTAAGTCTTAGCCTTTTTTCTTGAAGTGGGATCAAAAACAAAAATTCAAAGCTTCAAATATCGCTCTTTTGGTTCACAAGTATTGAAGAAAAAGATGATAAAAATCTAAAATGCAGTAAAAACGACAAACTATCCAAGTTTTTTTGACAATGTTTGCCGAAGCAACGTCTTTGGTTTGTCTGAGAGTTTCTCCAGCTAGTTTATACATTTTTTGTCGATGTTTTACGAAATATTAGTTAAAATCAATGAATTTACCTTCTATGAAGTGTTTTCTACGGAACTGAAATATTATTCTTGTATACTCAGGTTTTTCTGGTCTACAGGCCACTTTTTCTCTCACTGAAGTTTCAATCACGAAACTTCATCGTAAGATTAAGAATCTCCCCTCGCTAGATCTTCTTTAGCAAGTCAATAAAGTCGAAAAATTGTTTTTGTTCACTTTAAGACAGACATGACTTCGATTAAACGTATTTTTCGTATTGCAAAAATAAGAAAAAATACTTCTTGATCCATCTTTGACTACATTATTGCGATTTTTTCTGTGCATTTGTGAGTAAGCAAAGCGCGCGGGAGCCCTGTGCATAGTGGTACACGCCGCTCGTATGGACAATAGAATGACGTAATCAAACCATGAAAAATCAACTCGATGGGTTTCCATTTTTTCTTAAGTATGGTGCTCCGCAGGAGCTTCGCTATAAGTTTAAACTAAAACTTTCTGTCAAATTTAAACCAAAGACATACACTTTTCAACTGGAATAGTGCTCTGGAAACTATATTGAAGTAAAAGTCGAGGGAATACCTTGCGAAATGCTAGAGTAAGTTTGCCGAAAACATTTTTCGCCAAAGCAGCTTCCAGCCAGTCAGTGATCGAAAAGCGGCGAAAAAAACGGCCCGAAAACAATCTGGTGTCACTTAGGAATGAAATAAAAAGGTTCCTAAAACAATCCCTCAAATAACAAAACTATAAAACTTACCCAGGATGTGAGATTTACTCTGTTGTAGAATGATGTAGAAAAGAATTTCAAAGAGATCTACAAAATTTAGTGTTATTTTTGAAGTAGAGCTTGCACGATCCAAAGTGGTTCACGTCGGATTTCCCAAACCTTTTTGTACAATTTTGATGTTTACATCCTTTTTATAATTTTTTTCAAGACAAATTTGTGAAAACTGCTTTGTCAGACTGAATGAGAAAAAGTACGACGAATGTGATTCGCTTATTTGCCATAGTTTGGAGAATCTCAATTTTGATCAGAAAATAAAACGTTTTTATAATCTGCTATATCATAAACGCAATGGAAACAAAGTTCTTATGACTCTACTGGTAGAATAGAGCACTTGGGATGTTGGAAGAAACACTCGAAAAAGTTCAAGTTCGCGTGCTCTATTTGACCGTTAGAGTCATAAGAACTAAGTTTATATTGCTTTTATGATACAGCAGAAGATATTTTAATAAGATTCTAGAGACGTCTACAAAAATTTTATATAACTCGTGTTTATTTCAATTTGCATAATTCAATTAAGTATCTTATTAGCGTCACCTGTTCTTAATGACATAAATATACTATTGCACCCAATCAAACTAGTTTGTAAAGTAATAAAACCTGTTGCCTCAAACACGAAATATGTCAACAAAGCCATCGTCGCTAGGGTTACCTCCTGTTACACCAGTACAACTGATGCCACTGCAATACGATCCCCCGCCCCCACCTGCTTGCTTGTGATGAGTACCACTTCCTCCCCCTGAGTACCCTCCTCCGCCTCCAGATGCTCCGTTATCTTCTGACCCACCCCCTCCCCCTCCAAATCCTCCAACTGCACCAGGGGCAGGTCCACCGTTATAACCACTATTCATTCCACCGGCACGCCCTCCAACCCATCCTTGTGCACGTGATCCTCCTCGTTCGCCGTGCTCTGATCCTAGTCTCGAGCATCCCCATCCATTCCAGCCGCCACCTACCCCTCCATGGTAACTTGCACCCGCTGAGTTACACGCTCCTGGGTTACCTCCACTGCCTCCCGCACGAATATTTGATGTAGTGGAACCCACGCTGGCTGTACCGCTCGTCCCTGCTTGACCAGCAACACCGTTGTAACCACCCGATGCTCCTCCGCCGCCACCTGCAGCAATGAGAAGCGTGTTGCTTGAGGTATACACAAAACTGCCTCCTCCACCACCCGTACCCGCGTTATCTTCAACAGACAAACCAAGCTGTGCTGCAGTTTGTGTTGTTGCTTGTCCACCTTTTACTTCGACCGAGTTTCCTCCTCGTTGACCGACTACAATATTCAGTACAGTACCAGAGGATAATTGAAATAAGCCTTCCTTGGTAGCGCCTCGTCCACCATGGTAAGTTCCTGGATTGGTACCATAGTTGTATGAATGAGTACCACCACGTGCTCCTCCTGTACGGATCAGGTAAGTCCCGCTACTTGGCACAGTATATGACCTTATGGTGCCAGTTCGTCCGGTACTATATGCAGAGTAACTTGTTTGTGAGACTACAAGGATAACGGTTGAAGGTTTGTGGTTATGTTAAATGGGGCTATTCTTAAATAACAATTTTACAGTGCAATGATCTTACCTTGACATTGAAAGGAACCAGCGTTGTTGATACATAACGAATGTAAGCCACATATCCTAGCATCAGCCAAGCATTCATCAAAATCTAATTATATAATTAAAAATTCAAAGTTAAAAGAAATATGATATTATATGATTATATGATTTTCCTTGCTATCAATTTTCCTTTAGACGCTCTGGGTCTCTGAGGTAGCATAAATATATATATGTAATATATAAAAAACGAGTAGCAGTGTTTTATCAAGGATAAAAACCCGAGCGCAGCGAGGGTTTTTGATCCTTGATAAAACACGTGCTACGAGTTTTTTATATGGCTTAAAAAGGCTCATTAATGTTCAATAGCCATTTTGTTCAATATCGATAGAAAACAATGATTAAAAAATGCTTTTGAAATAAAAAGAGATGCGTGGTTTTCACTTGGGAATTTGCTTTATTGAGCAATAACAATGAAATGGCAATCGTGATGTATTCAGTACTTCAGTATATTCAGTATTGCAATCAGTCGCGCAGAAAGCAATTCATTGCACATTGGCAAGATCGACGAACATGGCACCAAAACGGAAATTTCGACTACCAAAAACATCTGAGGAAGAAAAGAAGGTGATTTTCTGTCCTTATTTGATTTAGATTTAGATATTGCCGATGATAAACTTGCAAATATATCAGAACCGTCTAGCTCTGCTAATCCTGAAAGCACATTGTCAGCACCCGGTGGAATATTTAATAATTGCGTATTTCATTTCACTCGCTAATAGAACTTGAACTGACATAGTCAAGCATAGTTATAAATAAGATAAGAAATTAGGTTACCAACAAATACAGTTATGTTCAAAGATAAATAGCATGATTTGCAATTCGTATGATATATATACTGTGGAACTATAATATAAGAACGTTGTATTTCTTTATCTCCACACGTACCTTTATATAAAGACACATGTAACTTTAGATATAGATTAAAGCTCATTAAAAACCATTGTCTGTGTATTATACCCCGTTATTCCCCTGGGCTGAATTCAAATCCCTCCCCGCGCTTTAAATTTGTATAGTACTTTATAGAGTATAAAGTGCTCTCCACGTGACTACTGATGAGTATCGGATTGGACAAAATGGCTATTGAATATTAATGAGTTTTTTAAATATATATACATACATGGCCTACCTCGTTTACAGGTATAAGAATGACAGGCAGAACATGTAACATCATTCCATCGGTACCCATTTTTTAGTCCTAGATTATGAACACAGTTTTGGTCGCTGCGACGTCTGTTTGGCCGGTTTTGTGCCCAGTAAGTAAAATTCACTTCACTTTTATCAATCCAGGTAAAGTTGCCATTGATCCGAAGATCCTGCATTCCAATCCATCCAGTGTCTCCACCGTGTCTGTTTTGGACGTAAATGTTTTCTTCCTGGCTGGTGATGCTTGTTAGGCTTGCGTTATGACTGAGACAGCTAGACTGTGCTGCCTGCCACGTGGTACAAGACGAGTTGGTAAAGTAGCAGAAGCCATTGAAGTAAGTCCATCCTTCACCACAAATATCTGAAAAAGAAAGATTTGAAACCAATGTATACGTATTGAGGTTTTCCTGTGACGTTACGCTGTAGAGAAATGTGATATCTGAAAAAGGAGTTGATATTTTTTTTCGGGAGGGGCTGTTTTTAGTAACCCTACTCCCGTGCGTCAAAAATTGTGTACTTCATCCAAAGTAGCGAAAGCAGGTAAAGATGTATTTTAAAAAAAATGCATTTCGCCTACGCCGTCGGGATTTCTATATCTTTTTGAAGGTTTCACAGTCTCAGTCGTCAGTTTTATCAGAGAACTGAATATAACCAATCCTGATCTATTTGCTTTATATAATAGGTTTATCGAAAAACGTGAGAATAATCGAAATTCCACGCCATCAAAATATCAAAAACCAAACGACTGCTTTCGCTGCATGCCTTTTATGTCACGATACATTCAGTTTTTATTTTATTTATTAAATCTTCTTTTGATATTCCATCTTTTCTCCTCGTTTTCTTAATTACTCTTTATCAATTGCTACTGACATGTCTAAAACTTGACGTCTTTGTTTTGATCGGAAGTGTCAATTTTTCATGCACGACAGTAAGGTCAGGCGAAAATTAAACTGCAGCGATTACTAGAAATGGGCCATTTGGGAATTCACCTGGCGCGCGCAATATTAATAAGTTTCTCTCTCTTATTTATGCTCTCTCGGTCTAATTAACAATTAGAAGACGAACTCGAGATTTCTATCGGCTGATAGTTGACGAGGGGCTCCGGCCCCGAGTCAACTATCAAAGCCGATAGAAATCGAGAGTGAGTCTTCTAATTGTTTTAGTAAAAATCTCAACTAAACTATACTATACTAAACTAAACTAAACTTCACAAAAGCGCGAAGGAAAAGCCGCCATTTTTTCAAAACAAGGCCGGCTTTCTCTACCCACTATCTATCGACTGATAGATAGTGAGTACGTTAGCCAATCAGAATGCAGGATTTGCAATAGTATAGTAGTAGAATTTTACTAATAAAGTTTAGAAAAAACCTACTAATGGTCTATCACCAATCGAGCCCTGTGATTGGCTGAGCTATTAGGGGTCTATTAGTGATAGACCTCTAGTAGCGAAAAGCGCCGGTTTTGAAAGCCAAAAAATATATATTTAAAGCAAAATCCAAAACTTTTTTCATCCTTTTATTGGACCGATTAGTAGGTTTTTACTAAAACAATTAGTCCTCTCGCCCTCATGGCCTACGAGTCAATAGCCCATTCGGCCTTCGGCCTCATGGGCTATTGACTCGTAGACCATTCGGACTCGAGGACTAATTGTTAAATATTAATGATATGTTTTTTCTGAGCTAAGGAGTCAATTACCTGATACCACGACATACTGCATTGTCACCGGATCGTACTGATTAACGTAAAGTTCTTTCATACAGACACGGAAGTTTCGAGACGTGATGCTCTGTTCAAGAGAAAATATATTTTGTTATGATTAAGTCTTAGATGAAGTTGCCTTGTTTCAAATTCTTTATTTTTTTTTCTTTTTCTTTTTTTGTTGTATTATCTTGCCATTCGACCCGGTCGTCCTCCAGGGTACTTACGGTATTCCCGCTATTGATAATTAAGGCAATATCATGGTCACCTCGGGATCCATTGTTTCCAGAGAGATGTTTAAGGTCTAACATCCCCCTGGATGAATAGTGATGAGCGATATTTAGTCTAAATATTTAGACTAAACATCCCTCACGAATATAATCATGAGGGATGTTTAGACTAAATATCCCTCATCACTATTCATAAGGCATGAATAAAGTATGCCGCATATCAACAGCTTTGTAAAAAATTGTAATTTATGCATCGTACAAAAACATCATACATCATATTTCCTAACAGCAGTTTAGTCACTAATCATCCTCAAGTCATGCTATTACTTATAATTATGTCTCAGGGTTTCACACTGAAAATCGTTCTTGTCCACTAAGTTAAACGTGGATATAAAGGTGCATTTAAATCTCCTAAGCAGGTTAAACCGCCACATCCAACAGTTGCAACAATGTTCATTTAAAACGGTCTTTTAGTACGTGTCCAGCGCCTACTAGGCTACCGGAACCATTATTCGGGATGGGATAAAAAGAATAGCCAAAGACTCGAACTATCTGCACAAATATTGTACCTCAATCCAGGCAGAGATGCCATTGCATTCTGGGTCCGTCCGTCCAGCACCCGTACGGTGGGTTGGTGTTATCATGACTAAAGGTTGGTTGGTGTAGTTGCGCGCCATTTCAACATTCTGGGTCAAATCATGATATTATTTTACTTCGTTAATAGGCAGACATAAAGACAAGAAGTTGCAAAGAACTGCAATATTTTAATTTCGTAAAGTAAGTGCTTCACTAAGTTGGTTTCAAAAATAAAATACCTTGCAAAATGCATAGTTATCAGATTGCCGAGGTGTGGAGTCATTTTGAAGGAAGTTGATGCTACCGTGTTCAGAGAACAATGGACGGTGTAGGATCTCAAAGCCCATCCAATCCTGTGAGAAATACAAAGGGAAAAAATAGTATTTTTGAGTAAAAAATATTTTCTGGCAAAATGGCAAAAGCAACCAATTCATGTGTACTGCTAATGTGTGCTACTATTGCTTTCCCTTACTAAATCTTTTTTCCCACATTCGATAATTAACTTACCACATCGATATCTTCATGTACACCGTCAAAATTTTGCAGTTCTCTTAAGCAAACTTTGAACGATGAAGAACCAACATCCTCCACCCAAACACTCGCAGCATCGTGCTTTAGACCTCTTCTTTGATGTTGAGGCGTAGCTAAAACTGTGGGAGAGCTCAAGAACTTTCTCTGTGATACGTATTAAAAAATCTCAAATTTACAATCTTTTATTTTAAAAATTTGCAACATACATTTAGCTTATTCGCATTTGGGATCGAATCAGCACGAGAATCTCACAAAAACATGTTTCCAATATTTCCGAAAGATTATAAGGAGGGACCCAATTGGCACATACGCCATCTTTTTGCCCAAATAGTTATCGATAGTTAAAAAAGGATCATAGATATATATATATATGAAGAATATTTACTCAAAATGGGTCTTATCGACTAAGACCCATTTGATATCACGATTTAGTATTCAAGCCATTTCTTGAGCCGTGTTTGAATTATCAGCTTGCCAATTTTTTCGACAGGAAAAAGACCATGCCCATTTCACTCCTAAGACCCCTTTTATTAATATATTTTTCATGATAGCTCAGAGATAAAGCTTTCTTCGTCACGAAGCCAATTCGTTGTTGATATGACTTGTTCCGAAGTGTGTAAATTGGCACATACGCCATTTTAATTTTTGCCCAAATAGTTCTCGCTAGTTAAAAAAGGATCATAGATATATATATTTATCATATGACCGTATTTCACTGTACGCGTGATTCTAAGAAAAACCTTTGGGGAAAATGGCGTCAGCAAAAAACGTACGCTTTTTCGAAAAGTGTAATAATTTCCCGTTCGGACTCGCCGTTCGGACTCGCCGATTTTGATTCGCATTTATTAAAAACGCTTTGAAATCGATTTTTTATATGTGGTCATATGATAAAATGCTTATTGACTGAGTTAAGGTCGGTCCGAACGGGAAAATATTTGGCTCTCGGTCCTTGGCACGGAACTCGCTGCGCTCGTTCCGTACTTCAGGACCTCGAGCCAAATATTTTCCCGTTCGGACCTCCCACTCAGTCAATAAGTACATAATATGTTTAATACTTTCATTCAAGTACCGGCAATACGTACCCTAGGAAACAAAACCGTCCTACATGTCGTACCAGTCCACCATCGAGTGAACCGTTCCCTTCCAGTAACTCCACCGTTCGGTGCTCCTTGATAGGCTATCCAATCAATTGATTCCATGTCATTAGACGGATTGTCATTCCTACCTGTCCTGGTAATACACGCGGTAAAATTGTTTGTATTCACGTTCTCTGTCCACGTGACTGTAGCTTCGTGTACCTTGGCCGTCTGTAAAGCGTTGACGTAGTTTACAGTCAGTTGGATATGCAAGGGTTTGTCGGGATAGAATGTGTAGGGCTTGAGCGACACGACCTCGCAATGAGTATCTGACCATGGATTGTCTTGCTTACGGAAAAGGTGTCTACCTTTGTCCAATGGGAACCCTTTTGATAAAGATGCCAAAATATTCATAAAGATATTTAAAAACATCTCTTTTTTTGTCAAGTTTAATGAGTCAGCGTTACCTTGGCAACCTCCAGGGTGATAGAAGGTAAAGTTTCCCTTTGTTCTACATATCTCTCTCTTCATGATGCACATGTTATCAAATGTCTGTCCATTGGTTGCACAAACAAGATCTTGATATGTCGGACATTCAGAAATACACACACACTGGGCAACACTTGGTGACACTGCTTGACAGTTGGCAAAATAGTCACACGTTTTGTTGATGCATGGGTCAAGGTCTGTAAAAAAATATAATATGGTTAATATGTATATGCCTTTTTTGTAGTGATATTTGGCATAAATACCACGAGTGATATTTCAAAATTGTTTTTAATTTCAGGAGCCGTCCTCGGCTTGCCGACTTGTGTAATCAGTTGAAAAAAGTTCTTTTTTAAAAAGCCTTTTTTACTCCGACGAAGGACTAGCGTTCGAAACGTCAGTAAGTGATCTCTCTTATTTTTTACGGTGTAAAATTTAAACTTTTTATCCATACTGTTTCATTAGAAACACCGACGCAGCTCACACTAGCTTACCGCTAGTTATCATCTCTGATCACCAAACAAACAATTATCTTTACATTCAACAAATGTTGTAGGTCACGGAATTCCAGGGGCGGATCCAGGGAGGGGCAAAGGGGCACTGTACCTCCCCCCTTCAGCTATGTTTCTTGAAGTGGAACAGAAAGCACATTTTTAAATATCTTTCCAAGTTCTGCAGTGTCATTCGCAACGTTCAGTCAAGCCCCTCCTTATATTTTTGGCTGGATCCGCTTCTGAATTCAACTGGTTTGACGACATGTAAGTTCGTTAAGTCCTCTTCAGCTCGATATTTTTGGCATAAGCAATTCGTAGTTTTCCCGGTCTTACTCGTATGCGAGTTTCTTGAATGTATTTTTCGTGTCATAAATCATTATTGTTGGTCCAGAAAATCCACAAACTGATTCTTTAAATGTTCTTACTAAATATTCCAGTTGTAGTGGTGGTTTGCTCGAAAGTTTATACTACTTAAGCCATCACTACACACTTTATTTATTTATTGTTTCTATTTTTCTTATATTTATTATATTATAAAAAAAAACTAGTACCTTTGTAATACAAACTAATTTATCTGTATTGGTATTTTTTTATAATATATTTATATGTGTTTAATAAAAAGAACTTGAACTTGAACTTGAACTTACTGACGTTTACAGTGGTTTCTTTTTCCTAAACACTTTAAATTTAAGAAAAGCAACGATTTTCAACCAAACAAAGATGACGGACTAATGAAGATTTCAAGTTTATCTTTCCTACATAAACATGTATAAATAGGAATCCTGTGGCGCACGCTGATTGGATGATAAGAAGTCTTTTGTTTTCTATCCAATCAGAAAAGCTTATTTTGAAATACCTACATGTAGGTATTTCAAATTAAGTTGAAATGCCACCGCTCTCAGCCAATCAAATTGCAGAAATTTAATTCTTAGGTCGTGATATAAAATTGAAAATCCTGCTTGAATGGATTTGAAGGAGCAGTTACTTTGCACCCTGGGTCTAATAGCCAGCACATTCAATCGGCCATTTATGACAATAAAATGATTATGTTTCTTTCTTAAGGTCGCAATGAACAAGGTGATCTGACTAGGCGCGCAAAGCATGATTTCCTGATCTGAAAAAGAATCAATCCCATCATCCACCGCATGCTCAATTCACTTGAGTTTCATGGCGGCCATCTTGAAAATAGGCTAATTATGAGCGACTTTCTCGCCAATAAGTCTTTTCTTATTGAAAACGAGACACTATAAATAGCAGATAAAAGGATTTTCTTAAGGTTCAAAGCATCCTGGAGATTGCCAAGGAAAAAAGAGCAGCGTAAGGTGTGGAAATTTTAGTTAAATCCTGCCAAGGAATCGAGAAAGCTTTTCGGCAGCTTCTTCGAGATCGTTTCAACGGTAATTCTTTAATAAAAAACCATGAATATTAACCTAACCGATGAAAATATATTCTTAGTCTCATCTAGACAACATATTCTTTGAAGTAGAAACATTTTTAGCCTTAAATAATCGGCTAAATGACACTTTACCTAGCATTATTGTACTTGTATGCTCTTTGGTTTTGTTTTGGTTTCCCTCTGTTTATTCATGATTGAGCTCGAAAAGATGCATGGGATTGATTCTTTTTCAGATATCACGATTCGCAATCTGATTGGCTAAACGCTTTTCCTCAGGTCACATGGTATGAGTTTAAATGATACAACTGTTCTTACCGCTCAGTACCAAGTAGTCAACAGTTATTGGATGATGCTTGCGATTCAATCCAACCAAGTCCTTCACACAAGCTCTAAAGTAAGTCCTCGTTATTTCCTATGCAAAAATGCCAAAGTTACCATAACTTAACGCTAATCATGTATCTGATAAGTTATGAGCTGTGGTAATTGATGTTGCATGACGTAGCAAGATTTCCGAGAACTGAGAGCAAGAGCGTTGATTTAGGCGCGAATTAATGACATCGTCAAATCCGGCCACACAGCAACTACATCATTGAGAGAACCTACATAGGAGGAGGAGGAGTAGCTCAGCTGGTTAGTGCGCGGCCTTAGACATCGGTTTCGACTTCTCTCTAATCCGTGTAGCTTTGAATACTCTTAAAAACAGAGCACTGACGTTAAATAAGGCCTTTACTTTCGATATTTTTTTGTCAAATAGGGTTTATATACTTTGGTTATTTGTTTTGTTGTTATTTTAAACGTTAATTTTTGTGGCTACTGCCTCAATGCCACTATGTCATCGTGTTGTAAAAGTGTCCGTGAGTAACTATTTCCGCAGGAAGCCCAAAGGATGCAAGTATAGTCCAATTTTAGGACAATACTCGGAGCCAATCGAATCCTATGAAAACCTCCCAATAGTTTTTCGTGACACATTTCGGCTATTTTCGTGTTCTTTTGTCTGGCGCTCCACTTGTTATCGATCAGACAATCGATCTATGTAGAAGACTTACTAAGACTTTCTCCTCATTTCATCATAATTTATTTATCACTATAATTATTTTAAGCTATTTTGCATCAACAGCCAGGCACAGAATTTTTAGTATTGACAATATGTTGTTCTTTAGGATTTATCAAATATCCACATTCAGTTATTCTGCGATATTTTAGTTCTTTGCAGTAGCCACATGCAGTCATCGACTGTCTATATTTGCTGCTTGTTTTTATTTTTATTGTCTGCAATCATGATACCGTTGGAATTTCTTATAATAATTCAAATACCTCGTTCCAGGCTACAATGGAGTTGTGTTCTGGTGGTACTGCGTTTACATTACTGCTGTCGTACTCGTGACTTGGAGTGAGAACAATTGATGGAGGAGAAAAGTAGGGATCGGTAAAGTTGACGATCTGAAAAATTATAAGATACGACGTATGACCTATCAATTTCAAATTGATGTTTGAGGTTTTTTTAAAGAATTAGCTATATGTATTATTTGGTTCTTAGTTTTATCTTCAATACCTGACAAAATGCGTCGTTGTCCTCTTCACTTGGTTGTAGAGAATTTGGAAATTGAACAGTAATGATTTCATTATGACCCCAAGAGTGTGGAGCTTCAGTGAAAGCCATCCAAACCTAAAAGGAAAAGGAAAATAACAATGATTTTTGATTTCCCCATTTCTTTTTAACCAAGCTAAAGGTCAGTACAATAGACCAGATCAGAGTCATTCCCTAGAGCATCATTTCTTTGTTGATCAGCTGCACAGAGAAGATACATGAATATAGATACAACTCAAACAAAGAATCTTATTTTGAAGAAATTGACACGTGGTCTGAAATGGTAAAATATACGCCTAAGGTAAAGACGTCTGTCATAGAGTTTTCCGAGTATTTCAAAACCTCTGTTATAGTTGACTCTCTCGATCGATGGTTAATGCAAGATCCTGTCATCCACTCCAATATTAATATTGTTGTTTGTATCTAGATGTTTACCAACCCCAGAGGAGAGATAAAGGGAGAGGAAGGAAAGGGTAAAGGGAGAGGAAGGAAAAAAAAGTGAAGTGAAGAGGAGAGGGAATACAAAAAAAGATTTTGCACTAACATACCACTTCAATATCCTTGTGGCGCCCATCAAATGTCCGTGCTTCTCTCAAACAAACCGTAAATTCATCTCGGGCGATGTTTTCTACCCAAACAGCAGCAGCATCTTGCCTTTTGTTTAGGATGTTGTGACGAGCTGTAACGAAAACCTTGGGCTTGTTTGGGAAGCTCTTTGGAATGAAATTCAAATAGGTTAGATGAGATGAAGCGAGAAATGAACAATTTATAAAGTATTATTCATGGTTCCGTCTCCCTTAGTTACCTTTGCTATGTCCCACGAGCTCAAGAAATTAGCCATAATATCTCAAAATTTAAAACTCTGATCGGGGAAAAATTGGTCATAAACTGTTTCAGTTTTTTACGGTCGTGTGAAAATATAATTGTATCGCAATCCTTGTAGTATTCTTTAAAATAATTCATTCAATTACATGTACAAATGATAAAAGGCAAAATATTTATTATTCTATAAACTCTGAAATAGACCCATGAAGGACTTGTAAAATGTATATTTTACAATTAAAATAAATGTCTATTCAATTCAAGAATTGCATTAATTTGAAATTTAAATACAGCCCTCATCTTGAAGATCAAAGGACAAAAGGAACCATAGATATATTTTGTAGTTGTTTGTGGGACAAGTGCTGCAACGCTAATGTATTAATCTGAGTTGGTAACATAATGGGAATAAGATTGGAATAGACATTCTAAAACGGTACCAAGCGAATAGAAAAAGAAATTTGAGTATGTTAGAGAAAAAAAGTGAACTAACCTGAGATATAGGTACGCGATTACATTGTGTTCCTGTCGTCCAGTCGTTGAACCTGGTGCTTCCCTCAGCCACACCTGATTCAGTCACTTGATAAGCAGCCCAGTTCACTAGTACGTTCCCCTCGAACCCAGACCCACTCTCAACCACACACACCCTAAAGCCACTCGTAGTTACAGACTCGGTCCACGTGAATCCTACGTCATGCACACGTGATTTGTTCAACCCCAGGCTTAATGACGTGAAGACTTTGATTGGATCACTCCCTGTGAAGGCTGATGGGAAAGAGATCATCTGGCAGTAAAATCCATCGACAGCTGAGCGTCCTATCTGTAATTTTCCGTGTTGTAGGCCTGTAACAATAGAAGCAAATATCAAATTAAATTAATTTTGAATACACTCTATCGGATTTTTGGTTGATGAATTATCGTTGATTGCAGATTCTATATTTTGACATATTTCGTGAATATCATTCTAACATACCATGAAAAAATTGAATTGTATAAGGACGTATTTAGGAGGGGGGTATATTCTCTTTTTTTTTTTCCTTTTCACTCTTTAGATCATTTTATAGCTAGTTTTTCCCAGTTTTTAAGAGGTTCCTTACCGTTCACAGCGCCAGCAGCAAGCACGAAGAGCACTATAGCACCTATTCTTGCCATAGCTGGTTATAGTGGAAGGAACGTCACCCAAATGAGGTGAAGTTGCTTGAGGCAAACTTAAGTATTGTAATGGTTCGGTTATGACGTACCATCCAACGCTGTTAATAAAAAACAACAATATTCTCGAAACCATACAACTTGCTTTAATGCTGGCAAACTAATGAGAAATCATATTCCAATCATCTCAATGTTTACAATGTTGATCAACATTTTTTTTCTCCTCTCTTAACTTCTAAATGTGTAATTTCTTTTGAAAAAGAATTTCTATTTTTATCAGACACCAGTACTAGTTTTGTGTTGTTTGTTTTTTGGAAGTGAAATAAGAATAAAAACAATTTACTTTTTAGTTGAAAACCGAATTGTCCTGTCAAAAAATAAGTGCTTTCCTAAGTTACTAAGACCTTTTTTAGAAAATATGTCAACAGAAGCTCAACTTTTTCTCGATAATCTATACCACGATGAAGTCAACTTTTTATGTGATTGGGTGATCATGATACACTTCATAAATCAGGGATATTTCTCAAATCTACAAGAGTATATGATACAGTTTTTTCCTAAGCTACCTTAAAGTTTCTGAGAAACATGTAAATAGAAGTTTAACTTGGTTTACGGTAGAATGAAGCATAACACTGCAACACGAGTGATTCCTAAGATACCGAAGAGAACTCGTATTTGGCAGAAATGAATGAGAGACTAGTGGATACTAATCTGCCTCTCAGAGACTGAGCCTGTATTCGTGTAGAAAGTAATTGGTTATCTACTAGCCTAACCAGAGAGCAAAAACAACAACATTATATATCTTTTTCCAGTAAAACGAAACGTAGGAATAAAAGTACGAGTGTGTACCAGAATTTCACCCAGCTCAAAAGTAACCTTGAAACTAATGCGTAACTCATAGTGTAGAATTTTTTCTCTATTTAAATCGACGTGCGTTGTGTATAGTGAAGGGATTAGCTGGAGGCACGGTCTGTCGGTCGGTTGATCTTTTCCTAATGCTTTCAGACTAGAAGATTATCCTGCTCATACAGTACACTAAGGGCGGGTCGAAAAAACTTTCACTTTCAAATCAAGCTTGAGTGAATTTTGTAACTGGGTGGGTGACTTTTATTTTTATGTTTTATTTCACAGGCGTCGGAATCGATTTTTGTCCATAGTAGAATCAGTAATGTTATAACCAAAAGAGTAATAGTACACATGCATGTTAGCCTCATCAATAAGATGTATTTGAAGTATCCCAGATCATTCCTTGGCGTTGTATATTTTTTTACCGCTGCTTATAATTAGTGTTTTTTTTTTACAGGAGCTTTACTCAAAGGGTATTCATTTTAATTTATATGTCATAATTCATCCGAAACTATATTCTAGTGATTTATTGATCATGAGACTAGTTCTTTCTTTCAAAAAACGATATATCAGTCGCATTTTATATAAGCAGCTAAGTTTTGTGTACAAATGTAATTTTGAATTGCACTGCCATAACAACTATTAAATGTGTAGATGATCGTACCATACTGTGAAATACTCAGAAAAAAATTCTGAGCCCCAAATGGGAATTGAACCCACGTATGCTAGTCGGACGCTCTGCCACTGAGCTACAGGAGACTCTAATGGCGAGTAAGGTCGTTAATGTGGTTAGATTGTGGCAAACGTACTGTATATGCTACAGTCACAGAAATGTCTAAGGAAATATACGATGGTATGCGTATGATGATGGAATGAAATGTATATATGATCGTACCATACTGTGAAATACTCAGACAAAAATTCTGAGCCCGAGATGAGAATACTAGTGTACTAGTCGGACGCCCTGCCACTGAGGTACAGGAGACTCTAATGGCTATTATTATAAATTTTACTCACTATCTCGCTTTGGATTGGCCGTAAGCCCTCAGCCAATCCCTGATATCGTGTGAACTCGATATGATAAATGTATTATCTGTAAGTTTTACCTACAGATAATACATTTATCATGTTGAGTTCAAGGTGACAATGGAAATGGGAACACTTTTGCTATTTTTACGAAAGCAGAAATAAATCTTTATTCTTAGTTTAAAATTTTGTATAATGAAACAATTATTGAATTCGTTTTTCGCATGATATCGCAAATATTAAGACCACGGCCGTTTTATCCGCCTCAGCCTACGGCTTCGGCAGATAACACGACCTTGGTCTTGATAATTTACTATATCATGCTCAACCTCATCCAATAATTGTTTAGTATCTTAATATAAATGCATGACAATGACAAATAATTTCCTCTTTGGCCCAATTCAAACGTCGATCTTCTTATGAGCCGAACCTAACATCAAAGAAGACCCTTCGAGGGTCATGATTTATGGCGAGAAATTTTGGACACGCACGCGCAATAGATGCGCTGAGTTTGTAAAACATAATGGTAGATCATCGTATAGACTTTGTATGAGATAAAAATCAAACATAACATTATCTCATGTATCCAGGAATTTCCAAAATGTGCTATCTGATCTTGCTTGTAGACACCGAGAGCAAACTGTCAAACTCATAGACAGGATATATCCTTGTATTTTCTTTGCGGTATGAGCACAATTTCTCCGAACTGAAATCAAGAACGCATTATATGGCGATGATCCACAAAAGCACCATTGAAGAAGTAAATAATGCTCTTTTTTTTTCAAGAGAACACGAATAGATTTGAAAGATGTTCTAAATTCTATAACTTGCCAAGTCTTTCAACTTCTTAGTTTAATGTACCAAAAATTCCAACAATTTATATCCATTGCGGTATAAAGTTTTACTCTTAAGGCCGATTTAGACGGTACAACTTCTGCCTACAACCATCGCATGCAACCTGCTCGCGTCATGTTCACGACACGAGTTGTGCCGAGTAAATCTACTCTACAACTCACTCAAGTCTGTTGTGTGCGACAAGAAAATAGTTGTAGGATTTTAAAACTCCACTTAGGTGATTTAAAAGACTGACACAATTTAAAAGCAACAAAAATGGTTCGCAATTAGTATATAGGCACCATCCTTAAAGCATGAAAAACGTAGCACAAAAACGTGTCGAAAATGTTTTTCGGAGAGGACCTGGTAAAAATCAGTTATGTGTTATGTGCATATAAGATTGCTACAGTCCAATACCAGCTTCTTCTGTTAGTTTATTGTCAATATTAGGAATATTACAAGTAACTTGAAAACTACTTATTTTATAAAAAGGAATACTAAATTGACTTTTGTCCTTCGTCGGGTTTTTTTCCCTTCATTTACGCTGTATACACCGATGGCGCTCAAACTAGTTTACTCGTTAACCGGTCTCTTTTGTATAATCTTTGTTCAACTGCTGACCTCTTGTAATGCCTGCAGCGTACATCTTAGAAACACAAAAGACTAAAATAATTTGCTAATATAGCTTACTAGATTTATGCTTTAGAAGTACATTTTGATGAACAGGCACCTATTCCTTTATATTTCTAGTTTATTCGTAAAATCCCGTGAGGCTATGGAAGCTTCTTTTACCGAATACAAACAACACTGGCGTCTTCGCTATGACCGCAATTATGTGTTCCCCATCCCCTGTGACCACATTCTTGAAGTCTGTTTTCGCTTCCAATACAGTTCACATCGTCCAACCATATAGAACCAGACCCTTGGCCATATGAAGCACTTTGGGGAGCACTTTGAGCACCTCTGAACCCAAGCTGTCTGCAAACTACACGTGCATCATTCATGTCCCAGCCATCATCACATACAGTACCCCACTGACCATTGTGATAGACCTCTACACGTCCTGAGGCTCCTGATCCAGACAGTCGCACTGTTGTATCTCGAACTTTCGAATAAATTTAAACATTGAATATTTAGTAACGAAAATAAATAATACAATGAAACCTAACTATAAGATAGTGAAAAGAACGGAAAGCAGAACGTACCGCATGTTTGTCCGTTTCCATAGTAACCAGCATTACACCGACAAGTGAACGAACCAACAGTGTTTGTGCAAGTAGCATGGTTATGGCAGTTATGAGTACCAGTAGAACACTCGTCCAATTCTGATGAAACGACCACAAAGTAATTTACACTTGAAGCTTATCTTTTAGAAAAGTAGGGAAGGAGAATTGAGGCTGAAATAGCTGCGGTAGTGCCTCGCCGGGATCTCGGGTTACATTCCAGGACCCGGCATTACATGGGATCAGAATTTGATTTGATTTTTTTGCTCTGGTTTTCCCTAGGTCATAGATCCGCAAAAATGTCTAGATCAATCGTTATTTTAGCCATGCTCTGACTTAGATCAGCCCAGTAACTATATCCGGTGGGGTTCAATAAAATTGATGTTTTTGTTCGAGGCCGAGTTTGTTCCTGTAATGTTTCATTATATCATTATTTTTATGATGAAGAAAAGTACAAACCTCTTTCACAGGTGTAAGGGTGACAGGCAGAACAAGAAGCGTCTTTCCACCAATAACCACGTCTCGGCCCTAGAGTATGAACACAGTTTTGGTCGCTGCGGAGCCTGTTTGGCCGGTTTTGCGCCCAGTAAGTAAAATTCACTTCTGTTCCATCAATCCAGGTAAAGTTTCCATTGCTCCGAAGATCCTGCAGTCCAATCCATCCAGTGTCTTCACCGTCTCTGTGTTGGACGTAAATGTTTTCTTCTTGGCTGGTGATGCTTGTTAGGCTTGCGTTATGACTGAGACAGTTAGACTGTGCTGCCTGCCACGTGGTACAAGACGAGTTGGTCAAGTAGCAGAAACCACGGAAGTAGGTCCATCCTTCACCACAAATATCTGAGAAATAAAGATTTAATACATACATAACTACAACACTCGAAATAGGGATCTTCTGAGACTGTCGCTAGCCTGTACTTCTAAATATCAGAGCTCCTTCCTGGTTAACGCATTCAAAACGTGGAATCTCCTGCCCGCCAAAATTAGGCACGAAACTAATTTCTCCAAATTCAAAGCGGCACTGAAAAGCCACTTCAAATCTTTGTAATTTCTTTTCGTTTCTCCTTTTCGTCTTGTGTTACCATTGTTTCAATCTTTGTTTTTCAAGTCATATAGAATTGTCACATCAATATTCACAGACAATGGCTCCAATAAAGTATAGCAATGAATGAGCTAACCAAATACCTGATAACACGACATACTGCATTGTCACCGGATCGTACCGATTAACGTACAGCTCCTTCATACAAACACGGAAGTTTCCAGACGTCATGTTCTGCTCAAGAGAAAGCAAATTTTGCTATAGTGATTAATGTGTAAATAGAATTACCTTGTCAGTTAAAAATTCTGATATTTTTTTGCTTACAACAAGCCACTATTCTAAATATTGTAATTGATTGGCAATCAAGCCAATCATCCTCCTGGTGACGGTATTCTCATTATTGATAGATAAGGTAATTCCGAGACGGTGAGACAGAATTGGAAAACATAGCCAATAATTTGAATTTACTGCACAAATATTATACCTCAATCCAGGCAGATATTCCATTGCATTGTGGGTTCGTCCGTCCACCACCTGTACGATGGGTTGGTGTTACCATGAATAGAGGTTGCTTGGTGTAGTTGCGCGACATTTCAACATTCTGGGAAAAAATGTACTCAATGAATAAAAAGACAAAAACATACGAAGTCGTATAAAGTGCAATATTTCAATTTCGTAAACCAAGTGTTTTAGTAAGTTGGTTTCAAAGAAATCATACCTTGCAAAATGCATAATTATCAGATTGCAGAGGTGTGTAGTCATTAGGGAAGTTGACGCTACCGTGTTCAGAGAACAATGGACGGTGTAGGAACTCAAATGCCATCCAGTCCTGGGTGAAATATAAAGAATACCAATAGTATGCTTCAGTGACATGATGCCAGGCACTTAAAAAGCCATTAGTAAGGAGCCCTATTACATCTTTTGGGAGGGACAGATTACGGTGTCTGCTGCTATTGCGATGCATTTTCAACGATGTTGTCGTGGTTTCAGTTTTTCGAGTCCGACTTTTTCCCCGAGTGCTTTGTTTTTACTTTTATATTCTGTAATATAATTCCAGTTCGATCATGGGAGAACAGCCACAAGTTTGCTAGTAGGCTAAACGTCACCCTTGTGTTCTTTATATATTTATTTCAAATGATTAACTTACCACATCGATTTCTTCATGTACACCGTCAAAGTTTTGCAGTTCTCTTAAGCAAATTTTGAATGATGAAGAACCAACATCCTCCACCCAAACACTTCCAGCATCGTGCTTCAGGCCTGTTTTTTGATGTTGAGGTGTAGCTAACACTGTGGGAGAGCTGGAGAACTTGCCCTGTGCCGGATAGTTATAAGTATTAATTTCTGATCATGCCTGCTGCATGTTGCTTATCAAGCTTGAGATGTATTATATTCATATGTTAATAATGCCAGCACGGAAGAAAATAAGAAGGAAAACCTGCAACCAAAGCTTGTGGAAATTCCATATTGTTGTGACCTTTTGTTGCCTGAATTAACATCACCGATACTGCATTTCGGTCTTGGTATGCAACATGCAACGTGCATGAACCTTCACCAACCTTTTTTGAAATAGCTGTATAAGGTGGCAAGATTTAAATGCCCTCCTCTTTGGAATCTAATCAGCTTCAGCAAGAATGTTTTTCTAAATTGAAATGCGTAACCTCAGTTGGCAACATTTTTAGTTGTTATGAGCGCTCAAACGTTCTCTTCAGTAAAAAGATATTAAAGATATTATGAACGGGTCAACTGATGTCAAAATACGCTACGTACCCTAGGAAACGAAACTGTCCTACATGTCGTACCAGTCCACCATCGTGTAAACCGTTCCCTTCCAGTAACACCACCGTTCGGTGCTCCTTGATAGGCTATCCAATCAACTGATTCCATGTCACTGGAAGGATTGTCATTCCTACCTGTCCTGGTAATACAAGCAGTAAAATTGTTCGTATTCACGTTCTCTGTCCACGTGACTGTAGCTTCGTGTACCTTGGCCGTCTGTAAAGCGTTGACGTAGTTCACAGTCAGTTGGATATGCACGACTTTGTCGGGATAGAAAGTATAGGGCTTAAGCGACACGACCTCGCAATGCGTATCTGACTTTGGATATACTTGCTGACGAAGAGAGTGTCTACCTTTGTCCAATGGAAACTCTTTAACAAAGATGAAAAAACATTCATAAGATACCGGGAGATCTTTTCTGAGAAGAAGGTGATTTTTTTGTGAGAAGACGAATTAAATGACGCCAAAGTTACCTTGGCAACCTCCTGGGTGATAGAAGGTAAAGTTTCCCTTGGTTCTACATATCTCTCTCTTCATGATGCACATGTTGTCAAATGTATGTCCATTGGTTGCACAAACAAGATCTTGATATGTCGGACATTCAGAAATACACACACACTGGGCAACACTTGGTGACACTGCTTGACACTTTGCAAAATAGTCACACGTCTTGTTGATGCATGGATCAAGGTCTGTAAGAAGCATTATATGGTTAATATATTTGGAAATCATGTTTGAATGGATTTTAGGAGAAGCTACCTTGCACCCTGGGTCTAATAGGCAGATCTTTGTTTACAATATTTTGCTCATTAGCATACGGTTTTAAGTCAAGAAAACTACAAACCGAACCCAAAACTTATACGATCTTATTGGTATAAGTAATCTACGAAGTTGTTAGCTCCTTGCATGCAATAGTTTCCGAGATATCAGCTTCCAAATTACTGAAAGGCAAAAACGCTAATGAGCCAATACATTCTCTGTAAAATTTAGGGATATTTAAACTGCTTCACGCAAAATCTATTTGATGTGTCAAGCTCAAATTTCTAAAATAAGCTAATTTCAACATGCTTTTTCCATATTCAGGACGTATTGGGTGTAAATTTAGCTAAAAAGTGAAATTCCTATGCTAATGAAGCCGGCAAAATGTAAACATTGACCTCACAAAGATCCGTCTATAGCCAGCACATTCAATTGGCCATTCATGACAATAAAATGATTATTCTAATCCTTTTTTACAAGTCACAATGTATCAGTGTAAAAGATGGAGCAGTCCTTACCGCCGAGTACCAAGTAGTCAACAGTTATCGGATGATGCTTGCGATTCAATCCAACCAAGTCCTTCACACAAGCTCTAAAGTGAGTCCTCGTTATTTCCTAAGCAAGAATGGTAAATTCACCATAACTCAACACTCTTCATGTATTTGATTTGCTACGAACGCTACATTTGCACCGTACATAGCAATTCATTTCTTGCTGTTACGTGACGCAGCGTGAGTCTCAGAACTCAGAGCAAGCGCAATTAAATTCATCGTCAAACCCGGTCACACAGGAACTATAACATTGAGAGAACCTAGTATTTCTGATACGGAATAGAAATGGTTTCGTGCATGAATACTTAGTGAGGTTATATACTTTTGTCTTTTGTTTTATTGTTACTTTCGTCGTTATTTTTTTGTGTTGCTTCTGTTGTCTTCATTTTTGTTTTGTTACTTTCTTTTGTTGTTGTTGTTTTTCGTTGATTTGTCTGTAATCATGATGTCGTTGAAATTTCAAAAATAAAACAGTTCTTAAGATTTGAGTAATGTACCTCGTTCCAGGCTACAATCGAGTTGTGTCCTGGTGGCACCGCGTTTACATTACTGCTGTCGTACTCGTGACTTGGAGTGAGAACAATCGATGGAGGAGAAAAGTAGGAATCGGTAAAGTTGAAGATCTGAAAAATTATAAGATACGACATGTGAGCTATCTATAGTCCCCTTCACGGACCTGTGAAAAATTTTCCAAGGTGAAAAAAAAGGTCTGTATCATTGCAAGCTCACCGTTCGTCTCGCTTCGATGCAAAAACACGGTTAAATTTCAAGATGACTCAGGGAACTGTGAAGGGGACTATTGCAAAATTGAGGGCGTTTCAAGAATTATCAATGTTTATCTCGGTTTTACTCTTGTCTTCAATACCTGACAAAATGCGTCGTTGTCCTTTTCACTCGGTTGTAGAGAATTTGGAAATTGTAGAGTAATGATCTCATTATGAGCCCAAGATAGTGGAACCTCAGCAAAAGCCATCCAAACCTGAAAGTAAAAGAAAGATTAAAGTGATTTCCCCATTTCGTCTGCGTGGCAACTATAAGCCAAAGGTACAACGTAACTCTTATACTTAGGCGTAATGTTTCCCATTTCTAAACACGTGTCATTCCTTCGAGTATCGTTGTTGTTGTTGTTGTTGTTGTTGTTGCTTTGCTTAACAGTTGAACATGAAAAAGCACACACCTCAAACAAAGAATCAACTCAAACAAAGAATCATGGGGGGGAGGACGAAGCGTGATAATGAAAGACATACGGAATCAGTGAAAGGATGACCATTAACATACCACTTCAATATCCTTGTGACGCCCATCAAATGTTCGTGCTTCTCTCAAACAAATCGTAAATTCATCTCTGGCGATGTTTTCTACCCAAACAGCAGCAGCATCTTGCCTTTTGTTCAGCACATTGTGACGAGCTGTGACGAAAACCTTGGGCTTGTTTGGGAAGCTCTTTGGAATGAAATTCCAACAGTATAAAGGAGATAAAGCGTGAAAGAGAAAGCTTATAAAGTATTATGGCTGGTTCTGACTCCCCTTAGCTACCGTTGCTATGTCCCACGAGCTCAAGAAATTAGCCAGAATATCTCAGAATTTAAAACTCTGATCGGTGAAAAATTGGTCATAAACTGTTTCAGTTTTTTACGCTCCTGTGAAAATTTAATCGTATCGTAATCCTTATAGTATTCTTTAAAATAATTCATTCAAATACATGTACAAATGATAAAAGGTAAAATATTTACTATTCTATAAACTCTGAAATAGACCCATGAAGGACTTGTAAAATGTATATTTTACAATTAAAATAAATGTCTATTCAATTCAAGCAATTGCATTAATTTGAAATTTAAATACAGCCCTCAGCTTGAAGATCAAAGGACAAAAGGAACCATAGACATATTTTGTAGTTGTTTGTGGGACAACTGCTGCAACGCTAATGTATTAATCTGAGTTGGTAACATAATGGAAATAAGATTCGAATATAGACATTCTAAGACGGTACCGCGGAAAATTTAACGTAAATTGTTTCCGTTGTTTACAGTCCCGGCCTGTAAAAGTAACATCCTTGTAGTATTTTCAAAAGTAGATATTGTGTTGTTGTTTTTGGGGCCACTGTTGCAACGCTGATTGATTCGCTATTGTCTGATTTGCTCCCATGAATGGGAATAGGATTAGAAAGGACGTTCTAAGATGTTAAGCAAGAACATTACATAAATCTATTTAAAAAACTGTTAACTAACCTGTGATAGAGATACGAGGTTACACTGTGTTCCTGTCGTCCAGTCGTTGAACCTGGTGCTTCCCTCAGCCACGCCTGATTCAGTCACCTGATAAGCAACCCAGTTCACTCGTACAGTCCCATTGAACCCAGTCCCACTCTCAACCACACACACCCTAAAGCCACTTGTAGTTACAGACTCGGTCCACGTGAACCCTACGTCATGCACACGTGATGAGTTTGATCCCAGGCTTAATGACGTGAAAACTTTGATTGGATCACTGCCTGTGAAGGCTGATGGGAAGGTCACGGTCTCACAGTAAAATCCATCGACAGCTGAGCGTCCGATCTGTATTTTTCCGTGTTGTAGCCCTGTGACTATACGCAAATAGTAAAATTAATGTTCATTTTTTTATTTAAAAATACACTATCGACTTTTTGGTTAATGAAATTTTGATCGAAGAGTCTAGATCTTCTTTCTTTTTCAATCTTGACTGAGATCATTTTATAGCTAGCTTTTCCCAGACATGATAAAAGAGGTTCCTTACCGTTCACAGCGCCAGCAGCAAGCACGAAGAGCACTATAGCAACTATTCTTGCCATAGTTGGTTATAGCGGAAGGAACTTCAACCAAATGACTTGAGGTTGCTTGAGGCAAACTTAAGTATTGTAATAGTTCGGTTATGACGTACCATCTAACGTTGTTGATCAACAACAATATTCTCGAAACCATACAACTTGCTTTAATGCTGGCAAGCCCATGAGAAATCATATTCCAATCATCTCAATGTTTACGATGTTGATCAACATTTTTTTTCTCCTCTCTTAAATTCTAAATGTGTAATTTCTTTTGAAGAAGAATTTCTATTTTTATCAGACACCAGTACTAGTTTTGTGTTGTTTGTTTGTTGGAAGGGAAATAAGAATAAAAATTAATTTACTTTTTTAGTTCATAAAAACGAATTGACCTGTCAAAAAGAATAAGTACTTTCCTAAGTTACTAAGACCATTTTTAGAAAATATGTCAACAGAAACTCAACTTTTTCTCAATAATCTATACCACGATGAAGTCAACTTTTTATGTGATTGGGTGATCATGATACACTTCATAAATTAGGGATATTTCTCAAATCTACAAGACTATATGATGCAGTTTTTTCCTAAGCTACCTTAAAGTTTTTGAGAAACATGTAAATAGAAGTT
Source organism: Anthopleura sola (assembly GCA_023349425.1). Lineage (NCBI taxonomy): Eukaryota > Metazoa > Cnidaria > Anthozoa > Actiniaria > Actiniidae > Anthopleura > Anthopleura sola. Next base: position 873,554 of record JALHLI010000008.1, read on the forward strand.
CAACTTGGTTTACCGTAGAATGAAGCATAACACTGCAACACGAGTGATTCCTAAGATACCGAAGATAAATTGTATTTGGCAGAAATGAATGGGAGACCAGTGGATACTAATCTGCCTCTCAGAGACTGAGTCTGTATTCGTGTAGAAAGTAATTGGTTATCTACTAGCCTAACCAGAGAGCAAAAACAACAACATTATATATCTTTTTCCAGTAAAACGAAACGTAGGAATAAAAGTACGAGTGTGTACCAGAATTTCACCCAGCTCAAAAGTAACCTTGAAACTAATGCGTAACTCATAGTGTAGAATTTTTTCTCCATTTAAATCGACGTGCGTTGTGTATAGTGAAGGGATTAGCTGGAGGCACGGTCTCTCGGTCGGTTGATCTTTTCCTAATGCTTTCAGACTAGAAGATTATCCTGCTCATACAGTACACTAAGAGCGGGTCGAAAAAACTTTCACTTTCAAATCAAGCTTGAGTGAATTTTGTAACTGGGTGGGTGACTTTTATTTTTATGTTTTATTTCACAGGCGTCGGAATCGATTTTTGTCCATAGTAGAATCAGTAATGTTATAACCAAAAGAGTAATAGTACACATGTTAGCCTCATCAATAAGATGTATTTGAAGTATCCCAGATCATTCCTTGGCGTTGTATATTTTTTTACCGCTGCTTATAATTAGTGTTTTTTTTTACAGGAGCTTTACTCAAAGGGTATTCATTTTAATTTATATGTCATAATTCATCTGAAACTATATTCTAGTGATTTATTGATCATGAGACTAGTTCTTTCTTTCAAAAAAACGATATATCAGTTGCATTTTATATAAGCAGCTAAGTTTTGTGTACAAATGTAATTTTGAATTGCACTGCCATAACAACTATTAAATGTGTAGATGATCGTACCATACTGTGAAATACTCAGAAAAAAATTCTGAGCCCCAAATGGGAATTGAACCCACGTATGCTAGTCGGACGCTCTGCCACTGAGCTACAGGAGACTCTAATGGCGAGTAAGGTCGTTAGTGTGGTTAGATTGTGGCAAACGTACTGTATATGCTACAGTCACAGAAATGTCTAAGGAAATATACGATGGTATGCGTATGATGATGGAATGAAATGTATATATGATCGTACCATACTGTGAAATACTCAGACAAAAATTCTGAGCCCGAGATGAGAATACTAGTGTACTAGTCGGACGCCCTGCCACTGAGGTACAGGAGACTCTAATGGCTATTATTATAAATTTTACTCACTATCTCGCTTTGGATTGGCCGTAAGCCCTCAGCCAATCCCTGATATCGTGTGAACTCGATATGATAAATGTATTATCTGTAAGTTTTACCTACAGATAATACATTTATCATGTTGAGTTCAAGGTGACAATGGAAATGGGAACACTTTTGCTATTTTTACGAAAGCAGAAATAAATCTTTATTCTTAGTTTAAAATTTTGTATAATGAAACAATTATTGAATTCGTTTTTCGCATGATATCGCAAATATTAAGACCACGGCCGTTTTATCCGCCTCAGCCTACGGCTTCGGCAGATAACACGACCTTGGTCTTGATAATTTACTATATCATGCTCAACCTCATCCAATAATTGTTTAGTATCTTAATATAAATGCATGACAATGACAAATAATTTCCTCTTTGGCCCAATTCAAACGTCGATCTTCTTATGAGCCGAACCTAACATCAAAGAAGACCCTTCGAGGGTCATGATTTATGGCGAGAAATTTTGGACACGCACGCGCAATAGATGCGCTGAGTTTGTAAAACATAATGGTAGATCATCGTATAGACTTTGTATGAGATAAAAATCAAACATAACATTATCTCATGTATCCAGGAATTTCCAAAATGTGCTATCTGATCTTGCTTGTAGACACCGAGAGCAAATTGTCAAACTCATATATCCTTGTATTTTCTTTGCGGTATGAGCACAATTTCTCCGAACTGAAATCAAGAACGCATTATATGGCGATGATCCACAAAAGCACCATTGAAGAAGTAAATAATGCTCTTTTTTTTTCAAGAGAACACGAATAGATTTGAAAGATGTTCTAAATTCTATAACTTGCCAAGTCTTTCAACTTCTTAGTTTAATGTACCAAAAATTCCAACAATTTATATCCATTGCGGTATAAAGTTTTACTCTTAAGGCCGATTTAGACGGTACAACTTCTGCCTACAACCATCGCATGCAACCTGCTCGCGTCATGTTCACGACACGAGTTGTGCCGTGTAAATCTACTCTACAACTCACTCAAGTCTGTTGTGTGCGACAAGAAAATAGTTGTAGGATTTTAAAACTCCACTTAGGTGATTTAAAAGACTGACACAATTTAAAAGCAACAAAAATGGTTCGCAATTAGTATATAGGCACCATCCTTAAAGCATGAAAAACGTAGCTCAAAAACGTGTCGAAAATGTTTTTCGGAGAGGACCTGGTAAAAATCAGTTATATGTTATGTGCATATAAGATTGTTGCAGTCCAATACCAGCTCCTCCTGTTAGTTTATTGTCAATATTAGGAATATTACAAGTAACTTGAAAACTACTTATTTTATAAAAAGGAATACTAAATTGACTTTTGTCCTTCGTCGGGTTTTTTTCCCTTCATTTACGCTGTATACACCGATGCCGCTCAAACTAGTTTACTCGTTAACCGGTCTCTTTTGTATAATCTTTGTTCAACTGCTGACCTCTTGTAATGCCTGCAGCGTACATCTTAGAAACACAAAAGACTAAAATAATTTGCTAATATAGCTTACTAGATTTATGCTTTAGAAGTACATTTTGATGAATTAACAAGCACCTATTCCTTTTTATTCCTTTTTATTTCTAGTTTATTCTTAAAATCCCGTGAGGCTATGGAAGCTTCTTTTACCGAATACAAACAACACTGGCGTCTTCGCTATGACCGCAATTATGTGATCCCCATCCCCCGTGACCACAGTCTTGAAGTCTGTTTTCGCTTCCAACACAGTTCACATCGTCCAACCATATAGGACCAGACCCTCGACCATATGAAGCCCTTTGGGGAGCACTTTGAGCACCTCTGAACCCCAGCTGTCTGCAAACTACACGTGCATCATTCATGCCCCAGCCATCATCACATACAGTACCCCATCGACCATTGTGATAGACCTCTACACGTCCTGAGGCTCCTGATCCAGACAGTCGCACTGTTGTATCTCGAACTTTCGAATAAATTTAAACATTGAATATTTAAGTTACAAAAATAAATAATACAATGAAACCTAACTATAAGATAGTGAAAAGAACGGCAAGCAGAACGTACCGCATGTTTGTCCGTTTCCATAGTAACCAGCATTACACCGACAAGTGAACGAACCAACAGTGCTTATGCAAGTAGCATGCATGGTTATGGCAGTTATGAGCACGGGTAGAACACAAAATAATTTACCATTTACGTAATTACAAACCTGAACACGTTTGTCCGTTTCCATAGTAACCAGCATTACACCGACAAGTGAACGAACCAACAGTGTTTGTGCAAGTAGCATGGTTATGGCAGTTATGAGTACCGGTAGAACACTCGTCCAATTCTGATGAAACGACCACAAAGTAATTTACACTTGAAGCTTATCTTTTAGAAAAGTAGGGAAGGGGAATTGAGGCTGAAATAGCGGTAGTGCCTCGTCTTTCACCTCATGGGATCTCGGGTTACATTCCAGGACCCGGCATTACATGGGATCAGAATTTGATTTGATTTTTTTGCTCTGGTTTTCCCTAGCTCATAGATCCGCAAAACCCGAAATGTCTAGATCAATCGTTATTTTAGTCGTGCCCTGACTTAGATCAGCCCAGTAACTATATCCGGTGGGGTTCAATAAAATTGATGTTTTTGTCCGAGGCCTAGTTTGTTCCTGTAATGTTTCATTATATCAATATTTTCATAATGTAGAAAAGTACAAACCTCTTTCACAGGTGTAAGGGTGACAGGCAGAACAAGAAGCGTCTTTCCACCAATAACCACGTCTCGGCCCTAGAGTATGAACACAGTTTTGGTCGCTGCGGAGCCTGTTTGGCCGGTTTTGCGCCCAGTAAGTAAAATTCACTTTTGTTCCATCAATCCAGGTAAAGTTTCCATTGCTCCGAAGATCCTGTAGTCCTATCCATCCAGTGTCTTCACCGTGTCTGTGTTGGACGTAAATGTTTTCTTCCTGGCTTGTGATGCTTGTTAGGCTTGCGTTATGACTGAGGCAGCTAGACTGTGCTGCCTGCCACGTGGTACAAGACGAATTGGTCAAGTAGCAGAAGCCACGGAAGTACGTCCATCCTTCACCACAAGCATCTAATAAAATAATAAAGAGATTTGAGAACAGTATTGTCATCACTCATCATCATCACTTCGTCATTCTCATCTAGCAGAGGTCCATAACTAAAAGTGTCCACTTGGTATTAAGGTGGCGTCTGATGTGTTTCGGGAGTGAGCTATTTTTAGACAGTATTTTTACACGCGATGTCCTGATTGGTTGGTTTAAGTTGAACCGGCAAAAGTAAAAAAATATGAAATAAAATAAAAATGGCGCTGTACTTATGATTTTCACACTAAAATCTTCGTTATAAGAAATATTTCTGGATGAAAATTGCTTTCGCACTTCCGGTAAAGGTATCCACATTAAAAAATCTTATAGTTAATATATATTTCCATCCTCAAAATCACAATCATCACAACCACCATCATCAAATTACCATCATCGATCAAGTCACCATCATCATCATCTGTTAGTTTTTGAGTTAAGGAGTCAAATACCTGATACTACGACATACTGCATTGTCACCGGATCGTGCCGATTAACGTACAGCTCTTTCATGCAAACACGGAAGTTTCGAGACGTGATTTTCTGTTCAAGAGAAAACAAATTTTGTTATGATTATGATTAAGTCTTAGATAGAGTTGCCTTGTTACGAAATCATTTTTTACTTGCAAGTAGCTTCTTTTCTTGTTATTGTTATTGTTAGTATTATCCTCCATAACAACCTGACTGAAAATCCCTTGAGATGTTGGTTGATATGACAAGAGAAGCTAATGAGGAATATTTTTTTATCGTCAACCAACATGGCGGCTATGACGTACGTAGGATTCACACAAAGAATTCTCTCTATTGTTAGCTAAAGTAAAGGCAAATTCCGCCTCCCGACTTCAATATACTAAAAATCGTCGCTTGTTTAGTGACAAGGAGGATATTGAGTAGCACCAGTCCCAACAACCGACCAAATCGCTACAAAAGTTGCATCTGAAAAAGTCATCTATATAAATGGCCATTTAATCAGTGCCCAATTCAACTGCTAACATGATGCTAGAGGGACTATTAGTAGGTATGGGATGAGAAACCTACTAGCCAAACACTTGAACTTTCTGATAGAATATTGTACCTCAATCCAGGCAGAGATTCCATTGCATTGTGGGTTCGTCCGTCCACCACCTGTACGATGGGTCGGTGTTACCATGACTAAAGGTAGCTTGGTGTAATTACGTACCATTTCAACAGGCTAAGAATAAGCATGTAAATATACTTTATAAATAGACAGACGAAATTATAAAAATATACTAACTGAAAAGAAGTGCAAGATTTCGTATAAGCCAGTGCTTAGTTCAAGTGGTAAGCTGTTCCAAAAATACCATACCTTGCAAAATGCATAATTATCAGATTGCCGAGGTGTGTAGTCATTGGGGAAGTTGATGCTACCGTGTTCAGAGAACAATGGAAGGTGTAGGATAACAAATGCCATCCAGTCCTGTGTGAAATAGAAAAAAGTACCAATGATATTTTGAGTGACAAGTCTTCCCTATTTAAAGATGTAGCTGCATATTGCATCTTTTCTGAAGAAAGGATAATGTCACCCTTGCAACACCTTTGCCATTCTTGATTGATCTATTCTTGCTTGCTTGATTGATTGATTGATTGATTGATTGATTGATTGATTGACTCCGACGAAGGACTAGCGTCCGAAACGTCAGTAAGTGATCTCTCTTATTTTTTTACGGTGTAAAATTTAACTTTTTATCCATACTGTTTCATTAGAAACACCTACGCAGCTCACACTAGCTTACCGCTAGTTATCATCTGATTGATTAATTGATTAATTGATTGATTTATAAGCATGCAATAGGTTATATTCACGATAGACGCCATATTGTTTTGGTATTGTGATGCAGATTAGTCAAGTGGTTGAGGGGGCCAACAACTTGAAATCAGCAGATTTCAACTGCTTTGTTAATATAATTTTAATACTTTCCAGTGAATATGTGTGAAAATATGTCTGATAAATGATATACTCGAATTTGGACTGCTTTGGTCGCTAGTTTAGAAAATAAAAGGCTTTGGAAATATCCTTAATCGATTTTCTGAGTCAGGGACAAATGTAACAGTTCCAAAACTACATGCAGATGGTTTTTGATAATTTGTGAAGCAATATTTGGCATAAAAATAAAATCTCTAGGATGAGCCGATCTTTTAATAATGCTCTCTTCTCCCAATATTTGCTCCCTGGAAGACCGCATGGCTAATTATCATTACAATATGAAAACCATCATGTCGTCTATCGTGAATGTGATCTAATACCCAATTGCAAACCACACCACAAATGTTCACCCATCCGATATAATTAGCTTACCACATCGATATCTTCATGTACACCGTCAAAGTTCTGCAGTTCTCTTAAACAAACTTTGAACGATGAAGAACCAACATCCTCCACCCAAACACTCGCAGCATCGTGCTTCAGACCTCTTCGTTGATGTTGCAGGCTGGCTAGCACTATGGGAGAGCTCGAGAACTTGCCCTGAGATAAGTGTTAATAGATTTACATTTCATAATCAACAATGCAGGCACATGGAAATAAAATAATTTAGATCTTCAGTTGATATATAATTAATATGATACAAAAACTGAATGATATGCAAATAAGGTTGTAATATTATTGTTTTTCTGAGTTCCCTGCTTGTGTGTATCAACTATTTATCTCTTTCATATAAAGTTATATTATTTGATGGTATACACAGGTCAAAAATTAACGTATTAAATTATTGAAATATTTGCTTAATTCTCAACACAGAATTTCATGGAATACGGTTCGTTCCTTTCGTTCAAAGTTTTGTACAAGATTTCTGTCAGTAACAGTGTAACAGTAACTTATTTGGTATTTGTAAATATTCTGGCTCCGAATAGACCCCTTGCAGCATGTCGGAATGCAGATCAATTTGGAGGGCAAAACAATAGAATTTCAAACTCTTGAAAATTGGAACCTATTGTTTTGCCCTCGAAATTGAACTACATTCCGACATGCTGCAAGGGGTCTATTGAAGCTAACCTTGAGTAAACGAGTCTGTAATCAAGGAATACAGCGGTATTTTACGAATTCGAAAATGATCTATTGCTCTCGGCGGTACTAGTTAAAAGCAATACATCATAGATACTATGATACGTACCCTTGGAAACAAAACCGTCCTACATGTCGTGCCAGTCCACCATCGAGTGAACCGTTCCCTTCCAGTAACTCCACCGTTCGGTGCTCCTTGATAGGCGATCCAATCTACTGATTCCATGTCATAGGACGGATTGTCATTCCTACCTGTCCTGGTAATACACGCGGTAAAATTGTCCGTATTCACGTTCTCTGTCCACGTGACTGTAGCTTCGTGTACCTTGGCCGTCTGTAAAGCGTTGACGTAGTTTACAGTCAGTTGGATATGCAAGAGTTTGTCGGGATAGAAAGTGTATGGCTTGAGCGACACAATCTCACAATGAGTATCTGACCATGGATTGTCTTGCTGACGAAGAAAGTGTCTACCTTTGTCCAATGGAAACTCTTATGAAAAAGATGCCAAAAGATTAATCAAAATATTTCTAAAAAATATCTTGTGAGAAAAATTATTTTTTTATGACAAGATTAAATGAGTCAGCGTTACCTTGGCAACCTCCAGGGTGATAATAGGTAAAGTTTCCCTTGGTTCTACATATCTCTCTCTTCATGATGCACATGTTGTCAAATGTATGTCCATTGGTTGCACAAACAAGATCTTGATATGTTGGGCATTCAGAAATACACACACACTGGGCAACACTTGGTGATACTGCTTGACAGTTTGCAAAATAGTCACACGTCTTGTTGATGCATGGATCAAGGTCTGTAAGAAACATCATATGGTTAATATAATTAGCAATCATGTTTGAATGGATTTTAGAAGCTACCTTGCACCCTGGGTCTAATAGGCAGATCTTTGTTTACAATATTTTGCTCATTAGCATACGGTTTTAAGACAAGAATATTACAAACCGAACCCAAAACTTAAAAGATCTTATTGATATAAGTAATCTACGAACATTTTAGCTCTTTGAATGGAATAGTTTCCGAGATATCAGCTTTCAAATTACTGGGTGGCAAAATCACTAATGAGCACACACCTTCTCTGTAAAATTTAAAGATTTTTAAAACGCTTCACGCAAAATCTATTTCATTTGTCAAGCTCAAATTTTTAAAATAAGCTTTTTTTACATCACGATATCGATTATTAGGTTTAACTAAACTGCAATCGTGCTCGGCGCAGGGTCGTGCTTGTTTGATGAAGAGAAGACAAGAATAGGCATTGATGGGTACAAATTGGCTACAAATGTGACGAGTTTATTTGAATAATATACATAGTCACGCCACACTTAACACAAATGAAAAGCATGGCGTGACAAGAAACAACTAATAACTGTCATTTCAGCAAAGGTGGGGAAGAAATAATCACCAACCTTGCAGGAAAGACAAAAGGAAAAAAGATAAGCACTGGCCGGCGCGAGGGGAGGTGGTGGGAAAATTTTATGAAGATCAGATGTGTTCCTACTGGTGTGCAAAGCTGAAGAAGGACGAATTAGTTTCTGCAACCGATTAAGTGCAGTGTACTACCCACGTGGTCACCTAGCTCCCGGGGCAACCGGCCCGTGCTTACGTAAGGGATTAAGATATCGCGATATAAAAATGTCATTATGCTTGTTACATAATGCTGTCTATTTCAACATGCTTTTTCCATATTCAAAACGTATTTGGTGTGAATTTAGCTAAAAAGTAAAATTCCCACGCTAATGAAGCAAAATGTAAACATTGATGTCACAAAGATCCGTCTATAGCCAGCACATTTAATTGGCCATTCATGACAGTAAGATGATTATCTTAATTCTTTCTTATAGTCGCAATGTATCAGTGTAAAAGATGGATCAGTCCTTACCGCCGAGTACCAAGTAGTCAACAGTTATTGGATGATGCTTGCGATTCAATCCAACCAAGTCCTTCACACAAGCTCTAAAGTAAGTCCTCGTTATTTCCTAAGCAAGAATCATTAAGCAAATTCACTATAACTCAACACTGTTCATGTATTTGATTTGCTACGAACGCTACATTTGCAGACACGCGTGAAAAACGTCTGCGCATGCTCTAAGTCCTATGCAAATTAGTCGAAAGCGTCTTCGTGCTATTGTAAAAAATATTCAAATTTGACTTTCACACTTGCCTGAAGAATAGTCTTTACAAAATGCCAAAACTTAAGATCAGTTCTTGAAACTTAAGGCTAATTCTTTCATATTGTCTTTATTAACACATTATCTTGGTCTCACAAAAGTATACCCACGAAATTTTTTGTATACTCGGAGAAAACAAGCATTTATTTTCTCACTAAAACTCTATAATTTCTTGGAAAGCGTGCTGAATGGCACGCATGCGCAAACGTATTTCTCTAGTGTCACATTTGCACCGTACATAGCAATTCATTTCTTGCTGTTACGTGACGCAGCGTGAGTCTCAGAACTCAGAGCAAGCGCAATTAAATTCATCGTCAAATCCGGTCACACAGGAACTATAACATTGAGAGAACCTGGTATTTCTGATACGGAATAGAAATGGTTTCGTGTATGAATACTTAGTGAGGTTATATTCTTTTGTCTTTTGTTTTATTGTTACTTTCGTCGTTATTTTTTTGTGTTGCTTTTGTTGTCTTCATTTTTGTTTTGTTACTTTCTTTTGTTGTTGTTGTTTTTCGTTGATTTGTCTGTAATCATGATGTCGTTGAAATTTCAAAAATAAAACAGTTCTTAAGATTCTATTAATGTACCTCGTTCCAGGCTACAATCGAGTTATGTCCTGGTGGCACCGCGTTTACATTACTGCTGTCGTACTCGTGACTTGGAGTGAGAACAATCGATGGAGGAGAAAAGTAGGAATCGGTAAAGTTGAAGATCTGAAAAATTATAAGATACGACATGTGAGCTATCTATAGTCCCCTTCACGGATCTGTGAAAAATTTTCCAAGGTGAAAAAAAAAGGTCTGTATCATTGCAAGCTCACCGTTCGTCTCGCTTCGATGCAAAAACACGGTTAAATTTCAAGATGACTCATGGAACGGTGAAGGGGACTATTGGAAAATTGAGGGCGTTTCAAGAATTATCAATGTTTATCTCATTTCTCTCCTTTACTCCGACGAAGGACTAGCGTCCGAAACGTCAGTAAGTGATCTCTCTTATTTTTTACGGTATAAAATTTAACTTTTTATCCATAATGTTTATCTCGATTTTATTCTTGTCTTCAATACCTGACAAAATGCATCGTTGTCTTCTTCACTCGGTTGTAGAGAATTTGGAAATTGTAGAGTAATGATCTCATTATGAGCCCAAGGAAGTGGAACCTCTGCAAAAGCCATCCAAACCTGAAAGTAAAAGAAAGATTAAAGTGCATATTTCCCCATTTCGTCTGGGGGGCAACTATAAGCCAAAGGTGCAACGGAACTCTTATACCTAGGCGTAATGTTTTCCCATTTCTAAGCACGTGTTATTCTTTCGAGTATCGTTGTTGTTGTTGTTGTTGTTTTTGTTTTGCTTAACAGTTGAACATGAAAAAGCACACACCTCAAACAAAGAATCAACTCAAACAAAGAATCGTAGGGGGGGGGGGGGGGAGGACGAAGTGTGATAATGGAAAACATATACGGAATCCGTGAAAGAGTGACCCATTAACATACCACTTCAATATCCTTGTGACGCCCATCAAATGTTCGTGCTTCTCTCAAACAAATCGTAAATTCATCTCTGGCGATGTTTTCTACCCAAACAGCAGCAGCATCTTGCCTTTTGTTCAGCACATTGTGACGAGCTGTGATGAAAACCTTGGGCTTGTTTGGAAAGCTCTTTGGAATGAAATTCGAACAGTATAAATGAGATAAAGCGTGAAAGGGAAAGCTTATAAAGTATTATTCATATTTCCGTCTTCCCTTAGTTACCGTTGCCATGTCCCACGAGCTCAAGAAATTAGCCAGAATATCTCAAAATTTAAAACTCTGATCGGAGGAAAAATGGTCCTAAACTGTTTCAGTTTTTTACGCTCCTGTGAAAATCTAATCGTATCGTAATCCTTGTAGTATTCTTTAAAATAATTCATTCAAATACAAATGATAAAAGGTAAAATATTTACTATTCTATAAACTCTGAAATAGAAAACTTAAGGCGAACCATGCAGAACTTGTAAAATATATATCTACAATTAAGATAAATGTCTATTCAATTCAAGCAATTGCATTTGAAATTTATTAAATACAACCTTAGCTTGAAGATCAAAGAACAAAAGGAACCATAGATATATTTTGTAGTTGTTTGTGGGACAACTGCTGCAACGCTAATGTATTAATCTGAGCTGGTAACCTATTGGGAATAAGATTCGAATAGACATTCTAAGACGGTACCGCGGAAAATTTAACGTAAACTGTTTCCGTTGTTTACAGTCCTGTAAAAATAACATCCTTGTAGTATTTTCAAAAGTAGATATTGTGTTGTTGTTTTTGGGGCCACTGTTGCAACGCTGATTGATTCGCTATTGTCTGATTTGCTCCCATGAATGGGAATAGGATTAGAAAGGACGTTCTAAGACGTTAAGCAAGAACATAGAGAAATGAATTGTTTAATTTATTCAAAAAATTGATAACTAACCTGTGATAGAGACACGAGGTTACATTGTGTTCCTGTCGTCCAGTCGTTGAACCTGGTGTTTCCCTCAGCCACGCCTGATTCAGTCACTTGATAAGCAACCCAGTTCACTCGTACAGTCCCATTGAACCCAGTCCCACTCTCAACCACACACACCCTAAAACCGCTTGCAGTTACAGACTCGGTCCACGTGAACCCTACGTCATGTACACGTGATGAGTTTGATCCCATGCTTAATGACGTGAAAACTTTGATTGGATCACTGCCTGTGAAGGCTGATGGGAAGGTCACGGTCTCACAGTAAAATCCATCGGCAGCTGAGCGTCCGCGGATCTGTATTTTACCGTTTTGTAGCCCTGTGACGATACATAAAATATACGCAAATAGTAAAATTAATGTTAATTTTTTTATTTAAAAATGCACTATCGACTTTTTGGTTAATGAAATTTTGATCGAAGAGTCTAGATCTTCTTTCTTTTTCAATCTTGACTGAGATCATTTTATAGCTAGCTTTTCCCAGACATGATAAAAGAGGTTCCTTACCGTTCACAGCGCCAGCAGCAAGCACGAAGAGCACTATAGCAACTATTCTTGCCATAGCTGGATATTGTGTAAGGACCTTCAACCAAATGAGTTGAGGTTGCTTGAGGCAAACTTAAGTATTGTAATGACTCGGTTATGACGTACCATCTAACGTTGTTGATCAACAACAATATTCTCGAAACCATACAACTTGCTTTAATGCTGGCAAGCCCATGAGAAATCATATTCCAATCATCTCAATGTTTACGATGTTGATCAACATTTTTTTTCTCCTCTCTTAACTTCTAAATGTGTAATTTCTTTTGAAGAAGAATTTCTATTTTTATCAGACACCAGCACTAGTTTTGTGTTGTTTGTTTGTTGGAAGGGAAATAAGAATAAAAGTCAATTTACTTTTTTAGTTCATAAAAACGAATTGACCTGTCAAAAAGAATAAGTACTTTCCTAAGTTACTAAGACCATTTTTAGAAAATATGTCAACAGAAGCTCAAATTTTTCTCGATAATCTATACCACGATGAAGTCAACTTTTTATGTGATTGGGTGATCATGATACACTTCATAAATCAGGGATATTTCTCAAATCTACAAGAGTATATGATACAGTTTTTTCCTAAGCTACCTTAAAGTTTCTGAGAAACATGTAAATAGAAGTTTAACTTGGTTTACGGTAGAATGAAGCATAACACTGCAACACGAGTGATTCCTAAGATACCGAAGAGAAATTGTATTTGGCAGAAATGAATGGGAGAACAGTGGATACTAATCTGCCTCTCAGAGAATGAGCAAAGCATTTGTGTAGAAAGTAATTGGTTATTAAGCCTAACCAGAGAGCAAAAACAACAAAATTCTATATCTTTTTCCAATAAAACGAAACGTAGGAATAAAAGTACGAGAGTGTATCAGAATTTTTTTCACCCAGCACAAAAGTAACCTTGAAACTAATGCGTAACTCATAGTGTAGAATTTTTCTCCATTTAAATCGACGTGCGTTGTGTATAGTCAAGGGATTAGCTGGAGGCACGGTCTCTCGGTCGGTTGATCTTTTCCTAATGCTTTCAGACTAGAAAAGTATCCTGCTCATACAGCACACTAAGGGCGGGTCGAAAAAACTTGCGCTTTCAAATCAAGCTTGAGTGAATTTTGTAACTGGGTGGGTGACTTTTATTTTTAAGTTTTATTTCACAGGCGTCGGCATCGATTTTTGTACATAGTAGAAGCAGTAATGGTATAACCAAAAGAGTAATACTACACATGTTAGCCTCATCAATAAGATGTATTTGAAGTATCCAAGAACATTCCATGGCGTTGCATATTTTTTTACTGCTGCTTATAATTAGTGTTTTTTTTTTTACAGGAGCTTTACTCAAAGGGTATTTACTTTAATTTATATGTCATAATTCTTCTGAAAC